>JAPQWV010000186.1:600000-982000 GCA_027422505.1 Craterostigma plantagineum | reverse complement strand
GCAGATGAAAGTTTCTCGGATTTTTGATAAAGGCAGTTATGAAAAAATGCAGTGTAAGTGAAAGTTTCGCGGTTTAAAGATTCTTGGTTTTGAAAGTAGGCAGTTGCGAAAAAATGCAGTGTAAGAGAAAGTTTCGCGGTTTTGAAGATTCTTGGTTTTGAAAGTAGGCAGTTGCGAAAAAATGCAGTGTAAGAGAAAGTTTCGCGGTTTTGAAGATAAATTCTCGGGATCAACTTTCGCGGATATGGAAATTTCGCGGAGTTGAACGACTAAGCACAAAATTTCGCGGTCAAGAACGAGCTAAGTACTGTTCCATTGCTTTCACGCGTTTTGCCAGAAAATCGTCCCGTTCTCGCTCAAATCTCAACCAAAATCGCTCAAACTTGATCCTAAATTTCAGAAATTCTTCCCTAAACACATAATCGACCGATTTGTGAGCTTAAAAACAACAAGAAATAGGTCAAATCGACCAAAAACAGAAAATGGCCGAGATGTCCTTTTCTGAAAAGTTTTTGCTTCAATCTTGCTCAAAACTCGTTAAAACTGATCCAAAAGTGTTTTAAAAACATCTTAGGCATAGAATCGATCTGGGGGTAGGTTTTAAACACAAAGACAAAGCAAGAATACCCCAAAACGAGTTCAAAATGCCCGAAAGTGATTTTTTATCCAAAAACACCTTTGATCTTTCTTGGAATCGAACGAAACTGGATTCCAATCAATACAGATCGATCCACGTTTGCTCTGATACCACTTGTTGGTCCCGAATGCACCAAACAAGGAATCAAAAGAGGCTTAGATGGAATGAAAAGGGAGACTTTCTCACCTTGTAGTGTGTGTAGTGTGTGAAAACTTGGGTTAGCCTTTTGATCTTTGATTAGCTTTCAAATGGTGTTGGTAACACCTTATATATCACATTAACCCTAGGTATATTAAGGCCGAAACACCAAAAATTAAGTAATTACATTCTAGTCCAAAGCCCAAGCTAAAGGATAATCACAATATAAATCCCAACACTCAAACTATTGACACAATCACTAAATATCCTAACAGTATTTCTGCGAGTATCTCCATGGAAAGGTGTGTTGCGATTTGGAAAGAAAGGAAAGTTAAGTCCACGTTACATTGGGCCATATGAGGTACTTGAAAGAATCGGACCGTTAGCATACCGATTGGCATTACCACCTGAGTTATCACAGATACACAATGTCTTTCATGTCAGTATGTTACGGCGATATAGATCAGACCCCACTCATGTTCTGCGTGACGAGCCGATAAATATTTCTGAAGATCTTAGTTACGTAGAAGAACCGGCAGAAGTCCTAGAATATGCTAACAAGCAGTTACGAAATAAAACGATTCCGATGATAAAAGTAAGATGGAAGAATCATTCAGCTCGTGAAGCTACGTGGGAAACGGTAGAGAGTATGGAAACACAGTACCCATGGTTGTTCACTGATACAGGTACGAAATTCCGAGGTCGAAATTTTTAAAAGGGGGGGAGAATTGTCAGGAACCGAAACTTCATATTATAATTTCATGCATTTAATTAAATTCATGCATTCATATAAGTCATTTTAAAACAAGAAGTATATGTAGGATAAGGAATTTAAAGTATTATAGTCCTAGGTTATTAAGACATACAAGTGGTGAGGAAATGATCGAATGTTACGGAAGTTAGAATTTTGTAAGTACGAAATTTCTAGGGTTTTCTCAAGTTTTGAAGAACCTTATATATACTAATTAAAGTAATTAATTAAATAAATTAGAAATTTGATTATATTCTTGAAATCCTTTAATGTGGAAGAAATATTTAAATAACATTAAAATACGACTAAAGAAAAGATCATTCGAAGCCCTAAATAAAATATCGAAACTCCTTGAATAAGGGTTTCGAAATTTGTCCGATAGCGACTTCGCAATTGAAGACTTCGAGATTTCCTTAACACATATTGCAAGAACTCGAAACCCTCTGAACAAAAATCTCGAAATGTATTCAATGAGAACTTCGAAAATCATCAATCAAAGAACTCGAAGTCCTTAATATGGAGATCTCGAAGTAAACTGGTGAAAACTTAGTCATCAAGGAAGTAATTGTAATAATATAATAATCCATGTTTCATAAGAAGATAAGTATTAACAAAGTATATATCAACGTCATTTGATCATTATAAGAAGCAAGAGGGATAGATATATTTCGAAAATCAAGAACTAAGGAACTGGAGAGATAATAACTCGCATCACAATACACTGTCGAAATTTAGGTGGAAAGAAGGGAGAAAAGATCACACTGTAAGCAACGAAAACTAATAAAGGTATGAAGTATTGTTATGATTTTTATATTTCTGATTTTGACTACCATGTTTAAGGTATTAGCACACCTGAAAATTTGTATTTGTCCATAATATGTTTAAGTATGATTTTTCTGATAATATCTAGATATTGAAGATTTATAAGTTCTTGATATTCTTGATGAATTATAGGTTTAATCGAAGTTTACCAGATTGTTGAAGAGAAGTGGTGTTTTGCGAGGTTTATAGGAAATTTAGAAAGTCAGCTAGATATATTTCGAGATTCATTAGGAAACATCGAAATGAATTAAGTACATCTCGAGTTATAATGTCAAAAGGAAATAGATAAATCTCGAGATGAATTACATAAATTTCGACATATGTTCTCGATACAAACTAAGAAGATCTCGAGTTAAGGTTATGATGTCGTCTTATATATATATATATATATATATATATATATATATATATATATATATCATACATGTCGAATTCCTTAAGATGTCGAGATTGATAGGAATCAGGGAATATAGATCACGACATATAATCTTGAAATTAACTACAATGATTGTGATATACGACAATAATTGTGATATACGACCTCGAGATAGACCAAGAAGAATCCGAGTTATAATTTCGAGGTTTATAAAGGTGATTACCAAGATTTCGAGATTTCGAGATGTGATTTCGATATCAAATTAAAGATCTCGACAAAGGATCTCGAGCTTTGAATTCGAGTTATGATAATTCATTAGATAGAATTTCGAGATAAAAAGAATTGTGATACAGATATAAGGAATTTTAATATCACATAAAATTTTCAATATTTAGGGTTTCGATATAAAATAGGTTAGGGTTTCTGGTAAAGGCTACGGATAGAAACGATCATGCATAATAAAGCATGCATATCACGCTCGCATATCATTATAGGAATTTTATATTTATCAGACAAATTATTATATAGGTCAGGAGTCGGATAAGGGCAAGGACAATGTCGAGTAAGCGAACGAGGAAAATAGGCGAAACTTGTGAGTATGATTTGCAACATGTTACCTTATGTGCCTTATGTGCTTACATGCTTTATATGGATTAATTGTTTAATACGGGATATATGTGTTATTCATGAATCGACGTGAACTATGTGACCGTAAAGTGCCTTCACATGATCTATGTGTCATCTAAAGTATTTTATATAGTAGTTGCATACATATAAAATGGAGGGAGAAACCGTTATGACTGCTACGACTACAAATGGTATGGTACGGATGCTGCGGCATATATCCCTACAAATCGGGGATTTTACAGTCCTGTACAGGCAACACGTATCCCTACAAATAGGGGGATTACGACATGGTTACAGAGTCCCATGCATGGGCGCCGACTGGGCGTACAGTACAGTCTAGCTAGTCTATAACGGGAGTATCAAAATAAATGGACATATAGAATGGCATGTGATCTACGGATCTTATAAATGACCGTTATATGAATGATACCTATGTGATTTGAAATGGCTTGGTTACGATATTGATAGAAAGGAATAGACTACTATTTATTTTATTGTTACTTGTGATTAGTTAACATGTTACGATCATACTCTGAATCGGTGTCTTCACAGTTGTTGTAGATA
The DNA here is from genome assembly GCA_027422505.1 of Craterostigma plantagineum. Lineage (NCBI taxonomy): Eukaryota > Viridiplantae > Streptophyta > Magnoliopsida > Lamiales > Linderniaceae > Craterostigma > Craterostigma plantagineum. The sequence goes on along the minus strand of JAPQWV010000186.1, from coordinate 978,085 downwards.
ATTAGCAGGCTACGTAGAAAGCATCATCGTAAAGCATGGATTCAAGGTTGGCCAACTACGCTCTCCTCATGCTCCCCTCTGGTTCATCGTTAGCATATAGAATAGAAACGGATTTAGACTATCGCATTTTGTGACTCATATGATAGGTACATATATGTACATTATTGTGGAAGGAACTAGATCAGATGTACGCACCCGTTTTAGTTAAAGGAAATGGTTATGGAATCGCGAAAAATTCTATACGAATATTTTATAGCTGCGTAAAAAGATAATAGGAAACGGGGCGCTACATAAAGTCTGGGTCGAAATTCGCACTCGAATCGGGTTACGGTCCGATAATGCGGGATTGGCTAGGTAACTACCGAACTCTTGGATTCCTCCCTTGCCGATTGAGTCGAACCTAGTGAGTCAGGCTTAAAAAGGATCATCAACGTGTATTGATAAGGAGAGAAAGTGTTTTGGGCCTTAACGGACCTTGGGCCATGGGCCACGCCTTAATGGGCCTCGAGCCATTTATTGGATCGAAGTTGGACTTCTTATGAAACTAACTTTAAGACATGGGCTTGACCAAGTGCTTAATAGGCTTGAGGATAAAATTGGATTTCACCTTAAGCTAATTTCGATCAGGATAAAATTGGATCTTAGACCCGGGAGATAGTGCTCACATCTGTGAAATCCAATTTTATCCTCAAGCCCATTAAGCACTTGGCCAAGCCCAACTCTTAAAGTTTCAAAAGAAGTCCAACTTAGATCCAATAAATGGCCCGAGCCCATTAAGGCGTGGCCCAACAGCCCAAGGCCCGTTAAGGCCCAAAACAATTTCTCTCCTTATCAGTACATGTTGATGATCCTTTTTAAGTCCGATTCTCTAGGTTCGACTCAATCGGCAAGGAAGGAATCCAAGAGTTCGGTAGTTACCTAGCCAATCCCGCTGTACCGAACCGTAACCCGATTCTAGTGTGAATTTCGACCCAGTCTTTATCCCAGAACCTCACTATAGAACAGTGCTACGTATAAACCCTTCAGCTGTGTCCCAATCAAGTGAGAGCCATGGTCCATGTTAAACTCACTAAACTGAATTTTATGATAAAACGAAGACGAGGCAAATTACCAAACTACCCTCCATGTCTCACATGAGTTAGTTCAATACCTTGGCCAAGGATTCCGTAATTTCCTGTCGCCGTCCTCATACGACACTTATCTCGATTACTTGAGAGACTCTGAATCCTTACTCGGTGGTCTAAGCCCGACAATCACAAATGGTCATCAAGACCGCATCTGGCCGCTGACCCATGCAACAGCAAATCGGGTAGAGGGGAACCAGTGACACTCGAGACAAGTCAACTCCGTCAAAGCCCCTTTCGGTTTAAGGTTCACATAGACTACTATAGTGTTGTCGTCTGTCATTGACACTCCTTGAGTAATAAGCCATGTTCGATCGTACGACCCGTGAGTCAGTGTCCATGCAACGCGTCAATCCCTTGATTCGATTCGTATCACAAGTCATGACCTCTGCTTCCAAGTGGGATATCGACACACGATAGACCATCGACAAATAAGCCGTGATCGGTTATCCAGCACCCAACTGGAGCATCAGGCTTACGGACTTTTAATATTCGTGGTTAGGAGTCCACTGGTGCCTTCCTCTCTCGTACCCATCGAGAACAGTGACTCAACTCGACACATTTGGATTTGTTCATTTATTGCTTTACCGGATGCTAAGTAAAGAACTCTTATATCCAATAAACGAACAATGCCTTTCATTAAACACACAAAAATATCTTATTACACAAAATGTCGAATGATAATTAATCTAATGCCCTATACAATCTAATCCTTGTATAGCATTCGAGTGCATATTCCTAACACTGGACTGATGTGCCTAGAACTATCTCTGCCACTTCGTGGAAAATGACATTGTAGCTTTTTTTGATAGTTCAGTTGGACTTGATATATACCCGGTACGCCTTTGAAATTGAAGAATACCCGATGAAAGTGGCGTCGAATGCTTTAGGGTCGAACTTAGCTCGTTGTTCTCTGTCGTTCTCCACAAAGCAATTGCACCCGAAGACCTTGAAGAAAGAAATGTTGGGTATTCGATTGTTAATGACTTCATACGGAGTCTTATCAAAGTGCTTGTAAACCACCATCCTGTTCTGAGTGAAACAGGCGGTATTCACTGCTTCAGCCCAAAGAAAGTGTGGGAGGCCGGAATGAATCAACATCGTACGTGCAGCTTCCACTAGAGTCATGTTCTTCCTTTCAACGACCCCGGAGGCATCTTGGCAGATGAGAATTATTGACTAATCCCAGGTTTCTGATAAAAATCACTGAGGTACTTATTCTTGAACTCAGTACAGTTGTCCGTTCGGATGACTTGGATAGTTTGTTGTAGTAAATTTTGAGTCGAGTTCACGAAATTGATGATCAAGTCCCCTGTCTCATCTTTAGTTTGGAGGAACTTCGTCCATGTGTAGCGAGAGAAATAATGAACAAATGTGTGGTACCTCGACTCTGGTTCAGAGCTTTAGGTCCCCTATAAAGATTTAGATGTTGGTTCAGATATTGACAAGCATAGAAATAATGTCAATATTTCTATGATGGATCTGCAAAATCAAATTAGAGAGATTTAGGTCCCCTATAAAGATTTAGATGTTGGTTCAGATATGGTTTCTAAGTTAGTACTAGTTGGAGCTTTAACAATACAAGTCAACATCGAAGAAGTTGATGTGGGTGTCCCCTTAGAGGAAGACTTGGCCTGTTTAGCTTTTGTCTTTTTTTGGCGGAGATTTAGGAACTCGTTTGGGTTGAACCTGACAGGGAAGGTTAACTTCAGCGCAAACAAATGCTTTGGTAGACTTGATTGAGGAAGAGATCTTTTCATTGGATAGTCTCCTAAGGTGTCTGGGGGATTCGATCTTTACAGGATACCTCAGGTGAGAACAGGCATGAATATCGCTATAAGCCTTTTTATGGCTGGATTTTGTTTCCTACGAGTCATCGTTGATGCTTTTGTTTTAGAATGATTATTTATCATTGTTGATGAAGAGCCTATTTTGAAATTAGTGCTTCTAAAAGTGGTAGGTTCTATGGAGCAAGTAGAAGCAATTATTTTGAGAGAAGAAATAGCTCTTTTATTTCTACGAGGTTTAGCTTTCTACAGGAGAAGGAGATACATTTAACACTTTTAAGTCTAGAAACTCGTTCTTAAATCCTAAACTAGCACTCTCGCCTTCGATTCCTCTAGGTCAGGTACTACGCTCCCTGTAGACGTAGTAAAAACAAGGTTAGAGTTATTATATCTCATATTTTGATTTTGAGGTTTTTGTTCTTTAGAAGGCGATTTTTTTATCTTCACGCATCTCATACTGATTTTATTCTTTGAGGGAGTTGAGAAATGGCGTGTGAGATGGTGGAAGCTTCGAGATTTTCCATCTCTTTTAGGAATCTTTTCTTTTCAGCTTCAAAATCCTCTATTTCTTTTTCAAAGAAGCTCTTAATCCCTCTATTTTGTTAACGATAGGGGATATGTAGAGAGAATTTTCAGAATGATGAATTTGTGCTTCCCCGATTATAGAAGATCTTGAAATTGAGTTGACTCAAGGCTCCAACTCTTGGAAAGATCCCTAGCTTTGTAGCTTTGATTCAACTCGGTGTAGGAGAAGGGGATTTCAACCCTAGTTTTGGCTTTTCTCTAGGCCTCTTCTAAGCCATCTATTTCCTCTGCGTTAGTAAAGACCATGAGATTCGTTAATCATATACCCATGTACTTGACATCGTAAAGTTGTTTGCAATCAACTTTTGACAAGCATCGTGGATTCTCAAAGCCTAAGCCAAATTTATAGTCATAGAACTCTTGGTCCATTGAGTTCATTCAAGAATATTGTCTGGTCAGTTTGTCCCATTTTACCAGAAGATCTTCCAATTTCTTAACTTTAGCGTATAGCTTCTTACGCTCTTCTCCTAATAGAGTAAAATTATTTTCTACCGTTAATTTGGCAGCTTTATAGGCATCTAGATCTCTCATAAGTTCACGAATCTTAGTATTTGATTTATCTAGTTCGGCTTCTAGGTTGGTGATCTTAGTAGTTGCTTCCGTTATCCTACAATTGAGGTTAGCTTTCTCATTGAGATTTCGAACCAAACAATTATAGTTATTTTCTAGCCTGTCGTCTAGTTCCTTAATTTTTACATTATATTTACATTATTTTGCTCTAGCGGAGGTTTTACATTATTTTTCTCCCGAGACTTAGATAGTTTCTTCTCTACTTCCTTTATGATTTTCTGCTCAAGTTTCATGTTAGTGTATGCTTTTTGATACGATTTTCATGGTCAGTAATGTTGGAAGGAGAAACTGCCTCCTCAGAAGGTTTGGATGCCTGGTCTTCGTCTGTCTGGTTGGTGGTTTCAGTGTTAGAGTTCTCATCTAGGCGGGCCATGAGGGCTAGATTCTCTTCCTCTGAGCTAGACGTATCCTCAAGCCATTGGACTTGTTCTGCCATTAGAGCCACTCCAGCTTCATTTTGTTTTGTGAGTTGAAGCTTCGTGGAGTAGTAGTTGGCATCTCTCTTCTTTGGTAGAGTGCATTCTCTGGCAGTTAAAGCACTTGGTCGGTTCTTTGGTGTTATTGACTTTGGAGGTCTCAGATGCACGTTCTTTATTCTTTGAACTTGAGGTCCGAAGTCGATTGGCTGATGATGAGGACTTCTTCTTGAAGTATCATCATTTTTCGAATAAGGGCCAACTGCTTTTGCAGCGATTTCATGTGTGGCTCAATGTCTGAGTCTGATTCGCCTTCAGACTATGAGGGGGTAGGAGGCTTGATGATCTTCTCTTTTCGTGGTTTAGAGCTTCTCTTCTCTGAGACTAGGGCAACCGTGTCATCGATAAGTTTGCCCTTCTGCTCTTTCTGAACCTCGCTTATATCTTCCTCGTGTTGAGCTAGATTGTCGAACTGGCGTGGATATACAACTCCTCGAGATCTTTGTTTTGTCTGATTGTTCTTCCATTCTGAGGGGAGAGAGGAAAGAAATCGTATGTTGGTTTCCATATTCGTCGTAGTGATTTCTATTTTCCTCATCTTATTCAAGAGTGTGAGATCTCTCTGATAGAGATCATGTAAGCATTCCTCGGGTTTAGCTCTGAAGGAGTCGTAAGCTGTGAGAATATTAACCTTCTTGGCCTTGATACCGACTTCTGTCATTTGCATCATCTTATGCAGCTCATCCCACATTCCCTTAGCTGTGGGAATGCTGTCGACCTGGCGATAAATGTCGTTTGGGATGCCTTGCATTAGGTGTTCTTGGCTATCAGATCAGCCTTAATTCTCACTCTTTCCTCTGCGGTGTATTCTCTAGGCTCTTTGAGTCATCTAGAGGCATGAATTGGAGGATTAGCAGAGTTGTCACCGGGTACATTTACCCACAACTGAACCGGACCTTGCTCAAGTGATAAGAGAAGGTCTTCTGCTTGATCTTTTAGCACTATAAAGTTCAGAAAGCAGCTTTGCCATACTGTGTATTCGCCTCTCATGAGTATCGGGGGACGGTTGTCATTACCAAAAGAGTAAGCATGCATTTCTGATTTTCTTGAGTTCATGTAGGATCTCCATTTGTTGTTTTGATGATTTGAAAAATGATGTGACGTGCTTCACAAGTAGCAAATTTGTTAGTAGCGTTTGATTTTAAAAGAGTGATAGAGAATTATTTTTGATTCAATCTTTAAAGTTTGATCAAAAATAATTTCGTCGATTAAGAATAGTGTTACTGATTTTGCGCGCCAGGTACTGTTCGAGAAAAATTTTGCGAGCGAAAATAAAATTTCGATTCGAATGTAATTTTGCGATGTGAAACTGTTTAAACAGTGAACTCAATCAAAAAATTGACTCGTGAAATTTTGGGATCGAAAATTTTAATCGTCGAAAAATTTTGTCGACCGAAATTCAAATGTAAACTTTTTCAAAGTATTGACTCGAGAAGTTGACTAAATTTCTCAAGTGCACAGTTTCAATTTAGCGCTAGATTTTCGATCGAAAAAAATTAGCAGATACGTGGCCTTGTTAAACCTATCGGTCCAATTATCCGACTGTAACAATCTGATCTCGTTCGGTCCAAAGGTAGTCCAGTCTATATATCTTCAGTCAAATTGAATTTTGAAAATTTGATCGAAATCCGGCGGTCGAAAAAGTTTTCAGTGCGTTAATTGATTTTGGTCGTCGAGAAACACTACACATGGAGTTTCTCGCTGAGTCAAAATTAATAGGTTGACCGAAAAAAATTTACGAGCGATAATCCAAAAGTCAAACACGAAATGTCTGACCGAAAAGTTGTTCGAGAGAAAAAGTTTTGCGTGGGGTCATCGTCAATTCTCGTCGAAAAATTTAAAGCTCGAAAAAATTTTCTACTAAAAACGCACTTGACAACAGCGGCTTCAGTAGTAAATCAATATTCCTAATTGAAAAATTTTTCGCACGTAGTTTTTCGATCGTGAAATTAACTGTGATCGAAGAACTTAGCGAGAAAAATTGAAATTACGCAAACTGTCACATAATACGATTTAACACTGAATTCAAGCAGACACTGAAAATTAATCAATGAACTACATGTATATGCTCGAAATCAGCTACTGATTTTTCGCAAACTGAAGATTAAACATGTTCAAAGCAAATAATGTTCAATTTCGCAAAAATTAGAACACGTTCAAACTATTCATCGCAAAAACAGTGAAATCTCATAATAAAAAATTCAACCTAAATCATGATTCTTATTGCTACTGATATATTTATGATTGATTTAAGCTACTTATGCAAGCACAAAAACATCAAATTCAACTCAGATAAGCACCGAATTAAGGAAATCAGATCGAATTTGCGCCAAACTGTTCTTCGATGGAACAGTACCAGAATCAAAATTCGATCTGAATTCTAACAATTTTTTTATTCAAAACAGAACGATTCTGCTCTGATACCAATTGTTAGGTCCTAATTTATCAACTCTAAGATCCTATACTTGAATCCTTAGTTAATCGATTAGAATTATGCAAAATCTAAGCTCGATTGAAAAACTCTTTGTAAACCTCAAGAGAGAATTTGCCTAGTGAAGTGAAGATTTTGCTGTTTCTCTCTCTAGAAATTAGATTGCAAGCCTTTCGGATCAATATTCTAAAATCTTCTATTAAGCACAATGTGTACAAAATGTATTTATTCCAAACAAACTTGGTATAAATAACATATAAGTCATAGTCTAAGGAGAAATACAAGAAAAGCCCCTAATTACAAGGACAGCTAATTAAAATCAAAGCACAAGTACAAGTAGTATTCTACAGGTACCTCACCATTCTCAACGAAATGAGGAAAAAGATATCCACTCACTCAGACAGAACAAAGACTTGGATGAAATGGATATTCATGCTGTTTTTTATGACCTCGCACAACATGAACAAGACATCTCCGAGATACAAAAAGAGCAAAAGGGCAAACTGACCGAAGTCTCCATAGCTCTAGTTTCATAGAAGAGGAGTTCCCGCTCATGCAAGGAAAAGCATGTCAAGCTTCCTAGCTCTTCAGAGGACGAGGAACCATCGAATTCAGAACATCCTTCTGAAATCAGAGAATTTGGGAAACAGTTGGCTTTAGTTGTCAAAATGATGACGAAGCAATACTTCAAGAAGAAGTCATCATCTTCTGCTAATCGTCTTTGAACTACAAGCTCGAAGAATAAAGAGAAACCAACTGAGTCCTCAGAAGCCACAACTTCAAAAGACCCACTAAAGTGTTTCAACTGTGGGAAAGCTGGTCACTTTGCCAGAGAGTTCACCCTTCCAAAGAAGAAGAATGCCAACTACTACTCCAGGAAGCTTCAACTTACAAAAGAGAAGGAAGCTGGAGTAGTTCTAATGGTGGAACAGGAAGGTGGAACTCCCACGAGGACGGACGACGACAACACAACAACTTCATCACAGGAGGTAGAATCCTCTGACACTACACATTCTGACCTGTTAGTTGAATTAACATCAAGACAAAATAACATGGTACTTGAGCAGAAACGAGGTATAAAGGTAGAGAAAAAGCTTCTTAAGTCTAAGGAAACCATAGCTAGTCTTGAAGAAAGACTTAGGAGCTCTAATCTCAAAATAGAAGAATTGACTAAAAGACTCCAGGCATATGAGACTAAGCATATTCCATTAGAAAAGCATAGTTCGGTAGTAAATGAACTGGAAGAGGGGCTAGACAAAAACCACAAATGTCTACTTAGGAACTTAGCTGAGAAAAGTCATTTTAAAGTTAGGCGAGAAGTTATGAGCGAAAATGTCACAAGCCTAGAAGTTGAATCAGAAAAATCCAACTCTAATATTAGTGAATTACTGAAGACTCTAGATACATGTCAAGCCGAAAAGAGCACTGCTCTAATTTACTATGCTACCTTAGACGGCGAACATAAGAAGCTATATACTAAGATTAAAAATTAGAAGATCTTGTGAAAAGAGGTCAAACTGATCAGTCCACGTCCCTTGAAGAAAGTTGACTGCAAACAACTCTATGATGCCAAGTATATGGGTCTAGGACTAGCCTCTCTTATGGTTTTCGCTAATGCAAAAGAAGTTAACGTATTAGAAGAGGCCAAGAGAAGAGCCAAGACTAGGGTTGAAATCCCCTTTTCCTACATCGAATTGAATCAAAGTGACAAGTAGTTCCCAAGGGCTGGAGCTTTGAGTCAATTTATCTTCCCGAAGATCGTTCTACAACCGAGGAAGCACAAACTCGTAATTCTGAAAATTCTCTCTACATACCCCTATTGTTTTTTGGGTAACGTTCACTAAATAAGGAAAGAATACAGGAGTATAGAGACAACGTTCATGATACCAGTCATGACGCACCGAAAACAAATGAACATCGTAGAACCAAACAACCCAGACTACATACAGGTCCCTACAAGACCCCAACCAAAGGAAACACAGAGCAATCACAAAGACGAAAGTAGGAGTCAAAACCACAACAAGCATCGGTTCCTGGTACCAGATGTAGTGCCAGAAGGGCAGCCGGCCGATGTGCAAAGGCAAGCGCAGAGCGCACAGCAGAAGACATATCGCAAGGATAAGCAACAAGCGGCGAGGGGTGAGAAGCAGAAGCTGCAGCCGCAACCTGGTCGGGGCAGTCAAGCCCAAAGAGGCCCACTGCTGATCTTTCCAGCAGAATGGGGGAAACACAGAGGGCAAGCGAACCGAAGCCCAAGTAAGAGAAGGGAGGAAAACAGCCGGAGAAAGAGCGCCCAAGGATGATAGAGCAAGGGACGTCCAACCTCAACACGTGCGACGCAAACCAGCCAATGGGGCCCGCCCAAAGACTCCGAATCAGCAGACCTGCAAACAACCAAGAGAAGGGAAAGCAAGGAGGGGGGTGGAAAGAGACAAGGGAAGAAAGGGAGGTAAGGGAGATAAGAGAGACGAAAGAAGGGACAAGATGACTCCCTAGTTACTCCAAGCTATCTGCCAGATACGACTCATAGCGCGACATTGTAAGGTGTATTTGCGAGGAAGAGTGGAGATTCGTAGGCTTAAGAGCGCCTCAATTTCAGCTACAATGTGCTCTGGTGGTCGGCGAACTCCCTCACGCCATCTTCTATTACGTTCGGACCAAAGGTGGTAGATCAACGAAGCAAGGGCATGGCGAGGTCCCATCGAGGAAAGGTGTTGCCCACGCCATCTTTGAGCCGCCCAGAAGATTCCATCAGACCACTCCCTGTAAGGCCACCCAAAATGCATGTGGTTACGTAATAAATTAAGACAGCGTCTAGAGTAAGTACATTCGAAAAATAAATGTGGGGCCGTCTCCACAAGATCAGAATCGCAAAGGAGCAGACAGAAGTTCCCGCTGCGTTCGCCACCCAAAGCTTGTCTCTAGTAGCCAGTTTCTCCCTAATGGCAAGCCAAAGCATAAAGTCGTGTCTAGGGATGGCTAACGGGCCGCCAAAGAGGGTGGACCAAGGGACAGTGGGCTTCCGTAAGCAAAGTCTTTCCCTAGCCGAGGTGGTAGAGAAGCGGCCATTCGCTGAAGCAATCCATCTATACGTGTCTCGCTCTCCCGGTTAAATGTGTGGTAGGAGGGGGGCAAAGTCAAGGTATTCCACCGAAGTTTGAGCCGGCCAGCACCATCCCCCCTCATTGTTCACCGTGCTGAGCTTCGAGTCGATTGGGAGACCCATGATCATGGCGACGCGAGGGTAGCATTCCACAAGGGGTCTATCAATCGGCCAATGGTCCGTCCAAAGAAATGTGTTGGTCCCATCACCTATACGGAACTGAATAAGGGAGCGGAAGTCGGCGCGAAGCTTCTGCAACGACCCGACTTCCTAGATACATAGTTTGACGGATTTTCGCTGCGTAAGCAGCGGAAAGCCCATTTAATTAAAACTTTTAAAACATAATAATACAAATACGTTCAATGTCTAAATTCATAAGGCCAAACCCAAACACATTTTTATTCATTGGGCCGAAACCCAAGAGGTCCAAGCCCAAATTTAAAAACACAAAACATAAACTCGTTCTACAGGTCGCGTCCCATGTACTGCGCCGCCCTCAAAAGCCTGTGGAGTCACCGCTATCAGCCGCCTTACCTACACACGTAAACCCTGAGCTTTTGCCCAGTAGATGAAAATATGCATGAATGCAAATGCTCTCACATCCCAAACCTGACACCTCACAAATGCACGCTCGACATCTCTCGAGCATACGCTCGTTTCTACTTCAACTCTCAACTCATAAACAGGGCCCTAGGCTAGACTCGGAATCCACGCATAAAATGTCATAATGTCGTGATAGTACGGCCCCATCTCGGTCTCAACCGTGACTATAATAAAGGTAAGTGGTAACGGCCCCATCTCGGTCTCAACCGCACCTAAAATAGTGACAAGCGGCCCCATCTCGGTCTCAACCGCAAGCGCTTCATCGAATCGTAGCCTGACAACTACATCGATCACTTTACCCCACTCATCGACACTATACAGTGTTACCGTGACCCCGCACGGTTACAACTCCCCTCGTACCACGTGTATGCAAATGACATGTATGCAACATATCACAACGCAACATATAAAATGCAACGTATCGGCCCGAGGTATTAGCTCGACCCGATCTCGAAAATCCTTATACACCAAATAATTCGGGCCCGATGCCCGCGGTTCGATTTGATCGGCCCGAAACCTTAACCACCGAAACTCTCGCCGAAATTTCACGAAGAGTTCACCAAAATTTAATCCCTTTCACTTTAGGACCCTAATTTCACAATCGTCCCTAATTTAATATATTTTAAAATTCGAACGTCCAATTTCAAAATATCACTTAAGTTCCTAATTTAAGAGTATCTTCCTAAATTTTTCATTTAAAACCCCAAAATCTCATAATTTCATTTACAGATCTGCCCCGATCTTTAAAAATTTTAGATCTGCCCCGAAAGCTTTATAATTCTTTAAAAATCACCCCTGTTCGGACTATACAACCTCGGTCCCTATATTGTTTAAACTTTTCAATCTAGTCCCCGAAATTTTTAAAATTACACAAAAAGACCCCAATGATTTATTCCGAATATCAAATCTGCCCCAAAACTTTATATTTCTTTAAAAATCTCCCCTGTTCGGATTTTACATCCTCAGCCCCCAGATTTTTAAAACTTTCCAATCTAGTCCCCGAATTTTTAAAAACTACACAAAAGACCCCAATTATTTATTCCGAATTTCAAATCTGCCCCAAAAGTTTTATATTTCTTTACAAATCTCCCCTCTTCGGATCGATGGACATTAAATTTTAACCATACTTAAACAACTTGCAAATCTCGAATCATCCCAAAGGAATTTCTAATCCAGGGTCTAGATTGTGAGATATGAATTTTTTAACCTCTTGGCCGAAATGGATAAAGAAAACCCTAGAAAACACTAATCCTCCCTAAGTTTTGTTCTATCCTTTTAATCACAAGTCCTCGAACTCTATTCTTATTTTTCATGGACCTAAACTTCATAAAGACTAAGGTATTAAACTGGCCGAATTTTAGCATGTAAAGCATCATCACGAAAATCATACAAGAAATTCATGTTTAGCGCATAAACACGTATAAATTCGTAAGAGATCATGCAATCACGTAAAATTCACGGATTTAAAACTTGTTTACGTGTGTAGGTGATCTTCCCCTACTTTAAATTCTGGAGATAGCTACGTAACGGGTTGTTTCGATGTGATCCCGACCCTAGAGTTTCGATCCCGAGCTCCCAAATGTTTTTCTCCTCCTCTCTTTTCTCCTTCTCTTCTTTTTTCCTTTCTTTTTCTTTCTCTCCTTTCTTCCTTTTCACTCTCACTCTCACGCCTCTCCTCTCCTCTCTTTCTATTCTTTTTAGCTTATTTATTCTTATTTGTCTTCATGTAATATTAGTTGATTAGGTGTATTAAGTGGTATATTAGTTAGGTTATTTTGTCCTCTTTCCATTATAGAGATGCATGGAGGTGGCTTGATTGTTAGATCTTGTCTCCATACTCACATGGAGATGGATGGAGGTGCATTTATTAAGTAAAAGATCTTGTTTTATTTACCACACTCACATGGACGTGAATTGGAATTATTTTATTTATTTTTTCCTTACTTAATTTCAGCCATAATAACTTTATTATTATTATTATTATTATTGTTATTATTATTTTATACTATTGGGCCAAAATTCCTAACCTCTAATCTATCTCTCTCACATTTGGGCCATTATTCTCCATTTGGCCCAAAAGTATTTCGGCCCCTTAAATTCTTCGGATCCAATTCTAAATTCTTGGCTCGGCACGGAAAGAAATCGGTGTATGTTCGAAATCGACTTCACACATTCCGAATATTATTAAAATAATCCCGTATAAATTTTACGGGCATTACATCCTCCCCCCTCATAAGAATTTCGTCCCCGAAATTACATCGAAAGAAATAATTCTGGATACTTTTCTCTCATCTCGTCTTCGCGTTCCCAAGTAGCTTATTCCAATACTTGGTTCCGCCACAAGACCTTCACGAGGGGTATATTCTTATTCCGAAGGCGTTTCACCTCGTACATCAAAATTTCCACCGGTCTTTCCTCGTAGCTCAAGTCCGGTTTCAACTTTTGATGAAGTGATTCACCCTGCAGTACATGGCCCGGGTCTGGGATGTATTTCCATAATGTAGACACATGAAATACGTCATGAACTTGCGTGAGCGACGTTGGCAATTCGAGCTGGTACGCCACTTCTCCAACTCGTTTCACAATTGTGAAAGGTCCGATATATCTCGGACTCAACTTCCCCTTCTTTCCGAAATGCTTTACTCCCTTCATTGCCGAGATCTTCAAAAAGACTTGATCGCCTTTATCGAACTGCAACGGCCTTCGTCTTTTGTCTGCATAACTCTTCTGACGACTTTGGGCCGTTTGCATCCTCTCCTGGATTTTTCCCACAACTTCAATCATTTCACGAACCATTTCGGGACCCAACAATGCCTTCTCGCCGATTTCATCCCAATGAACTGGGGATCGACATTTACGCCCGTACAAGGCTTCGTAAGGCGCCATCCCAATTGTGGCTTGATAGCTGTTGTTATAGGAAAACTCGATCAGTGGAAGGTATTTGCTCCAACTTCCTCGGAAATCCAGAATGCATGCTCTCAACATATCTTCGAGTGTCTGGATTGTTCTTTCAGATTGTCCATCCGTCTGGGGATGATATGCCGTACTGAAGGACACTTTCGTCCCCATGGCCTTTTGTAAGCTCACCCAGAATTGGGACACAAACCTCAAATCCCGATCTGAGACTATTGAAATCGGGATCCCATGGAGTCTCACAATTTCTAGTATAGTCAGCATATTTCTCCATGGAATAGTTTTGATTGCTTGGCAGGAAATGAGCTGATTTAGTTAACCAGTCTACAATCACCCAGATTGCATCATAGCCGTTTACCGTCTTGGGTAACCCGACGACAAAGTCCATCGTGATATGGTCCCACTTCCACTCGGGAGTCATCAAAGGTTGCAACGTTCCCGCCGGTCTTTGATGTTCTCCTTTGATTTGCTGGCACATCAAGCATCGTTGCACGAAAGCAGCCACATCTTTTTTCATTCCCGGCAACCAATAATTTATTCGTAAGTCCAGATACATTTTTGTTGCACCGGGATGTATCGAGTAGGTTGTTGTATGTGCCTCCGTCATTATAATTTGACGGATCTCTTCATCGGGTGGTACATATAAGCGACCTCAAAATTGTAAGCTTCCATCGTCTCGAAATCCGAACGCCGATTGAATAACTTCATCTTGTTCCGCTCGGATCTTCAGATCTAATTCAACCTCTTTTTGTGCCTCAAGAATTCGATTTGACAACATCGGCTTTAGGGTCAACGCTGCTAGTCTCGTCTCAATCTCACCTAAGTTGATCACTTCAACTCCGAGTTGGCACAATTCCACGTTCACCGATTTACGGCTCAGAGCATCTGCCACTACGTTCGCCTTCCCTGGGTGATAATTAATCACGCAGTCATAGTCCTTCACCAACTCGAGCCATCGTCTTTGCCTCATGTTTAACTCCTTCTGCGTGAAGAAGTACTTTAGGCTTTTATGATCTGTAAAGATCTCGCATCGTTCTCCGTATAAATAGTGTCGCCAGATTTTGTGGGCAAACACCACGGCTGCGAGTTCCAAATCATGCGTGGGGTAATTTTTCTCGTATGGTTTCAGCTGTCGGGAGGCATAAGCGATTACTTTCCCGTTCTGCATCAACACGCATCCCAAGCCATTCTTCGAGGCATCACTGTACACCGAAAATCCTTCGGTACCAGAGGGAATCGTAAGAACGGGAGCCGTTGTCAATTGTTTCTTCAACTCCTGGAAGCTTTGTTCGCACGCTTCCGTCCACTTGAATGGACGTTCTTCTTCGTCAGGTTTGTGAGTGTCGAGGCAATGCAAGAAAAGTCCTTAATAAACTTTCGATAGTATCCAGCAAGCCCGAGAAAGCTCCTGATCTCCGTGGGAGTGGTTGGTCGTGGCCAATTATTTACTGCTTCTATCTTGCTGGGATCCACCGAAAGTCCGTTTCCGAAAATGATGTGCCCCAAGAAAACCACTTGTTCGAACCAGAATTCGCACTTTTTGAACTTGGCGAATAACTGTTTTTCTCGAAGAATTCGAAGGACCGTCCTCGAATGTTTCTCGTGTTCTTCTCTCGTCTTTGAGTAGATGAGGATATCGTCAATAAAGACGATTACGAATTGGTCCAGAAATTCATTGAAGACCCGGTTCATCAGATCCATGAAGGCTGCTGGAGCATTCGTTAGTCCAAAAGGCATGACCAAGAATTCGTAATGGCCGTACCTCGTACTGAACGCCGTTTTAGGAATATCAGCCTCATGAACCTTGAACTGATGATAGCCAGAACGCAAATCAATCTTCGAGAATACTGTAGCCCCTTGTATCTGATCGAATAGATCATCGATTCTCGGTAACGAGTATTTGTTCTTTATCGTGATTTTGTTAAGTTCACGATAATCGATACAAAGTCGCATTGATCCGTCTTTCGTCCGCACGAACAATACCGGGGCTCCCCATGGTGAGAAGCTAGGTTGAATGAAGTCCTTCTGTAATAGTTCATAAAGTCGTTCCTTAAGCTCTCGTAATTCGTTCAGTGCTAGTCGATACGGAGCTTTAGAGATCGGAGCAGCTGCAGGCATGAGATCGAGGGAGTCGATTTCTAGATTCGGAGGTAGTCCTGGAAGGTCATCGGGGAACACGTCGGGATATTCATTTACTACTGGGACATCTTCAAGCTTCGGTTGAGAGGATTCCTCGGCTTTCACCGCAAAGACGAAGAAAGCTTCGCAGCCCGAATTTACGAGTCGCTGAGCCTTCAGAGCAGAATTCCTAGGAATTAGATTACCATTCGTCTTTTACGAAAATTCAAATTTCTCTCCCTCAGGCAAGCGGAATTTGACTACTTTCTTCGAGCAGTCGATAATAGCTTGGAAAGCCAATCCATTCCAAAAATGACATCGTAATCATTCACCAGGATTACGATCAGATCTACGTTCAAATCTCTTCCCTCAATTCTAACAGGACAATCTTCTACAACTAGATTCGTCCGTGTCGGATCTCCATGGGGTAAAGACACCACGAAGTTGCACATAGAACGAGTGGGATGAATTCCCACTCTAGCCACGAAATTAGCCGACACAAACGAGTGTGTGGCCCCAGAGTCAAATAAAATTGTTGAAGGTACATGAAAGACATTCAGCATACCCGTGACCACGTTCGGATTGGCCTCCGCCTCCTCGTTCGTCAATGTGAACACACGAGCTGGCACCGGCGGTAAGGCCCCTGCCTCCTCGTTTGTAAGTGCGAAGACACGAGCTGGCACTGGCGGTGGTTGGACTGGATTCTGTGGCTGGATCCGTGGTGGGTGCGGAAGCAGCTGCTGAGTTCTGGGACAGTCTCGAGCGTAATGTCCGGGCTGCCCGCATTGGTAGCAATATACTGGTCGTTGTCCAAAATAGACTCCGACATGGTTCCTTTCACACTGTGGGCATCTTGGTGCTGGATTTGGTGACCTCGTATTCGCTCCCTGGTTGAACGTCGGACGCCAGTTCTGTTGGTTGAGTCGGTTGCCACTGTTGTTTGGACCCCTTCCAAAGAATGGCCGTTTGGAACTTCCGCCTCCTTGTGAAGCTTCCCTCTTCCGACTAAACTCCTGGGCCTCCCTCACAACTCCCTCCGCCTGCTCTGCAATCAATGCCCGTTCCGTCGCATGTCGAAACTCTATCTGGCGCACTCCTGCCACGCTTAGATCCCGATAGAACTCGGGTTTCAGCCCCCGAAGAAAACGCGTCACCTTCAGAGCATTGGTGGCTACGAGGTGAGGAGCAAAGCGAGATAACTCCTCGAATTTGCGGATGTACTCGAGCACCGACATACTCCCCTGCTTCAGGTTCATGAACTCATACATTCTCTGCTCCTGGTCGTGAGCAGTGAAGTACTTGTCATAGAAGAGCTCCCTGAAACGTTCCCAAGTCATAGTGACTGGGTCCTCCAACACCTTGACGGTGTTCCACCAGACACGTGCATTCCCCCGAAGTAGGGAAACGGCACATAACATATTCTCCTCGTTCGGTACACGGCTGTATATGAAGAGGTCTTCAATAGTGCCGATCCAATCCTCGGCTTCCGCGGGGTTAGCCGCCTCGGAAATGATCAGAGGATTAAGTTTGCGGAAACGCTCCCCGATAATCTCCACACGGTCGGGCTGTGGAGACGGACGGTGCTCAGATGAGCTCCGGTGGTTGATCAGATCATGGATTTGATTCGATTGTTATAAGTTTAGTCAATCGATGGATGGTAGAGCGGTCCTCCTCTGGTGGAGATCCCGATCCCGCCCTACGACTCGATTCGCCCATTTCTCTACGTGTTCTCACCATTTTCAACTTACTTCTACAATCAATCAATAGACACATAAATCAATCAAATCGAATCACATAAAAGCGTAAAAACTTACAGGCGCGGCTGGTTCTCTCGGCTTTTGAGCGGCAATACACGGACGGTCTACAAAACCTATAACCTAACGCTCTGATACCACCTGTAACAACCCGACTAGATACGTATTTTGGCGGATTTTCGCTGCATAAGCAGCGGAAAGCCCATTTAATTAAAACTTTTGAAACACAAATACGTTCCATGTCCAAATTCATAAGTCCAAACCCAACCACATTTTTATTCATTGGGCCGAAACCCAGGAGGTCCAAGCCCAAATTTAAAAACACAAAACATAAACTCGTTCTACAGGTCGCGTCCCATGTACCGCGCCGCCCTCAAAAGTCCGTGGAGTCACCGCCATCAGCCGCCTTACCTACACACGTAAACCCTGAGCTTTTGCCCAGTAGATGAAAATATGCATGAATGCAAATGCTCTCACATCCCAAACCTGACACCTCACAAATGCACGTTCGACATCTCTCGAGCATACGCTCGTTTCTACTTCAACTCTCAACTCGTAAACAGGGCCCTAGGCTAGACTCGGAATCCACGCATAAAATGTCATATAATGTCATGATAGTACGGCCCCATCTCGGTCTCAACCGGGACTATAATAAGGGTAAGTGGTAGCAGCCCCATCTCGGTCTCAACCACACCTAAAATAGTGACAAGCGGCCCCATCTTCCTAAATTTTTCATTTAAAACCCCAAAATCTCATAATTTACATATTAGGACCCGAAAATTTTCCTAAGTTTCAGATCTGCCCCGAATCTTTAAAAATTTTTGATCTTCCCCGAAAGCTTTATATTTCTTTAAAAATCCCCTGTTCGGATTTTACAACCTCAGTCCCTATATCTTTAAAACTTTTCAATCTAGTCCCCAAAATTTTTAAAATTACACAAAAGTACCCCAATTATTTATTCCGAATATCAAATCTGCCCCAAAAACTTTATATTTCTTTAAAAATCTCCCCTGTACGGATTTTACACCCTCAGCCCCCAAATTTTTAAAACTTTTCAATCTAGTCCCCGAATTTCTAAAAACTACACAAAAGACCCCAATTATTTATTCCGAATTTCAAATCTGTCCCAAAAGTTTTATATTTCTTTACAAATCTCCCATCTTCGGATTTTACATTATCAGCCCCCAGATTTGTAAAAAAATTAAATCAAGTCCCCAAAATTAAAAAAAAAAACTATTTTATACGACTGTTTTGCGACAGTTTAGTATTTCTCAATGATCACGGGGTAAACGATGTCCGATGGACCTGAAATTTTAATCATAGTAAACAACTTGCAAGTCTCGAATCTTCCCAAAGGAATTTCTAATCCAAGTTCTAGATTGTGAGATATGAATTTTTTAACCTCTTGGCCGAAATGGATAAAGAAAACCCTAGAAAACACTAATACTCCCTAAGTTTTGTTCTATCCTCTTAATCACAAGTCCTCGAACTCTATTCTTATGTTTCATGGACCTAAACTTCATAAAGATTAAGGTATTAAACTGGCCGAATTTTAGCATGTAAGCATCATCACGAAAATCATACAAGAAATTCACGTTTAGCGCATAAACACGTATAAATTCGTAAGAGATCATGCAATCACGTAAAATTCATGGATTTAAAACTTGTTTACGTGTGTAGGTGATCTTCACCTACCTTAAATTCCGGAGATAGCTACGTAACGGGTTGTTTCGGCGTGATCCCGACACTAGAGTTTCGATCCCGATCTCCCAAGGGTTTTTCTCCTCCTCTCTTTTCTCCTTCTCTTCTTTCTCCCTTTTTCCTTTCTTTTTCTTTCTCTCCTTTCTTCCTTCACTCTCTCACTCTCACGCCTCTCCTCTCCTCTCTTTCTATTCTTTTTAGCTTATTTATTCTTATTTGTCTTCTTGTAATATTAGTTGATTAGGTGTATTAAGTGGTATATTAGTTAGGTTATTTTGTCCTCTTTCCATTATAGAGATGCATGGAGGTGGCTTGATTGTTAGATCTTGTCTCCATACTCACATGGAGATGGATGGAGGTGCATTTATTAAGTAAAAGATCTTGTTTTATTTACCATACTCACATGGAGGTGAATTGGAATTATTTTATTTATTTTTCCCTTACTTAATTTCAGCCATAATAATTTAATTATTATTATTGTTATTATTATTACTATTATTTTATATTATTGGGCCAAAATTCCTAACCTCTAATCTATCTCTCTCACATTTGGGCCATTATTCTCCATTTGGCCCATAAGTATTTCGGCCCCTTTTAAATTCCTCGGATCCAATTCAAAATTCTTGGCTCGGCACAGAAAGAAATCGGTGTATGTTCGAAATCGACTTCACACATTCCGAATATTATTAAAATAATCCCGTATAAATTTTACGGGCATTACAGCTTCAAAACTTCCTCCAACTCCAAGAAGTCCGCACCCCCGGTATGATGGACCACAAGGACTTGTTGTGTAGTCTCGTTCGCCGAATCCATGTGTCCCAAATCGAAGTACCATCGTCCGTTAGGATATTCCAAAGTAGTCGCATGAGGAGCGCCTTGTTGTCCGTCTCGATGGACCGTAAGCCGAGCCCTCCTTCATCCTTAGGCACACGGATATCGGCCCACGCAACCTTAGCACTCGTGCCCCTCCACAGGAAGGCTCTCAGCCACGTCTCGATGCTTCGGATAACGACCTTAGGGAGGGGGAAAATGCCAGCCCAATACGTATGCAATCCAAGCGGGACAGACTTGATCAATTGAACCCACCCAACGTAAGACAGTGATAGGTTTGTCCATGATCCCAGACGTCTGTCCACACTAGAGAGGAGCGGATTGCAATCAGCGATCGTGAGTCTCGAGGTAATTAGGGTTACGCCTAGGTAGCGTACAGGTAGGGATCCATGTGTGAATCCCATGATGTCTTGGAATGCTCCCTTCAGCAGTTCGGCGTGCTTGGACACAAACATCTCACTTTTGCTAATGTTGGCCTTTAATCCCGAGAGGGAGGCGAAGAGGTCGAGACTCCGTTTGAAGACCCCAACAGACTCGACATCCGCATGAGAAAACAGGAGAAGATCATCCGCGAACGTGAGCATGAAAAGTGAAGTTGCCTCACAATTCCAATGGAAGCAAAAATTACCGCTGATTCTAATACCGTCCTCAATGATGCCATGCAAGACCTCCATAACCAAAGTAAATAAGTAAGGTGAGATTGGATCACCTTGCCGAAGACCCCTACGCCCTTTGAAGTAGCCCGCCGGTGTACCATTGATGTTAATCGAGAAGAAAAGGGTAGTCAAACAAGCCCGAATCCAGCCAACGAAGGTCGGGTGGAAGTTAAGTGCGTCAAGGGTAGCCAAGATGAAGTCCCATTCCACCATGTCATACGCTTTCGCAATGTCGACCTTTAGCGCCACCCGCTCGGGCAGCCCCCTACTGTTGTACCCGTGACAAATTTCCTGCGCTAAGAGGATATTGTCCGATATACGGTGGTCGGGGATGAACGCGTTGGGTTTGGTGGACAAGCTTCGCAAGGCTGTTCAAACGATTGGCGATTATCTTTGAAATAATTTTGTAGAGTACATTGCAGCAAGATATCGGCCTGTAGTCCTTAGCCATCCGTGGGTTAGCGCTCTTAGGGATAAGAGTAATGAGCGTGGAGTTCAGCACCCCCAAGAGAAAACCCGTTTTGAAGAAATCCTTGATTGCGTGGATGATTTTCGGCCCAATAGTATCCCAATCGTCCTTGAAGAAAGCAGCAGAAAAACCATCAGGTCCGGGCGATTTGTTATCCCCAATGGAAAGCATTGCCTTCTGTAGACCTTTTTGGTCCAAATGATTATGAAAGTTTTGATTATTCCAAGTAATTATGTAAATTGGGGGGTACATATTAGAAAACTCGATATGCATGTTAAGTGATGTTTAAGTATGTGAAAATATTCGATTAAGCGCTTGAATATAGTTTAAATGTTAAGAAAATCGAATTTGAGTGATCTTATGCTTAACTGGAATATTGATGTGATCACCTGGTTTTGAACGTTCTCATTTGGATGGAATATCACTGTGTGCTATATATGGAAAATATGTTCCGATAAGTGGTATATGGATTGTACGCATGATTGAGTTATATAGGGAAAGATTATCGTCTGAGATCACGCTGATATGATTAAGCTATATATGGAAGATATATTGTATTAAGTGATATATGAGCTGTACACGAGATTGGGTTATTTTAGGAAAGAATATCACTGTGATCACCCGGATATGAATGACTGTGCTATATATGGAAAAGATATTCTGATTAAGTGCTTACATGTGATTGATCTATTTTAGGAAAGAATATCAATGATATATCCATTGAGTGCGATATTAAGTGACTCTTAAATCAGTGAATCATGATCTATCTTTCCTTATGCGACTTAGGACTTATATTATGGAAACTGATTAATTGATTGGGCTTATATGTGGTAAGATGCTGATTGAGTCTATTTATGGAATGTGCTGAAATCGGATGAGATCACCATACATGGAAAATATACTTTGCATTATACTCAGTAGATCAAATCTTTCTCTGTGCGAATTAGCTATCATATTTTGGGAAAGAAATCAGTTGATTGAGCTTACCGTTGATAATATGCTGAGTGGAATTATATATGGAATATGCTGACTAACGGATGAGATTACAGTGGAATGGAAGTTAATCTGTGGTATTTATGGTAAGTGATCATGCATGACCGTTGAGCTTAATTGGTTTATTCTTGGCATGATTGTTTGAGTTAATGCACGTGATATTTGAGCTGTCTCTGGCATATTTGTCGTGCTTAACTTTCCTTGTGAAGTGTAGAAGCGATAATTGGTTCTATATAGAAGAGAACACTTCACGATTGAAGGGTAGACAACGAACACACAAGCTAGCGAATCCCTTAGAGTTCTTGAGCGAAATTTGCAATTCATTCGTAGTTTGTGTTGAGCCTTTATTTGCGAAATCTGTACCCTTTGAGCGATCTTTAGTATCTTCAAATCCTAAAAACCTTGTCTTCGGACGTGTTGTGTCTGCGGGCACGTTGGGCACACAAAGGAGCACGAGTGGAGTCTTACGCACGTGGAGGGACGAATTTTGTTGATTCGGTGGCCCTTCGGTAGCAAGCTGCATCCAGTCGGGGAATAGGTTTCCTGGGGAAACGACGTGGATCGAAACTTGGAGTGCGTCAGCCCAGAGCGAGGTCTAGTATCCATAGTGTTCGGTTGTGTACGGGTCAATCATAGTGTAACCGGTAATACGTAGTGATTGATTGGAACTCTTGGGAGATCACATCCCAAGGACAGGATTAAACCCCAGTTGGGGATATAACCTGTATAAAAATCCCGTCTCACTTTACTTTCTGCTATTTACTTTTCTGTGAGACAAACCGGGGACGACAGCAAATAACTAGGTGATATCGTTTATACTAGTTCTGAAAATAACGTGTTTTTTATTAAACAGGATTAGGGAGATAACTTGGATACTCGTACTGCTTTCTGGGAAATAACACACTCTGCAGATATCTTCTTAAAGAAAAGTATTTTTCAAAGAAGAAAAAGCCAAAATTTTTATAGCCTAATTCACCCCCCTCTTAGGCATATTTTACACTTCATTGGTATCAGAGCTGGTTACTCAACGAAAGGCCTAACACGCCTGAGTTAAGATCTAATGGCTTTTTCGAGTGTTGATGTATTTGCAGAGGGTCAATTCCACTCCAGGCCGCCTCTCTTTGATGGAACGAACTACGCAGTGTGGAAGAACCGTATGATCGAGTTTCTGATCGCTGTCGACTACGAGCTTTGGGAGACAATCATCAATGGACCATATACGGCCAACAAAACTGATGGAACACCAAAGGATGCTAAAGACTACAGTGCTGATGACAAAAAGGGAATCACGCGAAATGCAAAGGCGAAAAACATGCTCGCATGCGCACTCACACGGGAAGAATACATTCGGGTTAGCTCCTGCTCATCGGCAGAGGGCATGTGGGATATGCTCCAGGTTACTCATGAAGGAACTCAACGAGTTGTGCAAGAAAGACTGGCTCTGCTCACTCATCAGTACGAACTATTCTCAATGGAATCTGACGATAATATAAGCCAGATGTACGCCAGATTCATGGGAATCATCAACCAAATGTTCTCTCTCGGCAAGAAAGTTCCCGACAGTGAACAAGTAAGAAAGATACTGAGATCACTGCCACGAGAATGGAATGCCAAGGTTACTGCCATCTACGAAGCAAAGGATCTAGAAGCACTTAGCATCTCCGAGCTGATTGGATCTCTTATATCCTATGAGATGATTCAAACATCAATGAATGAGAAGTCTCAGAATAAAAATCAGAAGTCCATTGCATTCAAATCCAACCAAGAAGAATCTGATTCTGACGACGAAGAAAAGGACCTGATGAACGATTTGGCCATGCTTACAAAAAGAATTGAAAGGTTCCAGCAGAAAAAGAAATTCAAAGGGAACTTCAACAAATTCCAGAACAAGACCAAGGGAATATCCACGTCTGGGAAGAAAGTTCAGAAGTGTTTCCGATGCAACAAACCAGGCCACTATGCACATGAATGCCCCGCAACTAGCAATGAGAAACCAAGGAAGCAGAAGGCTATGTTGATGGAATCAAATGACTCTGAACTAGAACAAAGTGAGGAAGAGGATCACGCTTACATGGCTGACGAGGATCAGGTATCCCGCTCTTCCTCTATTGAGAAAATTCATATCCTAAACAGCTTATATAACAATGATTGTGAAAGTGACTCATATGTTTCTGATATAGAAGAAAGTAAGAAAGAATTGTGTGATTTACTTCAGAAAGCTGAGAGAAAGATTAAGTCACTAAATTCCTTGAATAAGGAACTAATAAAACAGTGAGATCACCTAGCTAAGGAAAAACATGAGGCTGATCTAGAGATCTTACGTTTGAAAGGAGAGTTAGTTACTGCTAAGAAAGAGGGAATTCCTTGTGACTGTGAGAAAACAGAAAAGAAAAACAGTGACTTATCCAGAGATATTGTAGAACTTAGGAACTCCTCAGAGAAAGAAAAATAGACAGTCGAGCTCAAATAGGAAAGATGACTAGATAATCCTTAGTATCTCCTTGATCTTATCCTTCGGGATTTCCTCCATTTTATTCCTTGATTCTATTCCGTAATTCGATTTTTTCTTATCTATTAAGATCTTTTCCATCCATGGGGAGATTATTTTTAGATTTTTCGACATTTATGTCAAAATCTATTTTCAGCTAATATTTTCCTTGAGCTCTGATCTTTACTTATTTCCTTTCTTAATTCCCGCGAGATATCTTCTTAATTTTAGTTAATTCCATTTAACGGGCAGTTTCCTTAACCACTAAGTATTCCTTTTAAAATTCAAATTTTGAAATCCCTTCATTATCTGACACACGTCTTGTCAAGATCACATCTCTCTTTAACTTCCTTCCATCCTTATCCAAAAGGACTAAGCCTTTTTATAAATCGTCCCTTCTTTGTTTTTTCATTCAATTCAAACCCTAATCTCTTCACTTCATCCTTTCATCCTTCAACTCTTCGACATCAACCATGGTGAAAACTAAAGGTGCCGGATCTAAATCCGACAAAAAACAAAAGGCTGCCCTAGTCGAAACTCCACCCTCTTCAAAAGTTACACGTGCCAAGTCAAAGAATAGTCCCAAATCCACGAAATCCCTAACGAAACCTAAGAAGAAAAGGCTAAGATCGATAAAATTCCTATTCCAACCCCTACTCCTTCTCCTGCCTCCTCTGATAATCAGTCTGCATCTTCGAAGAAATCTGCCCCACTTGAGAAATCTGCCTCTCCAGAAAAATCTGTCTCTGCTCAGATCGAGACTCCTCCTCGAGACAAAACTCCCTCCTTGGAACAGCCTGAGAAGGTCATGTTCAATCCTGAAAATCCTGAGGAGATCACCGACGAGATCAAATTTCTGACTGAGAGCGCCAAGGAACTACATGAGAAACTCCAGAAGCGGCGAGTTGCACGAGGAAGAAGTGTCAACTTTGACCAACTGGCTGAGAGCCAAGTGGCGACATGGCTGACGGAGTACGGCTGGGAAAACTTTCTGAGAATAGACAAGTCGGTGTATGTTGAGGCTGTGAAGCTTTTCTACGCCAATCTCACTTTCATTGAAGACGAAACGGAGATTACAGTGAAATCTTATGTGCTTGGGACGAACCTAGAACGGAATAGAGTGAAGGTGAACGAGATCTTGGGTGTTGAGAACGAAGGGTTATGCTACTTCGATTTCGTCCACTGGTGTACGTCTGAGGTATCCCTGCGTGACTGTGTGAAAGCCCTATGGAATTTCCCCTATAAGCCCAAGTTCTCTGAAGGAGAAGTGCTGAACAAACTTCCTATCGATCTATTCTTCCTTTACAAAGTTCTGCACTTTACCCTCTGGAGCGCCCGAGTTGGCAGTGGCGGCCATTCCACCACTATGAACAACATGAGCATGTTGACTCTCTATCTGGTATCCCAAAATGCAATCTAGGGTACTTCGTTCTTATGTTCATGGTCCATGCCATTAAGAGCTCTGATAAGGAACTTCAATATGGAATGCTGCTTACGCACATGCTTGAATTCGAGGGAATCACTCTGCCCAAGGCTTGGGAAGATAGCGCAAAGCATGCAGTGGATATGGTCACACTCAAGCGTGTTGGTATACACTTCGATGAGCGGAAAGGATGGTTCAAGACAAGGGATTTGAAGACTCCGTCAAAGAGTCCGATCAGGAAGAAAAAGGATCTAGAGAGCGACGACGAGCAGGGAACAATAGCTGATCTGAAAAGAAGCTTCAAGGGGCTTAAGGATGAAAACCGTCAGAAGTTCAAAAAGATCTCACGGAACTTCAAAAAGCTTAACAAGTATCTGAAGGAGATCTCTGCGGCTCTTAATATCGCTGAATCCTCATCTGCCTCATCCGATAGCGATTCCAGCCCTTAGATCTTATTCCTTAGAAATTCCCTAGCTCTGATATAATTAGTTCTAGTTTGTTTCTTTGTTGGTTATTGGGTTTGAGGGTCGAGGTTGGATGCAGGTTTAGGTACATTGTGGTGTTGGTCCCTCCTTTTTAATGATGAAGGGGGAGAAGTCTAGGCAATGAATGCCTTATTTTGTTATTTTGGAATGATATAATATAATCAGCTTGCTTGCTTTTATATGCTTATGTCTTAATCCTCTGTGCTTAAGTTTTGATGATTTGTTAAGGATTAGGAATTCCGTACATAGGCCGGGGGAGCAAACTAATGTGACATAATAACTTGCGACATTCCGTGGTAAATTGTGACATTCCATGTGATATGACCTGGTAATTGCTAAACCTTTGCTTCTGTACTTTAGATAGGAATATTAGCAATTAGACAGGGGGAGCATGCTTCGAAATCTGATAAATTTATTTGCTCTGATCATCACATGCTTTGATACTTAAACATGCTACGTGCTTAAATGGTTTCATATCGAGTGTACGCATATGCTTAAGATAGGCATTAATTACTTGTCATCATCAAAAAGGGGGAGATTGTAGACCTTTTTGGTCCAAATGATTATGAAAGTTTTGATTATTCCAAGTAATTATGTAAATTGGGGGGTACAAATTAGAAAACTCGATATGGATGTTAAGTGATGTTTAAGTATGTGAAAATATTCGATTAAGCGCTTGAATATGGTTTAAATGTTAAGAAAATCGAATTTGAGTGATCTTATGCTTAACTGGAATATTGATGTGATCACCTGGTTTTGAACGTTCTCATTTGGATGGAAGATCACTGTGTGCCATATATGGAAAATATGTTCCGATAAGTGGTATATGGATTGTACGCATGATTGAGTTATATAGGGAAAGATTATCGTCTGAGATCACGCTGATATGATTAAGCTATATATGGAAGATATATTGTATTAAGTGATATATGAGATGTACACGAGATTGGGTTATTTTTGGAAAGAATATCACTGTGATCACCCGGATATGAATGAATGCGCTATATATGGAAAAGATATTCTGATTGAGTGCTTACATGTGATTGATCTATTTTAGGAAAGAATATCAATGATATATCCGTTGAGTGCGATATTAAGTGACTCTTAAATCAGTGAATCATGATCTATCTTTCCTTATGCGACTTAGGACTTATATTATGGAAAGTGATTAAGTGATTGGGCTTATATGTGGTAAGATGCTGATTGAGTCTATTTATGGAATGTGCTGAAATCGGATGAGATCACCATACATGGAAAATATACTTTGCATTATACTCAGTAGATCAAATCTCTCTATGCGAATTAGCTATCATATTTTGGGAAAGAAATCAGTTGATTGAGCTTACCGTTGATAATATGCTGAGTGGAATTATATATGGAATATGCTGACTAACGGATGAGATTACAGTGGAATGAAAGTTAATCTGTGGTATTTATGGTAAGTGATCATGCATGACCGTTGAGCTTAATTGGTTTATTCTTGGCATGATTGTTTGAGTTAGTGCACGTGATTATTGAGCTTCTCTGGCATATTTGTCGTGCTTAACTTTCCTTGTGAAGTGTAGAAGCGAGAATTGGTTCTATATAGAAGAGAACACTTCACGATTGAAGGGTAGACAACGAACACACAAGCTAGCGAATCCCTTAGAGTTCTTGAGCGAAATTTGCAATTCATTCGTAGTTTGTGTTGAGCCTTCATTTGCGAAATATGTACCCTTTGAGCGATCTTTAGTATCTCCAAATCCTAAAAACCTTGTCTTCGGACGTGTTGTGTCTGCGGGCACGTTGGGCGCACAAAGGAGCACGAGTGGAGTCTTACGCACGTGGAGGGACGAATTTTGTTGATTCGGTGGCCCTTCCGTAGCAAGCTGCATCCAGTCGGGGAATAGGTTTCCTGGGTAAACGACGTGGATCGAAACTTGGCGTGCGTCAACCTAGAGCGAGGTCTAGTATCCATAGTGCTTCGGTTGTGTACGGGTCAATCATAGTGTAACCGGTAATACGTAGTGATTGATTGGAACTCTTGGGAGATCACATCCCAAGGAAAGGATTAAACCCCAGTTGGGGATATAACCTGTATAAAAATCCCTTCTCACTTTACTTTCTGCTATTTACTTTTATGTGAGACAAACCAGGGACGACAGCAAATAACTAGGTGATATCGTTTATACTAATTCTGAAAATAACGTGATTTTTATTAAGGATTAGGGAGATAACTTGGATACTCGTACTGCTTTCTGGGAAATAACACATTCTGCAGATATCTTCTTAAAGAAAAGTATTTTTCAAAGAAGAACAAGCCAAAATTTTTATAGCCTAATTCATCCCCCCCCCCTCTTAGGCGTATTTTACACTTCACCTTCTTTATTTCCTCATCCGTGATTGGTAGGGTCATCGTCTCAGCATCCGTCTCACTCAACTTACGCACCAAATAAGGTGTGGCCGTACCACCATGCAAAGGTGACGTCAGGGTAGACTGTCCGAGAAGCTCCATGTAGTAACGATGAGTTCAACTCTAACTGGGCCATCTCCCTCGAGTGTGTCCCCCTCCTCATTTTCCAGCATATAAATCCGATTGCTAGCACGTCGCATGGCCACCTTCTTGAAGAAGAAAGCAGTGCACTGGTCCCCGTCCTTCTACCAAGCCACTTTAGCACGTTGCGTGAGCACCGAGTGTTCCATATCAACTGCTTTAGCATAGGCATAGCGACGCCGTTTTTCCAAGATCAGAAGTTGCGGCTCCTAAGGGTGCTGAATGGCAAGGTCTTGGACAGTCTCCAGAAATCCGCGAGCCTCAATAAAGTTGCGATTGAGATCGCCCTTACGCGTCGCAAGCACTTCAGCTGTTGTTTAATAATCTTAAGTTTTTTCATGACAGCGAACATGGGATAGCCACCAACATTCTGATTCCAGGCGGCCTTGAACAAAGGAAGGAACCGAGGGTCCCTGATCAAGAAATTGTCGAATCGAAAGGCTTTACTTGTTTCCCGTGGCTGAGGTGTGTCCTCCAAGATCAGAGGAGAGTGATCAGATGTAGATGGGAGTCCACACCGATAAGCAAGATCCCCGAAGCGAGCAAACCACGAGGGGTTACCAACCATGCGGTCGAGGCATCGCCAAACTCCAGCCATACCACTTTGTTGGTTGTACCAAGTGAACACTGAACCAATGCGAGGTAGGCCACTAAGATCCGAAGTAGTGAAACATTCAGCCATCTCAGAACAGCCTCCACCTGGTGAACCGCCCCTAGCCTCCGAGTTGTCTAGGATTGCAGTAAAGTCCCCCATAACAACCCAAGGGTTGTTAACCCGCATGCCAGAAGTCGCAAGAATATCAGTCCACAGAGCCCGTCTTTCAGTACATTGATTGTGACCATACACGAAGGTGATAAATAAGTCCGTTCGTTCAGCTGTGATATGGATCTTGCAATGGACAGCCTGTGGGGTGGCAGCCTCGATTGTCACATTCACATGGTTAGCGTCCCATCCAACCCATATACGGGACGCCGGGCCATTGGCATAGTCGTAGAACCAATCCCAACCCCTGATAGAGTTAGCCAGTGTGGCGGCATTCTGTTCTGCTACCCTTGTTTCGACCAGCCCAATTATCTTCAGTCTATATTTTGTTATCAACTCCCCCACCGCCCATCTGTGGTCTAACCTGTTTAGACCACGTGTATTCCAAACGGCCGCAGGGATCATGAGACACCCTTTGGAAGGGCTTCTGTAGGACCCTCGTTTGTGATGTTTTCCCATTCGAGTTCAGCGAGTACCGCAAATGGATTGTGGTTAGGTGTAGGTATGCTAGTTGAAGCTGTACTCGTCGAGCATTCCTCAGTAGGTGGTCGTGGCCTCCTTGTGTGTTCTTGAGTAGCGTGACTGCCCCCAGCTCTTTTCTCTACGTAAGTAGCGAGCGCGGTGGTCTCCTGAGCGGCCAACTTACCCTTATCCTTATTAGTCGCGGTCCTCCATTCGCTTCGTGCGGGCATTCTTTGGGGGGTTGGCTGTTCGGCCTTTGGTTATGTTGAATAACCTCTGATTATACTTGCAGCCTCGTCTGCTCTTTTGGCCGTGGGTACGGGCCAGATGTGGGTGTTTGCAGCCGAGCTGGTCAGGGCTGATTCCTAGGGCAAGTTTTTTCTCCGTGATTCCAAGAATTGCAAGTCGCGCACTTCTTGGGCTTCCATTCGTAATCTACCTTGATTGGTACCACGTTCACTTGTTCCCCCTCCTTAGTAGGTATCCTAATATTGAATTGTTCAGCGAATGGTTCCCCCAGTGATTTCTCGACACAGACTCTTGCATACTCAAGCCTCTCAGCACTAGATGTCATAGCGTCCGCAAATAGGGGTATTCCAACGACGCTTGCAACAATTCCCAGGCGTTCTTGGGTCCATAATTCCATTGGGACGTATACGCATCTTGATCCATAATGGGACAGCCACGTGTTGTTTTTTCTCAAACGACATACCAACCCGCCATACTTCGAGAAATAGAGGCTGCCCCTGCATGATCCATGGACCGCCTTCCAAGACCACGGCTAAGGCTTCGGCCGACGCGAATCTGAACTTGAAAAACCCATTAATCGTAGCTCTAACCTCGACAATATCAGTCCATATAGCACGGGCGAAACGTTCAACATGGGGAAAGTATGGTCGTTTTCCCAAAAAAGTATCCAACAAGGGTGTGGTCCCATCTAGCCGTCCCCTTCTAAACCACTTCCCAGGGCAGGTAAGCCTCAGCTTTACCGTTGATTATGGACGGAGCCATGTAGGATAAGGTAAGGCACTTCACGGGGGGATGTCGTGGTCGGTTCCGGTTGGTGATGGCACCTTGAACAACGGCTGCAAAGGATGTGTTATTAGTCACAGGCACAGCCTCAAATGAGGGTAGAGGTTTGTCGGAGCAGCTGTTTGCCCGTTATGAGTGGTGCCCTTCATATAAACCCCATCCGGTCGCTCCATTGTAGATGTTTCCTCAGCCCCTTTACGAAGCGGCTCTTCGATGCTAGAGGCGTTAGCCATGATCGGCCCTAAATCCATAGTCGAAGGAGACATGGCATGGTGGTTAGGGAGACGGCGATCATTAGTGTCATTTAGGGGCAGTTCATCGTCCGACGCATCCTCAATAATTGGTTGTAGTGCCGTAGCCTCAGCTGTTGGTCGAGCTCCACTGGGTGAAGCCCCAGGGCCAATTCCATTAGGTGATGAGGCAGCCGGCATAGCCCTGGGGCTGCTAGTAGTTCGCATAGAAATAGAGCCAGTGATGGGTGGTGACTTTGCAGCAGTAGCGCCTTCCATGGTCGTGTTCGAGCGAGATGGTGGCGGTGGCATACCCCTATGCATTGGGCCATGAGAGTCCAGTCGCTGATCACGATGCGGCATGATAGTGGACGTATGTCGTCGTTTGCGGCGTGGATGTATCCCGGGCTGAGCGGGGTTAAGTACCGGGCCATGTTGATGGCGTTTGGGGGTAGACCCGTAGTGCGGGGACTCTGACCGAACGGGTGTGGCTAGTGGTTGCACCGGCGGTTGCTGGCGGCCGGGATTAGAACCATTCCGCTCCATTCCAATGAACCGGATGATAGACTCCTCGACGACCTGCGTGCAACGAGAGGCAGCCCCATTAAATGGTTGTTAAGGCAGATTTGAAGCGGGCGGGGGCTGCATTAGCGGCGGCTGGGGGTCGACGGCCGTGCCGTTCACGTAATCCATAAACGCCTCAAATGCGACGACATCAAACCGGTCTTCAAAGTTGGTGATAGCATTCCTAAGTATCCCGTAGTCCGGCATAGGTTCAAGATTGTTCAGATTATTCATCTCAACCATCTCCATGAGGATCAAGGAGAAGGCGTCACAAGGAATAGTAAAGGTCACGCTGGTTTTGGGTAGAAGGTGGCGGGAAGTTGAACAGTCACGGCCCTCCCAACGCCGTCTGGACCCGGCGGTGGAGGGTGGGGCTTGGGCTGGGTGCCCCGGCTTGTTGTAGGAGGTCGAAGTAGGTGGTGGGGCGTTGGGATATGGGGTCAAAGTTTGGGGAATGCGAAAGGACACAAGACGAAACGGACGTGAAGGCTCAAAGACCTTCCATCGCCGTCTGATCCCAGTGATGGAGGGTGGCGAGGGAGGTTCCGGTGGATGGCAGCAAGGCGGTTTGGGTGCCGATGGCCGTGTGGTGGTGGGCGGAGACGATGGAGTGTAGATGACGTTGATTAGGGCTTGATCTCTCTTACTGTGTGAAAATCGCACACACTGGAGGTGTAAATTCGAATTTTTGTACATACCCCCTATTGTTAAGAAAATAGAGGGAATAAGAGCTTTTTTAGAAAAAGAAAGAGAGGATTTTGAAGCGGAAAAGAGAAGGTTCTTAAAGAGATGGAAAGTCTCAAAGTTTCCTCCGTCTCCCAAACCATTCCACACGCATCCCTCTTAAAAGATTAAGTCAATATGAAAAGCATGAAGAAAGAAAAATCGCCTTCCAAAAAACGAAAAACTAAGAATAATGTTCTTAAAATATTATCTCTAACCCTGTTTCCGCTGCGTCTATAGGTAGCTTAGTCAAGGAGCTAGAGAAACCAAAGGCGGGAGTGTCTAGCTTAGAAATAAAGAAGAAGTCTCTAGATGTCAAAATTCCAAATTTATTACCTCCTTCTGTAAAAATAAAGGACACTCGTAGAAACAAAAGAGTCGTTTCTTATCTCAAAATAATTGTTTCTACTTGCTCATTAAAGTCTACCAACTTTAGAAGCACTAACTTTGAAATAGGCTCTTCATCAACGATAACAAACATTCATTCTAAGACAAATGCATCTAGGAGGACTCGTAGGAAACAAGATCCAGCCATTAAGAAAGCGTATGGCGCCATTCATTCATGTTCTCATCTAAGGTATTCTGTGAAGATCCAATCCCCCAAGCACCTTAGGATATTATCAAGTGAAAAGATCTTTTCCACGTTCAAGTCTACTCAAGCATTTGCCCGTGTTGAAAGTCAACTTCCCTGCAAGGTTCAAGCCAAATAGATTCCTAAATCTCCGCCTACGAAGACGAAAGACAAAAAGGCCAAGTCCTCTACAAAGAGTGACCCAAATCAACTTCTTCGAAAGTGACTTGGGTTGGTGTAGTTCCAATTCGTTTTTGCAGATCCATCATGTGTGGTACCTCGATTCCGATTGCTCCACACATATTGTAACGACCCGTCCCATGCCGAGGTGTCACTGTAGCATCGGTCCCTATCAGGACCAATGGGATTGGGCCCACCACACTCCACTGATAGTCTGGCCCCACTGTATCACCATTTAACCTTTCAGCGTGCTTCGTCCTCTCTCACACGCACCCTGGGCAAACTTCCCAGGGGGTCACCCATCGCCTTTGTCTCATATTCAGTTCCTTCTGGCTCGACAAATATTTCAGACTTTTATGATCCATAAATATCTGAAATGTTGCTCCGTATAAATAGTGTCGCCATATCCTTAGTGCGAACACCACAGCCGCTAGCTCTAAGTCATGAGTTGGGTAGGATGTTTCGTATGTCTTCAGTTGTCGAGATGCATACGCCACTACTTTTTCGTGTTGCATTAGTACGCATCCTAGTCCTTGGTAGTACGCATCACTATAGATCGCAAAATCTTCTGTTCCCGATGGGATAGTTAGTACAGGGGCGGTCGTTAGTCGTTCTTTTAATTCCTCAAAACTCCTTTGGCATTCATCATTCCACTTAAATACAACTCCCTTACGTAATAACTTCGTCATTGGGGTAGCTATCAGTGAGAAATTTTCGACGAACCGTCGATAATATCCAGCCAATCCCAGAAAACTACGAACTTCTGCTACGTTTTTAGGACTTCCCCACTTGATTACCGCTTCGATTTTACTGGGATCGACTTGAATACCTTTACCAGAGACTACGTGCCCCAGAAATACTACTTGATCTAACCAAAATTCACATTTCGAGAGCTTCACATATAACTTCTTTTCCCGTAAGGTCTGAAGTATAACTCTTAAATGTTGTTCGTGCTCCTCTTTTGACTTGTAATATATTAGAATATCATCAATAAAGACGATTACGAATTGGTCTAAGTAGGGTCGGAAGACATCATTCTTAAACTCACAACTCGACATTCTATCTAAATAAATTCCTAGATCTCGACATCATAACTCGAAATCCTAACTCGATATCCTATCTAAATAAATTTATAAATCTCGATATCATAGCTCGAGATGTACCTAATTCATTTCGATATTTTCCTAATGAATCTCGAAACACATCTCGACATTTTCCTAACCGAACTTCTGAATTTCGAATTCATGTCTCGAGATCAACCTTTCGAGTTAATGTTCAAATTCCTTAATCTCGAGATCTTTCTTTCTAAATGTCGAAGTCATATCTCGAAATCTACACCTATGGAAACTTAGTGGCATATGTCGAGACTTCAATATGACATCGAGATCTTTAAACAATAATTGCTTTCTTCGACATCCTATGTAATACCCGTATATTTAATACGGATTTTTATATAAGTTACGGTGTAAATTTGTGAGTTAGGATTTTTGGTAAAACAATTCTAGGTCTTGGAACAAAAGCAACCATTTTAACAATTTCGAAATTATTAAAAATTAGCTTAAGAACATTCAAAAGCCATATGTTATGGGGATTTATTGAATAATATTTAATATTCAAATATGGTGTAAGGAATTAATGGGCTATACTTAATACCTAAACAAAGCCCAATAAATTACCAAGGCATGGATAAGCTCAATGTGAGAAATACGTTATTTAGACAATAGGGTAAAACTTTTCCATACATGATCGTCAATTCACACGCTATTCTAGGTGTTAGTATATATCCATTTCCTTAAACCCTTATAAGTTAACAAGAGAAACCTTTAACAAACAAGTAAGACGTCGAGCTGAAGGTGTGGAAGCCAAAATTAAGAATTCAACAACTTAGAAGAATTAGTGGGTCAAGGAACTGAAGCTTCGAAGAGAGGTATAAGAATAAACTTTCATGTTAATATGCTTAATTTACTTTTGATAACTCAGTATATGGATGCGTGAGGCATATGATAATACTAGGGATATGTCGAAGATTAACATGTTAGAGAAACCCTAGTTAATAAATTCGAGTAGGTCAAGGAGTGTTCGAAGCTTATTAATTCGAAGGAAGCTGAAATTTACAATATTCTGCCTACTGTTTTTAGGGTTTTGGGGAGAAGTACTGTGTTAGAAGTTCTCGGCATCTATTATGGAAGAATTTCGAGAGGCAATATACAAAGATGTCGAGGTGTTTTAATGATAGTAGGGTCTCGACATTTTATAAGGACTTCAACATTTTCAAGGAATAAATCTCGACAAGATCAGTAAAGAACTCTATAGATAGATGTCGAAGTGCTTGATAAATATCGAGATGTATGTAGGAAAAATGTCGAATGAAATCTCGATATTAGTTATAGGTATTAGTTGTTTAATAAGATGTCGAGTTTTATAAGAGAAAGATTTCGATATCATAATAAGAGTCGACATGTATACCTCGACATTTCATCTTCAACCAAGGTATCGACATTATCCATTAAAGATCTCGATATTTGTATGTCATTATAATCTCGACATTGTGTGAAGAATTCGACATTTACAAGACTCGAGATTATTTGTTGAGTTCGACATTTATTCCCAACAAAGGACTCGACTTTTATTAATACTCTCGACATTTGATCTAAAATATTTCGACATCTTCCACGAAACTGTTCGGCATTTAATTCCTTAACAAATCTCGATATTATATGTGTGTATATAATGGTCTCGACATTTTGAGGGATAAGATGTCGACATTTGTGAGATTTCGACATTGTGTTTTAATTAATAAATTCTTGGTATTTTAGAATTTTTGCTATATCTAGGGTTAATATTTTAGGGTTTATTTATTTTAGGAATATCATTATTTTTAGGTTTTATAAATTTTAGGGTTTTCGAGAACTAGCACATATACTAATAATATTTATTTATTTAGAGGTTCTACATTTACGGATTCCACCAGATCTCTTGACTGACAATAGCAGGAGGGCAGGTAGGTGGATTATCCATCTACAATACGTAAACACATTTATGTGTTTTCATGCGATTATGTGATTTACGTGACTTACATGATTTATGTGCTTTATCTGTTCTACATACGTTTAATATAAATCATGTTATATGAGATTTCATGTATATGCATAGCACATGCATACCACGTTAGGGAGAGAGATGATTGTACCGTATTGGGACGGTAGTGATATGAGATATTGACGTACGGGATAGAATGAGATGCTTGTGATTGGTGACTCTTAGAGGAGTCGAGGTTGGGCTCATTGGGCACCTGGCGGAGACAGGCGTGATCGATCTGTCTACTCGGGCGTGATCGTCCCGAGGTGCATACCGCCGAGATATTGATTTGACCTGATAGGAGGCCATTGGCGTGATCGTCCAGTGCACTATCAGTGTATACTATTGGTGCGGAGCGACCCGGTAGGAGGCCATTGGCGTGATCGTCCAGTGCACTACCAGGGTAGGCTGCCGCGAGACTTGGGGGTGGCCTCCCAGTAGTCTTTGCGCGCGAGGGTGTCGAGCCTAACCTAGGGCCCTGTATTGTGTGAAATAGGAATGTGGGAAAAGAAGAGTGTGCATTATATTATGTTGTGAGATATTGGGTTTGGGATGAGTGCACACTTGCATACATGCATTTTATTCACCTACTGGGCAAAGTGCTCAGTGTTTACGTGTTGTAGGTACTGAGTCCGACGCAGATACGCGTCGTGACTGAGGCGGCTGGTGGCGGTGCTCCACGGACTTTTGAGGGCAGGGAGGTACATGGATGAAGACCTGTGGAGCGGCGTTAGCGCTTTTTGTTCTTTTGATATTTTTGGGGCTTCGGCCCATGTACATGGATGACAATGTAGACGCATGTATTTAGTAATATATTATTTTAGGAAAAACTTTTAATTAGACGGGCCTTCCGCGGCTTACGTTGCGGAAATCCGCTACTAATCCTAGTTAGAGAAGTAGGGTCGCCACAGGTGGTATCAGAGCTTCGGTTTCAGATTCTGAAGACTGTCCATGTACTGCCGCTCGAAAGTCTGGAGAACCAGCCTCGCCTGTAAGTTTACGTCTTGAGTATGTGATTACGTGTTATTTGATACATGTGCTCTCTATGACTAATTGTAGAACTAGTTGAAAATGCCAAGGACACATAGAGAAGTTGGCGAAACTAGTCGTAGGGCGGGTTCCGAATCCCCACCGAATGAGGACCGCTCTACCATTCATCAGTTAACTGATCTGATTTGGTGGCAGTCCGATCAGATTAACGATCTCATTCATCGCCAAAATTCCTCGGAACGTCACTCATCCCCTGGCCTAGAACGTGTAGAGGCTACCGGGGAAAGGTTCCGACGGTTAAACCCCCCTTCGTTCGAGGAGGCAGTCGATCCTACCTTTGCAGAGGATTGGCTCAGAACAATAGAAAATATGTTCCGAGTTAGCCACCTGCCTGATACTGAAAAGGTGACGTGTGCCACCTTTATGTTACGTGGGAACGCGGGCTACTGGTGGGACACCATTCAGGTGCTCGAGGATCCCAATATGATGACCTGGAAGAGGTTTAAGACACTCTTCCGAGGAAAATATTTCACGGCGCCAGACCGGGCGCAGAAGCTAAACGAGTTTATCAATCTGAAACAAGAAGGAATGTCTGTAGCAGACTACATTCGCAAATTTGAGCAACTCTCTAGGTTTGCGCAACATATCGTGGCCACCGACGAGCTGAAGATAGAACGTTTTCTGGAAGGTCTCAAGCCCGAGATCTTCCGGAGCGTAAGTATGTACGATACGGAAGGGAAGACTTATGCCCGTATCGCTGAACGAGCAATCCTAGCTGAGCAGGCGGAGAGCAGAGTTACAAAGGCGCAGGATGCTAAGTGGAGAACACAAGGACAACAAGGAGGAGGGAACCAGAAACGCCAATTTTTCGGCAAGGGTCCAAATTATCGCGGGAATCAACTGGGCCAGCAGAACTGGAGACCAAGACCGAACCAAGGGCCATTTAACGCTCCGAACCGGCCCTCAGGTGCTGCAACGCAATTTCGACAGTGTGGGTGTTTCCATTCTGGTCCGTGTTACGGACCAAGACCAAACCCGACCCCACAATGCTTCCGATGTGGGAAAATAGGACACTACGCTAGGAACTGCAACGAAAATATGCCTCAAGTCCCAAACCGACCGTTGATTCGACCCCCTCCAGTGCCAGCACGAGTCATTACTCTAACGAATGAGGAGGCCGAAGAAAATCCTTCCGTAGTAACGGGTACGTTAACTATCTATGACGTGCCCACTTCGGTGTTAATTGACTATGGGGCTACACATTCATTTGTGTCGGCCAAATATGTGGAAAAGGTGGGAGTCTCTCCTACCTTATCTGAATGCAATTACATTGTTACCCTACCACACGGTGATCCGACACGCACTAACCAAGTGCTGGAAGGATGTTCTGTGAACATTGAGGGTAGAGATCTGAGTGTCGACCTGATTGTGATCCCAATGAATGACTATGATGTTATTTTTGCGATGGATTGGCTTTCGAAATACGGAGCCATCATAGATTGCAACAAGAAGGTCGTAAAATTTCAACTGCCCGAAGAAGAAGTGTTCACTTTTTCGGGAAAAACTACTTCGAATCGTATTTCGCAGATCTCTGCGCTGAAGGCTCAACGACTATTGAGATCTGGTTGTGAGTCTTATTTAGTATATGCGGTGAAGGCAGAGGAGTTACCTCAGCCATAACTGAAGGATGTACCGATAGTTAATGAGTATATTGATGTATTTCCCGATGATCTCCCGGGGTTACCCCCTGATCGAGAAATACAGTTTACGATACATCTGATGCCGGGGTCCGCCCCAATTTCTAAAGCTCCTTATCGCCTAGCGCCGAATGAACTGAAGGAGTTGAAAGAACAGCTAGAGGACTTGTTGCAGAAAGGGTTTATTCAACCCAGTTTTTCACCATGGGGAGCGCCGGTTTTATTCGTATGGAAGAAAGACGGGTCGATGCGACTGTGTATCGACTATCGGGAGTTAAATAAGATCACGATCAAAAATAAATACCCGTTGCCGAGGATCGATGATCTGTTCGATCAACTACAGGGCGCCACGATATTCTCGAAAATTGACCTCCTTTCGGGATACCATCAGTTAAAGATCAGGGAGGTAGATGTTCCTAAAACCACATTCAGTATGAGGTACGGCCATTACGAGTTTTTGGTCATGCCATTCGGACTGACTAATGCCCCAGCTGCGTTTATGGATCTTATGAATCGTGTCTTTAAGAACTATCTCGTCCGTTTCGTAATCGTCTTTATTGACGATATTCTGATCTATTCTAAGACGAGGGAGGAACACGAGAATCATTTACGAATCGTCTTAGGAATCCTGCGAGAGAAACAGCTTTTCGCCAAATTCAAGAAATGCGAATTTTGGCTTGAGCAAGTACCTTCTTGGGACACGTGATTTCCGGGAATGGAATCTCTGTGGACCCGAGTAAGATTGAGGCCGTGAACAATTGGCCACGACCAACTACTCCGACCGAGGTCCGAAGTTTTCTAGGACTTGCGGGATATTACCGTAAGTTCATAGCTGACTTCTCTAGCATTGCCTCGACTCTGACGAACTTGACCAGAAAGAACGTACCTTTCAAGTGGTCTGAAGCTTGCGAACAAAGTTTTCAGGAGCTGAAAAAAATGACTCACTTCTGCTCCTATTCTGACTATACCCTCGAGAACTGAAGGATTCTCAGTCTATAGTGATGCCTCGAAAAACGGACTGGGATGCGTATTCATGCAGAATGGTAAAGTAATCGCGTATGCCTCCAGACAACTAAAGGAGTACGAGAAGAATTATCCTACCCATGATCTAGAACTAGCAGCAGTGGTCTTTGCCTTAAAGATTTGGAGACACTACCTTTACGGAGAACGGTGCGAAATCTTTACAGACCATAAGAGTCTGAAATATTTCTTCACCCAGAAAGAGCTAAATATTAGGCAGCGACGATGGCTAGAGCTTGTAAAAGACTACGACTGCGTTATCAATTATCATCCGGGCAAAAGCGAACGTAGTCGCAGATGCGCTTAGTCGAAAGGCGATGAGTACGGAATTGCACAGGCTTGGAGTGGAAATAGTTAATTTGGGCGAAGTCAAAACGAAACTAGCAACGCTGACTCTTCAGCCGACATTGCTAGAATAAATTCAAAGAGCACAAGAAGAGGATGAATTCTACCTTAAGGCGAAGGATACACTACCCGAAGACTTCGAAATCCAGGCAGATGGAACCTTATTATACAAGAATCGGCTATACGTGCCCAACAACGAGGAGTTACGACGAACGATAATGACAGAAGCCCACACAACAACATACTCTGTACATCCGGGAGCTACAAAGATGTACCAAGATTTGCGGATGATATATTGGTGGCCGGGAATGAAGAAGGATATCGCCACATTCGTAAGTAGATGTATGACGTGCCAACTGATCAAAGCGGAACACCAGCGACCAGCTGGAACTCTGCAGCCTTTACCGATTCCTGAATGGAAATGGGACCATATCACGATGGACTTCGTCGTTGGTTTGCCTAAAACGACGAAAGGCCACGATGCTATTTGGGTGATTGTTGATCGCCTAACCAAATCAGCCCATTTCATTCCTATCAGCTCTACTTTTTCTATGGAACGATATGCCGAATTGTACATTCAGGAAATTGTTCGACTCCATGGAATTCCAATCTCTATTGTCTCGGATCGAGATTCGAGATTCCTATCCAACTTTTGGCAGAGCTTACAGAAAGCGATGGGAACTAAGCTCTCGTTCAGTACTGCATATCACCCTCAGACCGATGGGCAGTCTGAGCGAACAATCCAAACCCTTGAGGATATGTTACGAGCGTGCGTGCTAGACTTCAAGGGAAATTGGAGCAAATATTTGCCGCTGATCGAATTTTCTTACAACAATAGTTTCCTAGCACGGCCAACATCACAACAACCGTGAGCCTAGGCCATCATTCGTTTGAGTCTGTCTCATCGATGATGCCAACGGGAAGTATTAGTGACCCCGTCTTTTCCCGTCCTGTGCAAACGGGCGGTCAATCGGCTATCTTCTCCGATTCGGTGTCAGTTGGATTTCTTCGTGATTCCAACTTGTTAAACTTACCCCATTTTGTCTCCGAGACCGCGCTAGAGGCTCGTCTTCAAGAGTTTGCAGAGACTCTTCAGGCGTCTATCCTCGATAAAGTCTACGCGCGTCTCGATGCGTGCACCATCGACAAAGGCAAAGGTTTGGCCCCGGAGACGCCACCACCACCGCAACATGTGAACGCAGAAGCTGTTCTCTCCTCCATTTCCGCAAAGGAGCTCTTCTACATCCTCAGAGCCCGATTCGAATCAATGACGGAACTCGACGAGGAGAGAACAGCAAATGAAGGCAATCATGACTCAACCAATGACTTGTCGCGCTCAAGGCGAGTCTAGCGGGATCAGGCGCGATGATCAAGACGATGATCAAGATCGCTGCGAGGGGGAGAATAGGCAGCAAGGCTCACAATCACAAGGACTCATGCAATCGACGCCGCCTTCCTCCTCTGCACCTGAAACGACGCCCGCAACAGAAACCTCACACCCCACCAGCCAAAAATCCCACCCTATTAACCCCGAGTCACTAGCCAAATCACCCTTACCACCACCTACTACCGTCTCCGAAACTCTAATCGTCACATTGGCGTTAGAGACCACCACCACACCTTCTCCACCCACCATCTCGGAACCTCTAACTATCACATCGACGTTAGAGGCCACCACCACATCTACACCACCCGACACCCAAATCATCCTCGCCAAAACCATCACCTCAACCGAACCACCAGAATCTCCACCACAACCATCCCCACAATCCACAAACTCCTCCGATGCAACACCCTCGCCATTACACAGCCATACCCCTCTCAATACCGACCCCAACGTGGCTCCCGAGGACTTTTACTGCGCACAGAACGAGATCGAGGCCTACATCTTCAACGATGAATGGCGTTACACACCCATCGACGCAGTAGCAGCCATGAAGTTGGTGGAGAATGCTCGACGTCTGCTAAAGGAAGCATCTCTTACGCTAATCAACACTGCAGACGATGAGAACGGGGAGGAGTACGATGCTGAACCCGCCGAGCTCGAGACCTACAATTTCAAGCGCAGCAAGCTGAGGCTCCTGCTGCTCAACCGGATGTGCCCACGGCGGATATACCGGAAGCACTGTGGGAAGACAAGAAGATCACCGCACCATTCCAAGAAGAGATCAGAAAGAGGATCTGGCGGTGCAAGGAGCAGATCATCACGGCTTTCGATGAATGCGAGCTGATGAACATCCAAAATTGGAGCGAGGAAAAGAAGAAGCTCTACCGATGGAGCCTTCTTTGCCACAAGTGCACAAAGCGGACGCTGTCCGATGAGGAAAACATCGCTCTGGAAATGAATCGTGCCCCATCTGCAAAGTCACTGACCTTCGCCAGGAGTCGAAAGGACGTGTCCACTATCCAGTGTTCACGGTAATGAGGCAGGATGAGAGCTACAGTGAAGTGAGCGAGGCGGACTTCAAGTTTCTGCGCCTAGGTGATATGTACAGCATGTTGGAATCCATGAAGCAGTTCAGACTCGTCGTCAGAAGTTCTGGACATCTTGTACGGGCTGAACCAATCACGATGGGTTATGTGGCACCCAAGCGACATATGCTCCGACAGGTCAGATTCTTCG
The DNA here is from genome assembly GCA_027422505.1 of Craterostigma plantagineum. Taxonomy (NCBI): domain Eukaryota; kingdom Viridiplantae; phylum Streptophyta; class Magnoliopsida; order Lamiales; family Linderniaceae; genus Craterostigma; species Craterostigma plantagineum. The sequence continues at coordinate 934,764 of JAPQWV010000186.1, read as the reverse complement.
CCTCCCACGATCTGCAGATGGCGGTGGAGCACAAACTAAAGAAGGTGAACCCGACTCGCCCATCTTTCAAGAACGCGGACGACTATCGAGAGGGCGATGTGATCGACGGAGATGATCCGGCGGTCGCCTACTCGAACTACGAGGGAAAGATGAGGCTACTACGTTGCTCCGAAGTGGCAAAGTTCTCGGATGGGACACTCACCATCATCCAAGACAAGCTCATGAGGATTTGCCGCATCCTTTCGGAAGAAGACCCACACTGCCGATCCAAGTTCGCGAAGTTCATTGACGCCATAGCTGATCGAATCGTGCTTCGAAGGAATCTCCGCGCCTTCGAGTTCAAGCTAGGACTTCGCGAAACACACACTCACTAATCCACCATCACAACGCCCAAGATCCAAGACTCCCAACAATTGACACAAAGGGGGAGATTGTTAGGATATTTATAGATTGTGTCAATAGTTTGTCTTGTGTTATATTTTGTAATTATCCTTTTAGCTTGGGCTTTAGACTAGAATGTAATTAGTTAATCTTTAGTGTTTGGGCCTTAATATACCTAGGGTTAATGTGGTATATAAGGCTTTACCATCTCTTTTTGAAAGTAATCAAAGATCAAAAGGCCAACCCTATTTTTCACACAATACACACTTGAAGGTGAGAACTCTCCATTTTCATTCCATCAAAGCCTCTTTGATTCCTTGTTTGGTGCAAACGGGACCAACAACGGTATCAACCCGAGAACCAACAAGTAGAACTTCGCCTTAGATAGTCTCTCAGCCTCGTACAGAAGCGGAGCTTCGGCTTGAGCAAGTGCAGAAAATAACGAAAATAAATTAATAAAAAAAGAAGATAAAAGAAAATTGTATATGAAATGCCGAAGAAGGAGAAAGATGAAGAAACGGAAGACGACAAAAAGCTCACATTTCGCAAAATTTTCCTTCCCTTCTAAGTCATAGCCAAATTAAAATCCTTCAAAGTCCCTTTGATTCCAAAACGACATTCTTTCGCTGGTGAAATGATTAAAAGTGCCTCGATCACAGGTAAATCTACTTAAAATTGCTTGTGTTGACTTGAGTAATATTAATATAAAAATCGAAAGTTAAAAATAATTGGACGCTAGAGCGAACCTAGTGAGAGTTGTCGAAATGGATCATTCTATGAACTTAGGACTTCAGTTTGATGACATGACTTGACGGCATATTATCTTTCAAGTGTCTTATGAAATTTTAGGTATGACGTTGATCGACGCAGATTAATCTGACCCCATACTATTAATAATATTAATATACATAAGAAAATTTAAATATAATAAAAAAATAAATAAAATATATTATATTTTTTATTCTTATTTTTTTAATAAATATAACTAAAAAATAAAAATAAAAAATATATATAATCGCACATTATGTTATGCAAATTAATTTTGCATCTACTTTGAATTGATAAAATGTGAATATTTGTTCATGCTCAATCCCTCGCGCAAAATTTTAATTACATGCTTAGGGGACCATGTATCTAGGCTAGACTGTTTACTTGCGCTTTATAATGATTGCTACTTGGATTGGTTTACGTGTTTTCATGATAATCAATTGAGGTGCTTTATTTGAGGGGGCATTTGCAAAATATTATGCCTTAAGCTCCTAATATTTTTTATGTTCTTTCTCTAGTGGTGCAGAAATTTTCAATTCAGTTTCTCTTACTACGACGCACTTCAATGAGGAGGATTTCACGATTTTCATCTCACGGCATTGGTATAAAAATTTAGGGGGAGCCTGATTAGAATAATTGCTTCCAAATTAACACTAATAATTGCAGATTTTCAAAATTCAACTATGGAGCCAGATGTCACCATTCAGAATTACAGGGAGTTAATTGCATTTATTTTCATACTTAGAAGGAGCAATTATGTTGTTTTTAATTGAAATAAGGGTTACTCTGAAAACTTAGGAAAACATACAATCGAGAAACTGAATAGGAAATGTAATTTTCGATCATAAGTTCCTCGAGCGTAAACAGTTTTGGGCCTTATCCATCTTGGTATCGAAAACGCTAATCACCTCATTAGAAAAAGCCACTGTTTGCAGTCGAAAATCCCTATACACCCATAAAATCCCCAATCGCAAAATCACATCATCGATAAAACTTCTCTGGCGAAAAACCCTACTGCAAAGACGAACATCAAAATATACTCTAATCTCCCAGTTTTAACTGATTTTCGTATTTGTAAGGTATAATCAACTCCCATTAGGTGTCTGTCTGTCTTTAAAAACCATTTGCATCTACATTTTGTGTATTTCGCTTGAATCCGTGTTAGATTTTCGATCGTATAAAAAAAACATGAAAACCTGTAATCTACTTTACAGAGTTTTAGCCTTTTTAAATGTGTCTGGTTCGATATCTGCATCTTATGATAGATTTGGTGTTTTCAATCGTTCTGATAGTATAAAATTTCGATAATCGGCATTTTAGAGTGACAATCGAAGGTTCGATTAAAACTGGGTTTTCGAATTTTTAATGCCGTCAAAGAACTTTCTCGATCGAAAACAGTGTCAATAGGATTTCAATTTAGTTGAGATACTGTTTGCATAGAAAAGATTTTTTATCGCTAAATTTTGACTTGGTTCATAAGATAGATGACGTAGATCAAAAAATACTTACCATTGAGAAATCTAATTTTGATTTTATGTGAACGAAAAATTAACAAGTGGACTAGATGTGTAGATGCAATTAAATTTCAAGCGTAAAACTGACCATCGGAAATAGTACTTTCGATTTAAATTTTTGGTCGTAAATTTTTTAGCGGTGATAAATTTAATTTCTCGACGTCTTCTCGATCTTAAAATACGCGGCGATGATTTTGTTCCATCAAAAATTTTCTCGGCGCCTGACTTAGTTTTTCGTTGACCATTTTCTCGATCGACAAACTTCCCAGTGAAAACTGATTTAAAATGGAAAAAATTTCTCGCTCGATAAATATCATGACGAAAAATTTTATTCGCTCGTGAAAAATTTCTCGATCGTAAATTCATGCGGAAATTAATTTTCTCGAACGTAAATTTACATAGACATTTTTCTCGATCGTAAAATTTCTCGGCTACAGTACCACGCCTAACGTTCAACACTTAGAAAATATTACTAAGTCCTTAGCACTGTAGCGAAATCTAATGAATAGAATTTCTCGATCGAAAAATTGGACGGATATTGTTACTGTGTAAAATTGGCACTTAGGTAATTAATTGAGAATATCAATTCTCGAGCGATAAATAGAACGGAGTGAACAGTGCTTGACTTTTAAGATTCAACACATAGAATATTTTTTCGAGAACCATATACGCTTCATTGCCAACTTTCGAAAATTTTATTAATAAATATCAACTAATTAGTTCACTTTCGTATGACCTATGCACGAAATTATCTCCCATATGTCCATCGAACATGAAATAATTTGTTCAAATATTATTGTTGGATATGATATATTTTCGACTCAAACTAAAAATCGAATTAATGAATTTATTTCTTACTTTTCAGATGGATCATTACCCTCAATACAACCACATCTATGATAATAATTTGTACCCCAGTGTACTAGACACCAATTTCCAGCTCGACCTGACCACCTTTCGGTGTCATACGAGAAAATTGTCTCCATCCTTCAAGGCCATCCCCTGCGGTATGATCTCACTGCCACCGCATTAGTGCCGGTGGTTTATCTACAATAGTTATGGGGACTCATTAAGGGTCTGGTAGTCGATGGCACGTATTGATTCACTACAGTGCTCGGGAGAGATAAATAGGGCGTATCTAAATGTGTTAATACGGCGTACCATTTTCTATTATATAAAATACTCAAATGTGTTGATATGGGGTAACCGAATGTGTCGTATGGCGTACCTGAGGCGGATCGGGTACCTATCTGCAAAACATTTATTCTTTAGGCACCTAAATATAAAAAAATCCTTACATAATACTAAATTACAAGTTTTTTTACAGAAGAGTATTTATGTGCAATAACCCCAAATAATAGTAGTAATAATATAAAATTTCCAAAATATAAAATAGGGGATTCAACACTTAAATACCTACATCAATAGAAATAAAGCAGTTCAGTCCTTGTCAGTGTAATTTTTAACCTAGGTACCTATTTGAATTTTATTTTACTGATAGGTACCTAACTGACGGATTTACCCCTACTAGAACTGGTTTTTTACATCTCTTACCTTATTTCTTATTTCACGTTCGATCGCTCCTAAAAAAGAGAAAAAATCGCACAGCCCCAAACCAAATCGCGCGATTGTTTGGCAGAAATCGACCCGGGTTTTTTTGGCTTCAGATTCTACGTCGCCTGTCCACTCGTTCGTCGTTGTATTCCCTTCTAAAATTGATTGGTAAGTCATTCACAGTATTACCGTAAGTGGTCGCATTTCGTCACGATTAGGGTTCTTTTGTGCGTGTTTTTGGAATGACATTGATTTGTTGGTCGATTAGGGTTTTTTTGTGCGTGTATTTCGTCATGGCTGCTTGATTTGGGGTTTTTTTTTGGAATGGGTCGATTTTGGTTTTTTCGAATGGGGTCAATTTGTTGTGGTACTACATCGTAACTGCATTTGGTACCCTCTGTTTTGGCATATTGGTACCCCTTGTGTGAATAAAATGGTACTGCTTGCCAAAAGTGGTCGAATGGGGTCAATTTTTTTTGTACTACATTATCACTGCATTATGTACTCTCTGTTTAGGCAAATTGGTATCCCTTATGTGAGTTAAATTGTACTGCTTGTTAACATTTGTTTTATCGATTGAGGTCATTTGTTTTGGTACTACATTATCACTGCATTTGGTACCCTCTGTTTGGTCAAATTGGTACCCCTTGTGTGAATAATATAATACTGCTTGCTGACAGTGTATTTTTTAGCAGAAATACCTCCAGGGAACAGATTTGAGCTGACTTCCCGGTGCCATCTTGCGTTGTTTCGATCTACCATAAACAATTTGAAGGGTAGCATGACCCTAGATCAAAAAGAAGCTCTAAGAAGGTCCCTGTTTCATTTTTAGATATGCCTATGATGAGCCATTCGTTTGCTCGAATCATCCAGCCTGATGATGAACGGGTGCATTATTGGGCTAATGGTAATACTCTCGTTACGTTATGAGTTTACCTTTTTTGCTTTTGTATTTATTGATGAATTCAATGCTTTGGGAACTTTCAGATTTGGGTGTATGAGCATGTGCCCTCGTGGGCGCAGAAGCGGGAGATGTATATGTTTCCCCGAATGTTCAATTGAGAAGAAAGTAGGTTTCCCAATGACGTAATCGCTGCGGAGGCTGAATTGGCTGCAATTACCTCTGTCGTCCCAATATACCCAACAAAGAAGGAAGTGAAGTTCGTGCATCCGATAAATTTGCTGCTGGAGGTATAGAATTCCCAACTTTTTATGTATTATTTGCTTTGTTTCTAACTGTTGAATGAATTATGTGTTGTTAAGGTTGATGGAGGAGTTGGCGGATCTCATTTGGAGTGGAGTGCTCGTGTGGAGAGGTTGGAAGCCGAGTTGCGATTGAAGGACGAGGTTATAAGAGATCTAAGGTCAAATGTTCGAACGTCGAAGGTTGATGTGTCCAACGAGGATGGAGGGAGGAGGTAGAGGCTGATGATACTGAACGAGTGGATGATAAAGAGGCTGAGGCTAAGGATAGGGATGTGTGCAAGGATGGGGGTGATGATAAGACCGAGGATATGGTTCACAGTGAGGGTGATGATGTGGACGAGCAGATGGTTCATAGCGACGGTGAGGAGGCCGGAGAGGACAAGGTTGAGGATACGGGTGAGGATAGGGCCGGGGATATGGCTCATAGTGACCGTGACGATATGGCCGAGGTGATGGCTCGTAGCAACGGTGAGAAGGCCGAGGAGGACAATGTTGAGATAGGAATGAGGATGAAGCGGAGGATCAAGAGGAGGATCAGGAGGATCAGGTTGGGGATGGGACTGTTTGAAGACCTGTTTGTTTTATGTTGGTTTTTCTTTTGTGCATGGACGGTTATTGCTAAGTGTGTGCGGTGTTGTGTTGTTCTATGCCTGTCCGTTATTTATGCAGTACCATATGTTATTGTAGGACTGTATCTTATCCTTTACGTACAGAGTACCGTAATATGCAGGTTAGACCGTATTATGTAAATATATGGCGTACCATAAACAGAAGATAAAAAGTACCTTATCTTTCATATTACCGTACCATATCGCTTACATATAGCGTACCATAAATGCAGGTTAACCGTACCATCACGTAAATACATACCGTACCTTATATATCGCACATGAAGTACCTCATCTGTTGTACACTAAGGTACCTTATGTTTTACGGAAGGTACCTTATCATTTACATATATAGTACCATAACCTGCAGGTTTACCGTATCCAAAATTATACATATACAGTACCCAGATTTCAAAGTATATCGTACCATTTCTTATACGATCGAAAAATAAATACATTCCTAATCGAATCGTGTTGTCCTGCGTGATTTTGAAAATACCTAACAATAACGAAATGAAAAAAATATGAAACCCTAATGCTCCGAATTCGCAGATGTAGCACTCACCAAATTATTCAAATTATGTTGTAGAAGTCCTTGTTTCTATCCTTATACTATAATGAATCTTGGTATTCTAAGATTTAATTCATGCGTGCGGGGCCTAATGCACCGAATTTGATCTAAAACGTATTTAATACTATATTTTACTGTTCTACGGTGGTTCGAGATGAAAAAGTAATTTGCACGACCTCGAAAAATACTAACCCTAGTATGACGTATCATATTTTTAATGGACGTCGTACCAAAAATAGCTTTGTAGGGGTACCTATCGTTTTGTTTGAAGCGTACCAACTCAGACACGGTTGTAGTACCATAAATTACATATGACATGAAACATCTTATGAAAGCTACCGACATGTCAGATAATGCTGTCTTTTATGATTTAATACCTCGTATGTCAGAATCTGTCCAGTCATGACAGAAAAATTCAGAAATCTGTCCACTCATGACAGAAAAATGTCATAAAAGTGTTCAATCATTACAGAAAAATGTCAGAAATTGTCTCTTCCTTTCTCCACATCAACATCTACTGAAATGCTTCGTTTGTGACGAAAATAGCCAAGTCTTAAATTCGAATTCTTACTTTAATTTATACGGTACCTACTTCTGAAACGATACAGTACCCTATGTTGTACACTTAGGGTACCTAAATGACATAAATTACAGTACCAAACTTGCGTATGTAAACGTACCAAATTGGCATATGTTACAGTACCAAGTTCGCTTATATTACTACTATGTTGGCATATCTTACGGTATCAATGGTATATTACAGTACCAAATATGCATATTACAGAGCATATATTACAGTACCATAGTTGCGCATATTAACGTACCAAAGCGGCATATATTACAGTACCAAAGTTACATATCTTACGGTACCTAAGCGACATATATTACAGTACCAAAGTTGTGTACATTAACGTACCAAATTGGTATATATTACAGTACCAAGTTCGCTTATATTAGTACTATATTGGCATATCTTACGGTATCACCGGTATATTACAGTACCAAAGTTACATATCTCAGGGTACCAACGTGGCATATATGACAGTACCATAGTTGCGTATATTAACGTACCAAATCGGCATATATTACAGTACCAAGTTCGCTTATGAAAGACTGTTGGCATATCTTACGGTATCACTGGTATATTACAGTACCAAAGTGGTATATATTACAGTACCAAACCAGCATATAATACGGTATCAAATTTGCATATATTACGATATCAAACTGGCATATTATTACAGTACCAAACTGGCATATATAACGGTATCAACCTGACGTATATTACAGTACCAAATTTGCATATACTATGGTATCAAACTGGCTTATATTACAGTACCAAATTTGCATATATTACAGTACATTGTTCACATCATTTAGACAAAAAGAATGAGTCATTACCAATTAATATATTTGGACAAAAGAATGACCTGTTGGCATCATTTAGACAAAAAGAATGAGCCATGTCCTATTGACACATTTGCCATATATTACAGTACCTTATTGACATATATTATAGTACCTTGTTGGCCTATATTACGGTACCTTATTGGCATTTATTACAGTACCTTATTGTCATCCATTATAGTACCTTGTTGGTATATATTATGGTACCTTATTGGCATTTATTACAGTACCTTGTTGTCATATATTACAGTACCAAATTAGCATATATTACAGTACCTTGTTGGCATATTACAATACCTTATTGTCATATATTACAGTACATTGTTGGCATCATTTTGATAAAGAATGTGCCACATACAAAAGTGCAACAAAAAAGGTTTTGGAACAAAAGCAGTAACGAAATACATGGCAGATACGGACCCTACGTCGATACGGCCTCTCTACAAGTACGACGATTATTCCTGTATTTTCCACATCTTTTGCACTTGTTGGATCTTTTATCTACCTGAGAAGGAATCCTCCGCATCTTTCAGCAACCAAGAAGGACACAAATGCCCGGGTCACGAATAAAATTTCCGTCATCGGTTTTTGAGCATTCATCTCGTGCGTCGTCGCTTCATGATCGATACTAAGAATGACTCCCTTTTATACTCACACAATGCAAACAACGTCCCGCCACTAACCGAACTTGTAAACGGCATATTTTCAGATAATATGACAAATTGTATAAATGGAACGCCTGTATAGTTTAAAGTGGTACAGCGTACGCAGACATCTTGGTACCGTATAGACACATAAAATGGTGCGTAATAAACATAACAAATGGTACTTAATAACAGTTATATAAAGAAACCTGAAATCCCGATGGATTAGCCTCAATAACTGTCAAGAATCGACATCCACCCTTACATCGAGCTCTTAGATCGCATTCAGCTCCCAGATCTGGGTTAAATTTGATCTCATGAGTGCAATTGATTAACCACACCCAAGCAAAATAAAAGCTTACATGACAAAATCGAGACCATAAATCGAGAACCCAATGTGGAATAGGCTCGTGCTCGTCGTTCGGTGCCACCACGAGCGGAAGGTGATCGTCAATTGCAGAGATGGAGCTGAAATTTTGTCAGGCGTGATCGTCCGGTGCCAAAATCGATTGAGCAAACCCAAACCAAAAGAAAATTTAACTGACAAAATCAACCCCAAAATCGATAACCCAACGTTCAATAGGGTCTTCGATCCTTGTCCGGCGCCGGCACGAGCAGAAGGAGTTGGTCGGCAAGAAGAAATCGTCGACGGCGAGCTGAAGGTCGAATTTTACAGAGAAAAAAAGATGAAATGAAATTCTAAATCAATAAGGGTATTTTCGTAATCTTAGGTGATTAGGCACCTAAGTGTAAAAGTGTTATTCAACTAGGTACCTAGCTATAAAATAGTTCTGACAACGTACCTAAGTGGCTGATTTTTTTACTATTGGGTATTTATGTGTAGATTTCCGTATAAAATAAGTATATAGTTCGGCATTTGTAATTTATTTGATAGAACTTTGTGCTCAACTCAGTGGGGTCAACGGTCAATGAGGTTTTTTTTTTTTTGTTTAAACACTTGTTGTAATGAAATTCATAGGTGTAATGATGTTTATGTGTGTTTTAACACTTGTCGGGGGAGGTTTAACGATTTTCGTTGGTTGGAATACGGGGTGGAATACAGAAAGTGGAATAGAGGATCCCAACCGCAAGATGAAGCAACTTAAAACTAAATGTTGTTTTGGTGAAAGAAAATTAATTCGTACATACATACTACATACATACATAATTTACATTCTGGACCAAAAAATCGGAAAACTCATCACCTTCTGCCAACCTCTAAATCTTGAACCATAGAGGAGTCTTGAGTTGGCGGTGGATGTATTTCAACATCATCAGCATTATTATTATGATGATGATTCTGCTGCTGCATACAGTCTCTTGTGTTTCTGCTCATTTCCTCCATAATTCGCAAGTATGCATAAGTTCTCCACCCTATAATATACAAAAATCACCAACTTCAAATCCAATCAAATAAGCAATGGGAAAAGATATATAGACAAATTACTTACCATGGACGTGATAAGGAGGGGGAAAGAACTGCAAATAGCACAATGTTGCTGCGACAAAACCTGCATAATAATAATTACTCAACATTAGAGTCGTTCTTCGTATGTCTGCATAGACAAATGAATCATATAACCAACCTATTAAACCTCCAACAAATACATCTGACCAATGATGCCAATAATCATTAATCATCACAATACCCACAAGAGTGGCAATCGCCAGAGGAAGTAGAACAAGGCATAGTTTTGCCACGTGGCCTCTTCTATCGAACGCTTTTATCTTCCCCGATAAATAAAGGGATAGAAACCAAAGGCCCGCAAAAGACCCTGAAAATATTTTCGCACTGAACTCCGCAAAAAACATTCTTTAGAAATTACGATAAAGTAAAATTCTTTCTTTCTCTGTGTGTGCTTACATGAAGTATGTCCACTAGGAAAGCTTTTATATCCTTCTCTTACAACGCGCTTTTTACCATGGCAAATGGCATCTCCCAATCTATCGTAAGCCTACTTGGGAAAGAAAATTCAAACTCACGATCATATCATAAAACTTGATTAACTTAAAAGGCATTTCCGGTAATTAGGAAAAAAATAAATTTACTTCTATTCCATCGGGGAAACACCTCCAAAAGAAGTCGGGCCTCGGCCGACCCGATGCATCCTTTAGCATATCGGTGATTACCCCAGTAATTAACGCCGAAAAAAAAAGGCCTACAAAATAGTACAGAAATCTGATAGCACACAACAAAGAAAACAAGTGTCCACACATACATACATATATATCTATACAATACACATAAACACAAACAATCATCATACCTAATATTGCATTATGAAGATCATATACATCTCTTCGCCGACGGTAAAATAGCAGGAAAACAACGATTGGCAGAAAAACAGCATACATCTATAGGAGAGAGAGAGTTAGTAATAGAAGCAATTTTTTTTAAAGCCAATCCCAAAGAAGCAAAATGATCTCAGTTGTTATAGTGTTAGGTACTTAAAGAAAAAGTTCTTACAGGGACAGTCCAAAAAGGAATGGTGCTGCTCTTCAGTGGATATCGAAGTTCAGACATCATATCTCTCCCGACGAAGCGGTGAAATGGGTCGATAAGATTTAAAGAACCTGAGATGGCACAGAGTACCAAAAGTATCAACCAATCATATGCGTGCTTTCTCGCCAATCTCACTCCGTGGGATCTTATGGTGTGTGTTGTTGTTGTGCGTTGGCCTTCCATTTCAGACTATATATACAAAACAAGTAAATAATGCAAAAGATTAATTCAATCTTTCTGCATAGTATATAGTTTACCGTATGCGTATGTATGTATATATGCTTTCTTTTCTATATATACCTGATGGTTTCGGAATGTAATCAATGGGGAGTAAAGTTGAGAAATCCAATCTTGGACACCCTAAATTGTTGAAAAAATCAAAATAAAACGACATGGGCAAGAACTTAAAGTTAAAGATTCAAACTTTATCATCAGATATATTATATCCAAGGAGCGTCATCAAGATCAATAGTTATATATACAGTCAAGAATCAGCAGTTCATCTTTCAGACAAGCGAGACGAGGACAAACCTGGGAACGAAGAACCCGTCTAAAATTATCACAACAGAACAGGGATCTGAACTCCCACCACCGCATGGTAGAGTTGGTTTATTTCATTTGAAATAAGAAAACCAAATAATGAAAAGATCCAGTTTAAAAGTGTCCACGTATTGTCCAGCTACGATTATCTGATTAGATTCGACCACTATAAAAAAATTAGAGAAAATAACTAGCAAGCAATCCTAAGAATGATTGACCATGTTCAAAACAAACCATACAGTGGTGGACACATAACATTACCTGAAACACACAAGAACAAAGAGATGGATAGAAGTTACCTTGTCGATCGCGGTATTGTAGAGTACATAGAGTCTTGGCGAAAATGGCAAGCGATGGCTTAATTAAAGAAGAGATTCTTTACTTGAACGTAGTTGGTAGAATCTTCGTTTTGTGTTTTGATGTGTTCGACGAATGGGGTGGCCACGTGCCATATTTGATTTTGGAGGGCAAAAATTCGATTGGGCATAGTACTAGATTTTCAAAGTTAAGGTTACGCACTTAGGTATGAGTGGATTATTTAAAAAAATGGCCTTTGACATCGTCAACGTTAAAAAAATAGCCTCCTAATTGATAAAAGACCAATGTACCCTTACTTACTCTGCGTAAAAGACTATTATACCCTTTTTTAATGGCAATCAACGACAGTTAACGAAAATTACAGCTTTTGACAGAGGTTTACTGTAGAATCTGAAAAAGCAAAAGTAAATAAGAAAGAACCCTTTCACTTCACGGGCCCTTTGCAAAATCGATCAAGCTTTCTCCATTTTCTTCTTCTTCACAGTCGAATTTGAAGCTCAGAATCCATGGCAGTTCAGGCGAGACCCCAAACAGTGAAGGTAATTTCTTCCAGTCCTATACAATCGCACGGGACCCTAAATTTAGGCCGCAGGGTACCCGTGCTTGCACAGGCAGGGGCCCCGTGTCTTGAATCTCGGGGATCCGTGTGAAAGCGCTGGGGTCCTCCCCAATTAACCCGCGCTTTGTCTCGCTGGGACCCGTGCTTGCTAGCGCTGGAGACCTTGCAATGCCGCGCTGGGGACCCGTGCGTGGCAGCGCGGGGACCCTGCGACATAGCACGGGGCCCGTGCTTGCTAGCGCGGGGACCCGTGCTCATGTGCGCTGGAGGTCCTAGCTATGCCGCGCTGGGGACCCGTGCGTGGCAGCGCGGGGACCCTGCGACATAGCACGGGGCCCGTGCTTGCTAGCGCGGGGACCCGTGCTCATGTGCGCTGGAGGTCCTAGCTATGCCGCGCTGGGGACCCGTGCGTGGCAGCGCGGGGACCCTGCGACATAGCACGGGGCCCTTGCTTGCTAGCGCGGGGACCCGTGCTCATGTGCGCTGGAGACCCTTGCTGGGGAACCGCGCACATGAGCACGGGTCCCCGCGCTAGCAAGCACGGGCCCCGCGCTATGTCGCAGGGTCCTCGCGCTGGCACGCACGGGTCCCCAGCGCGGCATAGCTAGGACCTCCAGCGCACATGAGCACGGGTCCCCGCGCTAGCAAGCACGGGCCCCGTGCTATGTCGCAGGGTCCCCGCGCTGCCACGCACGGGTCCCCAGCGCGGCATAGCGAGGTCTCCGCGCAGCATGGCAGGGGACCGTGCGCGGCGGCCTATCTCACCATAAGCAATTTTCCCGCAGCATTTGTAATTAATTTTTTATTGATTTGTAGGTTCAATTGAAGAAGCAAATTGCCGGAGGCGACGATGAGAAAGATTACCGGTTACATATCACGTCACGATACTGCGAAGTGAGCCAGGAGATCGTTGGTTGGCTAAACGAGGATGAGCTGGCAGTTTTTACGGAAGGGAGTCCGTTCGGCAGGCTCGTCAACGCTGCCGGCAATTTCAATTTGTCGGCGCAGCTGTTGTGGTATCTCATCAAGTGCCAGACGCAGCTTCACAATCGTGACGAGCTTTGGATGATCATCGGGAAGAAACCGCTCCGTTTTTCAAAAACGGAGTATTGCCTAATCACGGGGCTGAAGTTCGCAGCCGAACCGGCGGTGAACCAAACGGATGAATTCGTCCGTCGTCATTTCCCGAGGAAAACAGCATTGACGCTTAAATTGTCGCACGTTAAGCAGCGGTTGGAGGAGTTGGCTGCCAACCCCACGGTGCGCGTCAATGACGAGAAGTTGAAGTTGGCCAACCTGTATTTTGCGGGTTACGTCTTGCTGCCCCGACCTTCCAAGAAGGATACCACCCTTCCTTCTTGGATCGTTTATTTAGTCGAAGACTCAGAGGCCTTCGAGCGTTACCCTTGGGGGACCGTGGCTTTCAGAGCGGCACTACGGTCGCTGAAACAAGATTTTGGCGATAGCAAGGAAAGTAAGCTGATCAGTGGATTCGTACATCCACTTCAGGTTAGGGTTTTATATTTGAGTGACTTTGTGAGTTTAGGGTTTCGTCTGTTTGCGAAGATTAATTTACTTCTTTCTTTGTCTTCAGATATTAGCATATGAATGCATACCGGCCATCGCTGCGAAATATGTTGAACGTAGAGAGGGGGAGAATGCGAGGCCGCGTATATGCCGGTGGGTCACGAGGAATTGGCCCCGGAAGGGATGTCCGAAGTTGGTGGATGTTGCGAAGACGGTGGGCGGGTCCGATGTACTAGGTCTACTGGTGCCGATTGGAGAAGAGACGCAAGCCGATTATGTTCGGTACAGCGAGCTCGAGGTTACCGCGCAACACGACGACGTGTACGATAGGGTGGCGAGCCTACTGATGGACGGGGTGGAAGTTAGGTGCAGTCGTCGTGCGGTACGAGGACGTATTGGCCGGCCGGCGGCAGACGAAGGCCATTTCGAAGCAGAGTCCGTCCCTCAGCTCTCTATTAGGGGTCGCCAAGACGAAGAGAGGGGCATGGGCTCTCACTACGAGCCGCCGTCCATGCATGGAGGCGACTTCATGCACGAGCCGCCGTCCATGCATGGAGGCGACTTCCATACGCCGCCGAGGTCGCCGCCAATGCCAGGGCCATCGTATGACGAATTTGCGCGCCACGTGGACCGGCGATTCGATGAATTTGGCAATCGGCTCGACACGTTTCGCAGCGGCTTCGACGCACTTAGCGGTCGGTTCGAGCATCTGGAGAACGAGTTTACGCAATTCCGAGACGGCTTTGCGCAATTCCAAGACAATTACGATCGACGCTCCGACTTCTATGAGGAGCGGTTCAACTCGATGCAAGGTCTGGGTGAAAGCATCGGCGGCGTTGCGGCTCAGTTGCAGGAGCTTCGCGACGATTGGAGGAATTTGTTCGGTTCACGTACAGATACCGACGCGCCTCGTTACGGTAACTATCTTTAAATTTAATTCAAATTTAATAATCGCCGTAACTTATAATTTAATATGTATCGTAGACGCCGAGGCGAGTTCGACTGGGTGGACGCAATTTGCGACACGGGACCCACCCAGTTCGAGCGGATGGGGATGGCCGGCAAACGAGTATCCATGGAATTACTACGAGCCGTCGCAGCAATTGGACGATGGATACGGCTTTGCGCAGACCGAGACATATTACGAGGTCGACCCATCGACTTGGAGGGGCCTCGACTGGGATCAGTCGATTATGCAAAGTTCGGCGGTTGCGGATCAGTCGACGGTGGCTGATAGGGGTAAAGGTGTGGTCGAGGACGTGACCCCAGGTGTGGTCGAGGACGTGACCCCGGAAGTCCGGCGGAGGAATCCGTCCCAGTGGCTGCAGTCGCCGTTCACTGAGCCTCCGTCCACCGGTCAACCGAAAGCGAGTCCATCGGCCGTTGATGTCCATATTTCGAAGAAGATCTTGGTGTGGGGGGCCATAGAGAAGGAAATACGGGACATGGCTGACGACGAGTACAAGGAGTGCTTGGTCGATAGGCATAGACGTCAATGGTTTGAGGATCTATACACACCAACAAGGTGGCTCGATGACATGGTATGCTCCGCTTGAACTATTAATTTTGCAATGAACTATAATCGTAAAGCCTAAGTTGTTTTGGTTTTTCAGCATATGAATGAAGCAATGAGAGGGTTCCTGGACATGCAGAAGACCCATTCATTTGCGTCGAAGAATGTTGCGTACATGTCTTACGCGTTCAAGACATGCGTCGAACTCGATGGCTTCGATAATGGAAAAGTCGTAAATGGGATGCTTTCGTTATGGTCCCATTACGCAAGAGGACTTCAGGATGGATGGCCATCGATCTCATGGATGGACGCAGATTGCATCGTCTTCCCCGTGCAAACGATAGCACATTGGGTGCTATGCGTCGCTGATTTGAGGCAGAAGACGATGACGATATACGACTCCGACGAGTCGTGCGACAAGGACATGCGCAACCTCAACAAAGCATTGGTGCCACTTCAAGTAATCATCCCGGCGATATTGGTCTTCATGGGATGTATCAAGACACGCTTTAAGAAATGGAAAGTTCAGCGTCATCCGAGATTCGCCAAACAGCAAGGAAAGTAAGTTTCATTCGTTATTATTTCATTATATTTTTTTACGACGATTTCTGTATAAGTGTGTAACGTTTCAGCGGAGAATGCGGCGTACATGTGTTGCGAGCGGCAATGAGCCTGATGTTTCGAGGTGACGACGTCTCCAATCTGACGCAACAGGAAATTACGGATTTTAGGAAATTTCTTACGCTTTGTATTTTGCGTAAGGACTGGGGTTCTTGGTTTGGTCCAAGATAGTTGAATGGGAATGTAACTTTTTATTTTATTCAAGTGGCTTGCATGGTTTAAATAATTTCTTACAATTTTTTTTTATTTAAATAATTTTGATGAAAAACCCTAATACGTTGTTGGTTACGTTTGTGTAAATTAAATACCTGAATTGACATTAGTGATGACATGACAAGCAATTTTATTGATAATTGCATCAAATCGACTGTTATGACACTGACAATATAACGAAAAAGGTAACAGACCACTAATTCACAAATCATTGTTGACTATTCAACGCACATAAGCATGGGACCAAGCATTTGAGCACGGGTCCCTTGTTGGAAAACTAGGGCCCCTGCAGTAGTCATTGAGCACGGGACCGGTATTTAATATTACATCGTTATTTATTAAATATTTCTTTTTCGTTACACTGACAATGCATTGATTACACTGACATTCGCAGAAAATGTGAGTACAGACAATAATAATTTACCAATGATTGTTGACTAGTCAATTAAAATTCGCACGGGTCCGGTATGCTGCGCATGGTTCCAAACTTATGCGCACGGTCCCTCGCGCATAAGCATGGGTCCGCGCACACAAGCACGGGTCCCTTGCGTGAGTTCACGGGTCCCGCGCGTAATCGCTGGGGTCCCGCGCATCCCACG
This sequence comes from Craterostigma plantagineum, assembly GCA_027422505.1. NCBI lineage: Eukaryota > Viridiplantae > Streptophyta > Magnoliopsida > Lamiales > Linderniaceae > Craterostigma > Craterostigma plantagineum. Next base: position 917,718 of record JAPQWV010000186.1, on the reverse strand, counting down.
CGCATTAGCTTGCGCGGGCCCATGAGCATGGGCCCCGGACCACAGAACTCATGTGCGGGGTCCCTGCGGTTATTTTCACGATTTTACACCATATTAAATAATTTCGAAGTTCGATTCAGCCTCCATACGACTATAATACGTCATATGATATAATAGCCAACAAAAATATGGTCTTTTTGCATGTATAAGATACGAGTTTTCGATTGTTACACCCTAACCAAGTCACCAACATAAGCAAGTTGTTGCTATGTAAATTTGCTCAATTATTGTGACATCCACCCAGTTCACCAAATTCACATCGAAAACAATAACCAAATAGTTTAATTTTTTTTCCTAAACATTAACAACATAAGAGAAATTTTTTGGTCAAGATTAATTTTTTTTTCGACAATTTCGTTATGGTTAATTATTTTTGTTAAGATTTACAAGATATATATATGTATTTATTTACTGAAATTCTTTTATCTCACGCAACTTGCTTTTTCTTGTCATACATCGAAAAGGACACCAGACTTGACAGGGCATTGATTACACCTGCACTCAAAGCTGACATGTTTCAGACAAATAGTTGACTGACCAATAATTCAATAATAACGCCGTTCACGAAAGAAGACCAATAATTGACCCCAATTAGGGTTTACACAATTTCCGCACGGGACCGAACTTATGCGCAGGGACCAAGCAAATAAGCACGGGTCCCCGCACAAGATCATGGGTCCCGTGCTTGAAAACAAGGGTCCTTCGCGCATAAGCACGGGTCCCGCACATCCATTAAAACCCTAACTTTAAAATCCAAATTTTACATACCTCAAACAATATCACATCATAACTCTTACTTTATAAAACCATCATTACGCTAATCTAAACAAACTTTCGTTTCATAACAATAATAATTAGGTTCTATTACATTACAAAACCCTAAATTTAGAGGGTTTACCTCCTACCAAAATTCGCCAACAGAAGGCAACCTATTTTTCTGTGGTCTTCCACGTTGTTTCTCGCGAGGAGGTGGCAGCATTTCAACACTTCTTTCAATGTGTTCAGACACCGGCCATATAGTACCTTCGTAAGCTAACTTCCAACATCCCAAACTGTAGTAAGGGTCGACTAGTGAACCCACATCGACGTTGGCATAACCACAAGCAGCAATAGCGTGTGGGCAAGGAATTCGGTCGATGTCAAGCATCTTACAGCTGCACGTACGCGACTCTAGATCGACGACCTCGTTAGAGTTGTGCCCGTACACATTATACGTTAGACGCCCAACTTCCGATACGTGAAAACTCTGCGACCCAATGAAATTCTCACGGAGGATCGACTCGACCTTCGGCGTAAACGACGTCGAATTCGCAGCGATAGAAGCTTCGCATGCTCTTCGATGCTTACTGAACCAGGATGATGTTAATCGGTGAATTGAGCCCAACAATCCTATAATTGGAAGTTCTCTATCCGCGCGTAGAGCCGCATTTATCGACTCCGATCCATTGGTCGTCATGATGTTATATCTCGCCTTGGGACAATATGCCCTCGTCCACCGTGGCTTGTCAATCGCGTCAAGATATCGACCCGCCGACTTGAATGTTTCACCTAGAGTTTTGTAATGTGCATCGCACTCGGCCTTGGTGTAGGCATTGGCCACCCGCCAGAAAATGGGGCACGCACCCTTGTCCGCCGTTTTCGTCTTCACATTTTGCTGAATGTGCCATGCGCAGAAACCATGAAATGAATTGGGAAACACAGCAGGGACGGCATTCTTTATACCGTGGTTTCGGTCAGAAATAATGACGAGTTCCTTGCTGTCCGGTACGAAACGACTCAATCTAGTGAGAAACCACGTCCAAGATTCGGTTCCCTCCGAGTCAGCAAGACCCCATGCGAGTGGGTATTGATGGTAATCACCATCTTGCGCCGTAGCAATGAGCAAAACTCCTTTATATTTTCCCTTCAAAAAAGTTGCATCGATAGATACGACTTTCCTCATGTATGCAAATCCCCTAACGCATGCGCCGTATGCTAAGAACATATATTTGAACCTCATTTGCTCGTCCATCTCCCAATCTGTGATGCTGTCAACGTTTGCTTGCCTCAACGCATCCAAGTAGGCCGGAAGTAAACCGTAACAATCATCCCTGTTACCGACTAATTCGTCCGACGCTAGTTGCTTGCCTTTCCAAGCCTTGTAGTACGAGACATCTACTCCCCTGTTCTGCATCATCGACATGATTGACTTGGGTGGCGGAATGTCTTTAGGACCGGTGAAATGTTCCAACAGAACTCGTGATACAACTGACGAACTTCCTTGCCGATGTTTACGGCGACGATGAGAAACCCCACAGGTGTGCTTGCCGCAATACGTTCGGATTGAGAAAAAAGGGGAGTCCTTGTTCTGTGCAGCTCGTACTCGCCATGTGCATCCTTCGGTTGCGCATTTTGCTACGTACATGGTTTTATTTGACCGGACCAATTTGAACTCGAACACGCATCAAGGGCGACTTTAGTGATCACGTCCTTGACTTCCTTCTTGTCCCGAAATTCCTGACCAACAAACATGCTTGAACCATCCCCAAATCCATACGTGCCGTCGTCAGCATGTGGAGAGTCCGCCATTGTGACATCGTCATCATCACTTTCCGAAGCATAATGTTCCTCGGGTTGTTCGAACGTATCATCTTCATTCTCATTTTGATTCTCGGACGGTCCGGTTTGATCTTCTTGAAAACCCTCGTATTCAGAAAGATGGTAAGAGTGGTCCATGTAACCCTCCACGGGATGGATTTCCTCATTTGCGTCGCACTGCTCTATTAGACCGACGTTGAAATTCGATTCGTCATTAAGATGAGCTTGTGGTGGTGTGGCACTGACAAAGGACGCAACCTCAACATGGAGCACGGGTCTAGACTGTGGACACACAAAACCAAGGTATGCACGTATACCGTAGTCATTCTCGATGTAGATGGGTCGTGGGAAATCATAAACTACGCTAGGCATGTAGCTTAACGTGAGTCTAGAATTCTCGCTGCATAGCGACAACACCTTCACAATCTCATTCTTCACGTCATCTAACGTGCATGTTTCCTCGTCGACCAAGATTGATTGCCATCTATGAGTAGGAAGAGGACACCACTTCGAGGTATTGTCCTCGCCAATTATCCAATGACCCTCGACTTGGAACACAATGTTAGTGATCGTCATGATTACCCCCTGCAATAAAAGTAAAATATATTAGAACCATAGCCCTACTTGCGAAACCAATACAACTTGCGAAACCCTAGTTTGCGAAAACAATAGTTTGCAAAAACCCTAGTTGTCGAAATTGTTATTTCGGATGCTGTGTTTGCTAACATGATTTCTAGGCTATCGAAAACCCTAACAGCGATCGAAAACCCTAACAGCTTTCGAAAACCCTAAAAGCTATCAAAAACCCTAACAGCTATCGAAAACCCTAACAGCTATCGAAAACCCTAACAGCTTTCGAAAACCCTAAAAGCTATCGAAAACCCTCACAGCTATCGAAAACCCTAACAGCTATCGAAAACCCTAACAGCTTTCGAAAACCCTAAAAGCTATCGAAACCCTCACAGCTATCGAAAACCCTAACATATAAGCACGGGACCCCTGCACCAGCGCATGGGACCAATCTCTAGAGCGCGAGACCCATGACTTAGTGCGCGGGACCCATGCCCTAAGACGGCCCATGCACTGATGCGCGGGACCCCAGCACCAGCGCCTGGGGTCCTTGAACTGATGCCTGGGTCCCGTGCTCAGTGCGCGCGCGGACCCGTGCTCAGTGCGCGCGCCCCCTGCATTGATGCACAGAACCCCGGCACCAGACTGCGGGGACCCTGAATTGATGCCGGGGTCCGTGCACTAGCGCGCGCGGACCCGTGCTCCATTGCGCGCGCGCCCTGCTCTGATGTGCGGGACCCCAGCGCCAGCGCCTGGGGTCCTTGAACTGAAGCTTGGGTCCCGTGCTCAGTGCGCGCGCGGACCCGTGCTCAGTGCGCGCGCCCCCTGCATTGATGCACAGGACCCCGGCACCAGATTGCGGGGACCCTGAATTGATGCCGGGGTCCCGTGCACTAGCGCGCGCGGACCCGTGCTCCATTGCGCGCGCGCCCTGCACTGATGTGCGGGACCCCAGCGCCAGCGCCTGGGGCCCTTGAACTGATGCTCGGGTCCCGTGATCTAGCGCGCGGACCCGTGCACCAGTGCGCGCGCCCCCTGCACCAGCGTGTGGGTTCCATGGAGCATGACCACGAGTTTCGTCTTTCCGACTGGAAATTCAAAATTCTCGTGGCCAGACATCACGTAATGACAAACTCACGTAATTTGGAGGGTAAAAATTCGTAATTCAAAAAGAAAAAACTTACTGTAAAGAGTTAGAGCTGGGTTTTTCCTTCCAGACTTGTTTCGCAGACTTCGAGCTCGACTTAACTTAGTGACGAAATGAGGCTGTGTTTTTCTTTAGAAACGATGAAGAATAAAGGATGGATCGATCTGGGTTGGTATAGTAATTATTACGTGCTGCTGTGCATTTTAAATGGAGTTTCGTTTCTTTTATATATATACAGATTGTGTATGTATATTTATTTTTCTTTTTCTTTTATTTCTAGTTAGTTAACGAGGGTTTAAAGAAGATGGTTAACGGTTAATTAAAATGAAGGCCATTGACCAAAAAAAAAACGTCAACAAGGCTATTTTTTTAATATTGACTGAGTCAAGGGCCATTTTTTTAAAAGACCCGGTATGAGTCTTTACATTAATTAATAAATCGATATTAGAATTAACAAGAATGTACAAGACGGGGGGGCGTGGCTGAAGATCCCTTTAGAGGATCCGTAGCCGTATGGATCCCAAAAGACTTTAACCTTTGATTGGATTAATTAAGGCGATAAATTAAGTACAGCGGAAATAGAAAGCGTACCTGTAAATTCCATAGCGTTCTTGACGAGAACAGGATATGTGGATCTTCCAAGTATGTGTATGCGAAACCTTTAGCTCGGGGAAGATGGGTACCCCAAGGATCCTTAGACAGTCGTTAGAGATTTACGAGACGATGGCTGTGTATTTCGTTGTACAGCACTTAGGGACCACACCCATATTTATAGATGTCATAATGGGCTGGCCCGTTAGTAAGCCCATCAGATACTTACGATCCAGCCCCCATGAATTCTACACAATTATTAATTAACCCCACACATCTTATTTAATTGCGACAGACCCCCTTAAATTTAATTGATCACCGAATGGGTCCTTTAACTTAATTACAATATTTGGCATATGACTTATCCACAATACATGTACGTCTACATGTCCGAACGTTAATTGTGCTAGAAATACGCAGTCGAATAGTCCCAATCTAACAATCTCCCACTGGACTATAAGACGTATTTATCAAATAAGCACCCTTCGTCGTATACTAAATATCGTACCGAATATAGCTATAATCAAAGTGTCGCATATGAAATCAATCTCGTCCATCAATATTGTCGATGCAAGAACTAAAGGGGTAGTCGTTATACATATATCGTAACTCAACCCACAAAAAACACGAACACCAACTCCATCGAACGACATAGATCAAGTGTGGACGTGTAGCATGGAAATTACATGCTCAGTTGATCACGCATGCCTATTTCCAACTGGTCCTACTTTATTGAGATCAGAGTTCAGAGATAAACTAATGGATACTCGAAAAACCCAAATGTCATGACATAAACACGTATTAAAGAAACTTTATTAAATAATCATTAAACACAGAATTTACAGAATCCACGATAAACATAAAACTTAATTCGTCACACCCATACGAGCAACATGCTCATGAAATATAGAGGGCGCTAACGATTTAGTAAGTGGATCTGCAATCATAAAATCTGTTCCTATATGCTCAATGATTATATATCCACTCTGAACTCGTTTTTTCACAACCAGGAACTTAATGTTTATGTGCTTAGACCTGGAAGAGCTCCTGTTGTTATTGGAATACAGGACCGCTGAATTGTTGTCACAGAATAGCTTTATTGGTCGTTCAACAGAATTGACAACTTTAAGTCCTGTCACTAAATTGCGCAGCCAAACAGCCTGGTTGGAGGCCTCGTAGCAAGCTACAAATTCTGCCTCCATCGTAGATGAAGCGATAAGTGTCTGTTTGACACTTTTCCAAGAAATCGTTCCCCCAGCCAGCATAAAAACGTAACCAGATGTCGATTTGCGGCTGTCCAGGCATCCCGCAAAATCAGAGTCACAATACCCAATGATCTTCAAATACTCTGACTTTCTGTATGTGAGCATATAATCCTTCGTCTTTTGAAGATATCGAAAGACCCTTTTGGCTGCTACCCAATGTTCTCTACCCGGATTGCTTTGGTATCGACCAAGCATTCCTACGATGAACGCCAAATCAGGTCTGGTGCAAACCTGTGCGTACATTAAACTTCCCACCGCCCACGCATATGGTATATCCTTCATGTGCTTGGATTCCAAAATATTATCCGGATACTGTTTGAGGCTGAACTTATCACCTTTTGAGACTGGAGTGTCATGTGGACGACAATTTTCATGCTAAACCTTTGCAGTACCTTTTCGATGTAGCTCTTTTGTGATAACCCAAGAGTTCCCCGTGAGCGATCACGGTGAATCTGGATCCCTAATACAAAAGAAGCTTCCCCAAGATCTTTCATGTCAAATGACCCGAAAGAAATCTCTTGGTGTCCCGAAGTAAATTAACATCGCTGCTAGCTAGTAAAATGTCGTCTACGTATAAGACCAAAAAGATAAACCTGCTCCCACTGAATTTGTGATACACACAATCCGCAACAGAGTTAGCCTCAAAACCGAAAGAGGTGATAGTCTGGTGAAACTTGTGGTACCACTGACGAGAAGCCTGCTTGAGTCCTTAAATGGATTTCTTTAGTTTACAGACCAGTGGGCTAGATTTGTCCGAAGCTAAGCCCTCTGGCTGCAACATATATATAGTTTCCTCGAGATCTCCATTGAGGAAAGCTGTCTTTATGTCCATTTGATGCAACTCAAGGTCAAAATGTGCCACAAGCGCCATGATAATTCTAAAAGAGTCTTTCGATGAAACTGGAGAGAAAGTCTCTTTATAATCTATGCCTTCCCTCTGAGTAATCCTTTCGCGACAAGACGAGCTTTATATCTCTCAATGTTACCCAGTGAATCCCGTTTGGTTTTAAATACTCATTTGCAACCAATCGGTTTCACGCCTTCAGGTAACGAGACGAGATCCCAAACGTCGTTGTCCTTCATGGATTGGATTTCCTCATTTATGGCATTGGTCCATTCGCGAGCCTTAGAGCTTTCCATTGCCTCTTGGTAAGTAAATGGATCATCTCCCACTAAATCAATGGTATCCTCATGCTCGTGAAGAAATACAACGTAATCATCCGAAATTGCATTTCTCCTTTCTCGCGTTGACCTCCGTAGAGGCGCTGGTTCGATTTGAGGTTCATGAGTTTGTACTTGATGATCAGCTTCAGTGTCACCTTCATAAGGCTGATCGTGATGAACAGCTACAGGTGAAGTATGCTGATCTATTGGAGGAACGATTTCACTTCATCTATATCTCGAGGTCGGATAACCATAGGGACAAAAATTTCATCATGACCGACCTGAGTTGTATGAAGAGGAATTTCTGAACCCTCTTCTTCGAATAGAAAATCGTTTCGATTATCCTTATCCTCCCCAAACTCAAGATCCTCAAAGAACCTGGCATTTCCTGTCTCTAAAAATGTTCTTGATGTGGGATCATAAAATTTATAGCCTCGTGATTTTTCCGGATAACCTACAAAGTAGCTACTAATAGTCCTTGAGTCCAATTTCTTCTCGCCCGGCCTATAAGGTCGTGCCTCAGTAGGACATCCCCAAACTTGTAAATGCCTAAGAACGGGCCTTTTACCCATCCATAACTCGTAAGGGGTACTGTTCGTAGCTTTAGTAGGGACTCTGTTAAGAATGTAGGTTGCGGTTCTTATTGCATCACCCCAGAGAGAGTGAGGTAAAGTCGTACGAGCAATCATACCTCTCACCAAATATCCTGAAGGGTTCTGTTTCGTCTCTCAGCAACACCGTTCATATTTGGACTTCCTGGCATGGTGTACTGAGGGACGATCCCACACTCCTCTAGAAACTTCACAAACGGTCCTGGACGTTGTTCACCTGATCCGTCATACCGCCCGTAGTATTGTCCACCACGGTCGGATCTGACAGCCTTAATCGTTTTGCCGTGTCAATTTTCGACTTCGGCTTTAAACGCCTTAAAAACGTCAAGTGCTTCAGACTTCTCATGAATTAGGTACAAATACCCATAACGAGAGTAATCGTCAATGAACGTGATAAAGTAGCGTTGTCGATTCCAAGAAGCCGTAGGGAATGGACCACACACATCCGTATGAATCAGTTCTAAGACTTCCTTAGCTCTCTCAGCATTTAATTTTCTTTTATTTGTTGTTTTACCCTTTATACACTCGATGCATAAATGATCTCTGGATTTATCAAGTGTTTCCAGAATTCCATCAGACACAAGCTTATCAATTCTCCTTTCGGATATATAACTCAAACGCTTATGCCATAAACCAAATGAATTCTCGGATGGTAACTTGCGCTTAATTCCTCTAGTTTCCATATTATGAGACTCTCCGTAGTTTACTGTATCAAGTAGATACAGATTATCATGTTCAGATAAGTTACTGGTTCCAATAGCCGAAGATTTAAAATGAATAACACACTTTCTGTTACCAAATGAACAAATATAACCTTCTTTGTCCAAAACAGAAACCGAAATCAAATTCCGTCTAAATGACGGAATGACGAAAGTGTTATTCAGTTCCAAAAAGAACCCAGAACTCAAGAGTAATCTAAATGTCCCGACGCCTTGAACTTCAACTGCTTCTCCAGCCCCCGTATAGATGAATCTTTCGGCATCACTGGGCTTTCGGCAGTTTAGGCAGTCCTTCATAGACATACTTATATGAGTTGTAGCACTAGAATCAACCCACCAAGTATGTCTCTGTACGGAAATCAAATTGATTTCAGCGCTTACGAAAATCAAATTTTTCTTTAGGCGCCAAGCATGATATTTGGCACAATCCTTCTTTATATGAGAAGTTTTCTTGCAGAAGAAGCATCGAATTAATTTTTCTTTATGCTCTTTGTTAGAGCCCTTAGGCTTCTTCTGTTTAACCGCAATTTCCTTAGGTACTTTATTTTTCCAAGCATCAAATATTGTACCATTAGCTGTTGATATTATATTCACGGCAGAGTTCGTAGTCGCAACACCGACCATCTCAGCTGAAAAGAGAACGATGATTGAATTAACTCACAATTTTTAGCTTTAATAATGATTAAAAATTTAAATAAATAACAACCCATCTTCAGCTTAATCGTTGTGCAAAAGAGCCTAACGAAGGTTAGGTAGTCAATCCACGAGTGATCAAACTGGTGCAACGATCAAGCGTTTGTACCCTATTCCGGCCAAGTAGTCGCCTTCCGAAGGGCCGATCAACTACTCGCAATGGAAAGACCTTCAGGTACTTCAGCTTACCGTCACAGGCGTACACAAGCCACTGCCAGATAATCGCCATCCGAAGGGCCGGTCGAAATATCCGCATGCGTCATGTTACGCCACCGTCCCGACTATTAGATTTATAAAATCTCCACAACAGAGGTCACGAAGGTGACTATACTGCTTCAATAAAATATCTCTAATAATCGATATGCTAAAATAAGCATCTTTATGCCGTTATTAAATTTAATAATTACTGTCTGTTAAAGTCACAATTTTTCCGAATACTTCTGACTTTAAAACACCCCGAATAGTAACGGAAAATAGCCGACCCCAATAACACATTTATAGGATCTAATAAAATTAAATTAGTCCAAATCTAAAGTGGGCATAAAATTATTGTGGCCCATTCAACCCAATCAGCCCAAAAGAAAAACATAAAAGGCCCAATTTTTTTTTTAGCCTAATGTGGGCCAATATAAACTTAAGCCCATTAATTAAATCCTAAGCCATTCCTAAAGAGAGATACACGGCAAATAGTAATACACATAAGCCATTACTAATGTTTAGCCCATTAACAAATCTCTAAAGCAGCCTAACGAAGTCCCAGCAATACCTAGGGAATAACTTAACATGCATAAAAAAAAACTAGCAGCTTAAATAATCGTTAATGGCCTAAATCTGGTCCATCTAGAGAAACCCTAATTGCTCCTTGCATTACGGCAAAAGAACATCAGACATAGCTGTCACGCAGCCCTAGGCAGTCCTTAAATTTTTCTTCGCTCACCAGCCATTAACGCTCACACACAAAGGCACCCAACGGTGCTCAGCCATGCACATCCAGGCCGACGCAGCGCCAAACAGGGCTGGACCTCGAGGCAGTCGGCGTCCAAACGACGCTGTTTTACACAGTCTTTCAGCCTTGTAGCTGCGCAGCCACTTGCAGCGCCCAACGGCGCTGCCCTTCGGCTTCTTTTGCAGCCCTAATCAGCGCCAGACGACCCCAATCTGCGACTACCGAATGCGACGCCCGACGGCATTGGTGTGCAGATCGGATCGCAGCCGAGCAGATCTTTCCAACGATGCTCATATCGCCGCCTATCGTTTGCATCATATAACCTTAATTAATCCAGATCAAGGTGGCTCTGATACCACTTGAGAGGATCCGTAGCCGTATGGATCCGAAAAGACTTTAACCTTGATTGGATTAATTAAGGCAATAAATTAAGTACAGCGGAAATAGAAAGCGTACCTGTAAATTCCATAGCGTTCTTGACGAGAACAGGGTATGTGGATCTTCCAAGTACGTGTACGCGAAACCTTTAGCTCGGGGAAGATGGGTACCCCAAGGATCCTTAGACAGTCGCTAGGGTTTTACGAGAGGACGGCTGTGTGTTTCGTTGTACAACACTTAGGGACCACACCCATATTTATAGATGTCATAATGGGCTGGCCCGTTAGTAAGCCCATCAGATACTTACAATCCAGCCCCCAGGAATTCTACACAATTATTAATTAACCCCACACATCTTATTTAATTGCGACAGACCCCCTTATATTTAATTGATCACCGAATGGGTCCTTTAACTTAATTACAATATTTGGCATACGACTTATACCACAATACATGTACGTCTACATGTCCGAACGTTAATTGTGCTAGAAATACGCAGCCGAATAGTCCCAATCTAACAGATCCATGTTTCAGTTGACTTGTATAATTTATATTAGTACTTGTTCGCACAAAGTCTGTTCTTTGAATTTAGAAAGGATAAATTTGAGTTCATTCCCTGTTATGATATTTTCAATATGTTTCAGGCCCTTTGTAGTTTCATTGAGGCTCAATGACCTATTTACTGAAAATGTTAGTTTTAAGGACCAATCACATTGTAAATGACCTTTTTAACTTTCACATTTGCCGAACTTACACCCATGTGCCATCGTCTCTTCCAAACGATGAATGCACAAACCACGTTCAACGAAGACCAAAATTTACGATCTAAAAGCCGGCTCAATCTCGACGTTAATGACCGAATAAGGTTAAATCGATGATAATTTCCCATGGGTGTCAATAATCAATGAAAATTTTGAAGTTTATAATGGAAAAATGTATTAAAAGCAATTCGAAATCTCGTCGAAACAAGGAAAATCTGGACTTTAGTGACCGAATAAGGTGAAATTGGTCGTGGGTCTTAATATTCAATGAAAATATTGATGTTAATCGCGAAGAAATTTGACGCAGCCCATGATTGAAGATTTTGCTAATAAAACGCTCGCTAAGTAACAATTTATGCATTCTGGGTAACAATTTATACATTCTGGGTAACACTTCATGCATTCAGGGTAATGCTTTAAGTTCTTTTCGCTAATACCAAATCGATAACCCCCAAATTAATCGAAGAAATCGAAGACGAGCAGCGACGACGAGGATGTTACAATTTGGTGTTATGTGTATCTGATACTTATGGGTAAGATGTTTCTTTCGAACAAACTTCGCTTCTGTTGCTTAAAATGTATGCATAATTCTGGTAAAGCCCTATGTTATTTACTAATTTCCTGTAGTAAGAGTTTAACACTGATCGGAAACAAATTAGGAGGAGGAAAAAACAGAAAATGATATGTAGGTAACAAGGGAACACAACACGAGTAACAGAATACATAGTCAAAATAACAATTTAATATGTGCTTAGTTTACTTTATGATTTTCAATTTTTATATTGCAAACACGCTACGTTCACTAAAATATATAAAATTACGAAGTTTTAGATTAAATATACTAGTTTATGTTGTGATTTTCGTGGAGATTATGCGGGCATTGAAGAAGTTGAAGTATATAGTATGAAAAACAAGTAGCACTCATCTGAAATGATTATCATGCTCCTAAGAAATCGATTCTACTTACTCGAAGCGTTGCGAATATAAACTATTAATTGTTTATTACAATCCAGATGGTCGACCTAACATAAATGATTCAACAACATTAATGACATCTTCAATTAATCTTAAACGTAAACCCTATGTTGTTTATTGATTTCATGCAGTGACAGTTTAACACTGATCAGAAACAATTGAAGAGGAGAGAAAAAACATAAACTGATATGTAGGTAACAAGGGAACACAATACGAGTAACAGAATACATAGTCAAAATAATAATTTAATATGTAATTAGTTTACTTTATGATTTTCAAATTTTATATTGTAAACACGCTATATAAGATACAAAGTTTTTGATACAATATATTAGTTTAGTTATGATTTTCATGGAAATTATATTGGAATTGAAGAAGTTGAAGTATATAGTATGGAGAACAAGTAGCACTCTTCTTGAAAGGATGATCATGCTTCTACGAAATTGATTCTACTTACTCGCCACGTTGCAGATATGAACTATTAGTTGTTTATTACAATCCAGATGGTCGACCTAACATAAATGATTCAACAAAATTAATGACATCTTCAATTAATCTTAAACGTAAACCCTATGTTGTTTACTGATTTCCTGCAGTAACAGTTTAACACTGATCAGAAACAATTGAAGAGGAGAAAAAAACAGAAACTCATATGTAGGTAACAGGGGAACACAATACGAGTAACAGAAAACATAGTCAAAATAACAATTTAATATGTAATTAGTTTACTTTATGATTTTTAAATTTTATATTGCAAACGCGCTATATTCACTAAAATATATGAATTTACGAAGTTTTAGATAAAAATATATTGGTTTAGGTTATGATTTTAATCACAAACCCTATTCACAAACTACAATAATTCTAGTAACATATAAACATATAACTAGTAACAGTTTACACATATTGGGTAACAGATAATCTATGCTTGATTTTACTTAGACTCCCGCCAAAATTCATGTCATTCTGGTTTTCCCGCCCGAATTTCACCGACAATTTAGTAACAAATTTAGTCAACATAGTAACAGAAGCGCATATACTAGTAACAGATCCTGAGAATTTTACAAATCGGCCAAAATGAAAAAAAATACACCCAACTTTATGGGGTCGATCGTATTTTCGCAAAATTAAAAGATGAATGCCGGACGAACGAGCAAACAATGTGCAGCACCGAGCTTCCCATACTATGGGTACTTCGAATTTATACATATTAGATGTCATCGTTGCCAAACCGGCTTTGATTTCATCTTATTTTGGTAAATTAGAACACTACATATGGTAACAATTAAGTTTAGTTTAATAACAGTTTTGACAGACCCAGTAACGATTTTGGCAAAACGGTAACATATTTGACACTGCGAGTAACAGTTTGGACACAGTAAAAATATACCCAAATTATTGGGGTCGATCGAATTTACCGCGAAATAAAAAGATGAACGTCGGACGAACGAGCAAAACACGTGCCGCACCGAGCTGCCCATACTATGGGTACTTCGAATTTATACATATTAGATGTAATCGTTGCAAAAAATGGCTTTGAATTCATCTTATTTCGCAAATTAGAACCCTACACATGGTAAAATTAATTGCAGTTTAATAACGGTTCTGATACACCTAGTAACGGTTTGATACTCCGAGTAACAGATTTGCAGTTTTGACACAGTAAAAATATACACAAATTATTGGGGTCGATCGTACTTTGCAAAATTAAAAGATGAACGTCGAACGAACGACCAAATAATGTGCCGCACCGAGCTGCCCATACTATGGGTACTTTGAATTTATACATATTAGATGTAATCGTTGCTCAAAACGGTTTTGATTTCATCTTATTTTCGCAGATTAGAACCCTAAATAAAATTCATTACAAATCTTACATCTTGCGTCGTCAATACCACAATATATCCTACCTTACACGCCAAAATTGGCTGGATAATGGGCACTCGAAATTCGAATTTCGATTTACTGTAAAAACGAGATTCATAAAATAAATACTCTTTGTCGTAACAATTTTCTGCATCATAGTAACAGATAAGGGATGGAAAATAACAATTTACCACGCGTTTATAACAATATAGTCTAACAGCATAACAGAAAGTCACTGGAAAGTAACACTTAGTTCAGTATGTTAGGAAGGGTATTTTCGTCAATACATATTTTTAATCCTTATCTATGCCATTTTTGAAATAGTTGGTCCTTAAACTAATGAGGCTTCTGACTGGGACTGAACGCTTTACAAAGTTGCTGAGTAGGGACTGATTCGAAATTCTCCCATTTAGAAAAGGTCCTACTATTCACTAGGGTTTGGGTATTCGGGTTTTACCCGAATCCGATCGAGTTCGGGTAATTCCGGTTATTTGTAGTGTACCAGCTAACCGAGTGATAAACATATTTTAATACGTTTATTGTAGCAATTATTTGGGACATAATAGAGTAACCTTCATTGTTCATTGCATTTATATGCTCTATTTGCACTTATTTGCACATTGAAGGACCTTAGGACGGCTATCAGGCGAAAAAGAGCAAAAACGAGGCAAAACGGCACGAAGCCGTGACAATGGGCAGAGCACAAACAAAGAGGCAATCACGGCCGTGACGCCTATTGCACGTCGCCATGACGTCGAGTAGTGAGCGAGGACGTCCAATACAAGATCGTCACGGCCGTGACATGCATTACACGTGGCCGTGACGTTGGGCAGAGAGTTGAGCCATGGTCATGGCCGTGACGTGCTATGCACTTGTCCGTCACATATGGCAGAGAGCAACGCGAGTCGAGTCGGTGATGGTCACGGCCGTGACGGCCCGTGCCCAGGCCGTGATCGTTACGAAGTTTTTTCCTGGAAGTTTAAACCTTGTTGACTATGACAAGAGTCGCGAATATAAAGAGACTCGTGACTATGGCAGGGCGGTACGCTCTGCTCTCTCGCGACCCCTACTCTAATCAAAAGACTAAAGGCCCATACTGAAGATATGTCGCCAAACTACGACGAGAGTTTCGCCTTTTGAAGGTCCAATCGCGTAGGACGACCGGGCCAGGCCGAGTCAGAAAGGCTTTGATGACTCAAGGTTCATATTAGGGAAAGGAGAGTGAGGGGAAGAGGGGAGGGCAGTGGGACGAAAAGCTTCGGGCTGAGAGATGAGAATAAGTGCCACGGCTCGAGTTGCAAGCATAGACCTAGGAGGTGCTGTCCTGGGCTATCCAACAGATTGGACCAGGATTTGCTGGTTCGAGATGAGAAACTGAACCTTGTGGTCCAGTTAGTCCTGACGCGTTTCCGAAAGTTTCTAAATCTAACAAATCAATACCAGGAAATTTTTTTGAAACTCACGATCGAAGGTTTCCATTAAGACAATATTAAACAATGTTCTAGTGATTTCACCCACTGGTGGTATACCGCTTGCAAATCTGAATAATTCAAATAAATATTCTCTAAATTCGTATAAAAGCTCAAATTCGACTCGGAAAGAGGGGACACCTATCCGATATCAACCCTAATCTATCAAGAGATGAAAAAGAGCAGAAAAGAACAGGGAATACATCCCGGAGCGAAGGAGACGGATCAACGACGAATTCCACACAGAATTGATGAAGAACGAATATCCTTCCACGAGACCATCCCAGATCCACCAGTAGGAAAGATCATGAGTTCTTCGCCCTTATTTTATATTTCTTTCGTTGTTTTCTTGTCAATTATGAGTAGCTAAATTCCTTATGTGTTTGGATTAGATGAACGCTAGGTTTATTTGTGCTTAAGACATATGTTTATCGTAACTCGTGCGTTTTGACTATTTATCTATCTATGAATTTGTTTCTTCCCTTTAATATGTCTATGTGTTAAAGTGAATGTATGGAAAATCGTTTAGGGCGACAGCTAAACAACGATTAGGCCGTTCGTAGATGATAGGATTTGAGTATAGGGCGAAAGCAAATACTCGATCCTTGCCGTTAGTAATTACTGAAATTTAGATCCCCGCGAGCGTTTAGGGCGACAGCAAATTCGCGAGTGGTTAGGAACTTACTGCGATCTAGTCTAGAATCACGTAGGAACGATATTTCCTTGTCTTAGGCGATAATACCTAGCGGGATTCGAATCCCGAGCGTATCTTTATTATCTGAAAGCTCTCTTATCAGTTAGGCGTGTTCTTTGAATCTCTCATTGATTTCGGAGTGATCTGTTAGGATTGTTAGTACAAAATCTACGCACTTTATTTAGGCTAGATATCGAATCGATAGGTCATTACTAGTAATCAGTTTATTCCTCGTGTTCAATACTCGTTTACTCACTTTACTGTACTATAAACGATAGCTCCACTGCCTATCGCACGTTGGTGATAGTAATTTAGTATTCGTTTTATATTATCACTTATCGCACTTGCAAACTATATTAGCATACCACGTGTCGATCAAGTTTTTGGCGCCGTTGCCGGGGAATAGATTGATATTAGGAACACCGTAGTTTGGTACTTCAGCCACTTTTATTTGACATGTTCTTTGCTTTTTACTATTTGCATTGTTTGTGTTATTTGCGTTATTTGTTTTCCTACGTCATTATTAGTCTCGTATTACTTTTGACGTATTTATTTATTTCCTTGCTAATTTTCAATTTCACTTCTTGAAGGTACGATTCAGTGGTGAATGACTCGAAGCCACCCATCAGGTCCCATCGTTGAAGCAGACCCAGACTTTGAGCGAAAGTTACGAAGGCAACTCAAGCACGAATCCGAAGGAGCTTCCACTAGCTCTCAGGATCTTTAGTCTGCTATCTAGAGGACAGTTCGCAGAAGTCGACCCAAAACTCTCGTGTAGAGGCATCCGTAGGTAGCCCAGAACCATAAGTAAGAATGGCGGACCACCGAGTGCCCGTCCATCACATTCTAGAGGAGGAGCCATCACTACAAGATCTCCTCAAGAATGCCGCGCTAGGCGGTACACTACCAAAATCGGTAACTCTACCACACTCATCCGACACCGTAAGGCGTCACAGTATAAATACGGTACATCATCAACCTCTCGCGTTCGCAAATCGTCCTATTGGGCGCGCGAAGCCCGATCTCAAGCCCGCGAGAAATCTGACTTCTGTCACAGGAATCACCCCGCGAAAGTCAATCTACCCACGAGACTTAAATCGGCCCGCGACACCTCTCACTGGAATCACCCTTCAAATTGACCCGCGAAAGAATACGGCCCAAGAGAACCTGAATTTTGACCCGCTAAATACTTGTTTTACTCACACCGAAACAATCCCTTTGGGCCCGCGACAAAGTTTTACGACCCGAAGTCAATTCGGCCGATTTTCCTATTACTCTGAAATTCTTTTCTACTCAACCTGCGAAATACACTGGCCCGCGAAGTAAATTGCCCCGTGAGATAAAATCAGCCCGAAATCACTTAAATTTCTTGCGAAAGACACTGTTCAATCAAAAAACACTACTGTTCATGCGAAAACCCATATTCAACTTAAAACCTTAATTTTTCCAGAAAATCTAATACGTTCATCACACCGATCACGTAAGAACAACAACACACACAGAACTCATATATTGAGCTCGGATTCACGTCATAACACTTCAAGAACAACACGAAAATTCACAAAAATCATAAAACCAAAATTTGAACTCGAATGGCTTTCCATTCGAATTTTAATATTTTTTTTGAGGAATATATTACGGCTTAAAAGGGTTTGTAGGGGTTAAAAACCACCTACCTATCCTCCAAGCTTAGCTTGATGGTTGTTTATGATATTGAGCTAGCCGAAAACTAATCCTCTTGTTTCGTCCGCCACCAATTTTGCTCTAACTTCAACTAATTAACCAAGCCACGTCAAACCCCAAACACAATACATAAGCTTATCGAAGATTTACAATTGTTACGGTTCTTACCCACCTCTTAAGCTTGTTGGAATTTATTTTCCTATAACAAAGATCTGCTCGATTGTCTAACTCCTTCACTGCTTGGTCATCACCTAACATAGCAAATCCTTTAATCCCATGCCAAGAATTAAATATATAAGCTTAGATGGGATTCTCACCTCCTGGCTCTCTTAAGAATGATTTGAACTGAAAGTGCTCGTTGAAAACTCTTAATTTTTGTTCTCGTTGGGTTCGCCGATCACCCACACTCACTTTCCTATTTGTTCTTTTCTTTCTTACTTCATTTACTCACGTTTTTGGTTTGTGATTATTTCTTGTGTTTCATATAGAATGACCAAGTGGTGATAAGTCCCTCACGTGTATTTACCCTTCCCATTAAGTAATCCCACGTTTCTATAGATTCTAAATCAATTATGATTGGTTTTTAGGCTAATTAGCAAATAGGGGCATGGTTTCCAACGTGGGGCTTCCCATGTTTTGAGCAACTTCCATACTTATCTAATTTATTTGGGCCAAGCTAACACTTCTTTGGCCCTTTTATTAATTCCTTTGCAAATTACCTATTTCAAGTTGGGCCTTCATTTAATATTATTTGGCTCTACTATTATTTTGGCCTATTTTATTTGTTGGGCTCCCTAGCCTACTCGGCCCATATTATTTTATTTCTCTCGGACCCAAATAAATATTATTTTCAGCTTTGTCCGAAAATTAATTCCATTAGTTTCGAACATTTAAAATAATTATGCAATAATCCGTATTTAATTTTTACGGGTATTACATCCTCCCCCCTTAAAAGAAATTTCGTCCCCGAAATTTAAGTCATCGAAAACAACTCGGGGTATTTCTCTTTCATTTCATCTTCTCGTTCCAAGTGGCTTCTTCCATCGTCTGATTTCGCCACAAGACTTTTACTAGGGGATATTCTTGTTCCGAAGTCGCTTCACCTCGTACATTAAAATATCTACCGGCCTTTCTTCGTAACTCAAGTCCGATTTCAATTGCTGGTGAAGTACTTCACTTCGTAGCACATGACTCGAATCCGGAACGTACTTCCGTAACGTGGACACGTGGAAGACGTCATGGACTTGTGCTATCGATGTCGGCAGTTCTAACTGATACGCTACTTCGCCGACTCTTTTCAAAATCGTAAAAGGTCATATATATCTTGGACTCAGTTTTCTTTTTCGTCCGAAATGCTTAACACTTTTCATAGGTGATATTTTTAAGAAAACTTGATCACCTTCTTCGAATTCCAACGGCCTTCGTCTTTTGTCAGCATAACTCTTCTGACGACTTTGGGCCGTTTGCATTCTCTCCCGAATCTTACTAACAGCTTCAGTCATTTCACGAACCATTTCGGGACCTAGCAGTGCCTTCTCGCATATTTCGTCCCAATGAGCTGGGGATCGACATTTACGTCCATACAAAGCTTCGTATGGCGCCATCCCGATTGTCGCTTGATAGCTGTTGTTATACGAAAATTCGATCAGCGAGAGATACTTACTCTAGCTTCCTCGAAAGTCCAGAACACACGCTCTTAACATGTCTTCAAGTGTCTGGATCGTCCGTTCCGATTGTCCGTCAGTCTGGGGATGATAAGCTGAGCTAAAGGACAACTTAGTCCCCGTCGCTTTCTGTAAGCTCACCCAGAATTGAGACAGAAATCTCGAATCTCGATCTGAAACGATTGACTTCGGGATTCCATGAAGTCACACTATGTTTTGGACGTACAACTCTGCGTACTTCTTCATGGAATTTGTATGGTTGATCGACAGCAAATGAGCGGATTTAGTCAATCTGTCAACAGTCACCCAAATCGCATCGTGACCTCTTACAGTCTTTGGTAATTCGACGACGAAATCCAATGTTATGTGGTCCCACTTCCACTCGGGTGTCGTCAATTGTTGCAACATTCCTATAAAATTTTCTCACCTGTAGCTATAATTAGCGACTAAAATTTTCAATCGCAATTCATTTCAAAATCACATTTAGGCAATTCAATTGAGAATTTCAAACTCCCGCGCGATAAGAAGCACGGAGTGAATAGTATTTTAACACTTAGTAAATTTTTCGACCAATTTTGTTGAACTTACATGCATATGTCGAAATAAAATCATTTCTTCAAAATTCACTCTATATGACCTATATGTGCATTGACACTTCCACTACAATATCAAACATGTTATAAATAGCTTCATCATTATGGCTTGGTAATTCTAACTTCGACTAAATATTAATCTAACTAGTGACTTTAATATGTATTTCAGATGGATCACTACCCTACCTACAATCACATCTACGAGAAGGCTCTATATCTTAACGTACACGACACGAACTTCAACTAGATCTTACCACCTTCCGGTGTCCAGACGACATCATCGTGTCCATACTACAAGGCCATCCACTATGGCATGCTCTTACCGTGACGGCCTTAGTGTCGATGGTCTACCTCCAGCAGTTTTGGGGTATGATTAAGAGCCTCATCATGAACGGGGCGTATCACTTCACCACAGTTGTAGGGACGAGGCACGTCTGTATGAGCAAGAATGATCTCAGACTTCTGCTCGACCTCCCTCACAGCCAAAATTACGACCCCCTCCCATCAGATGCAGAATTGGTGCATGATTTCCTCTAGATGGGGTACCGTTCGCCGCTACCAAGCTAGCTCAGATGCAGAGCAACGGCATTCCCCACCGTGGAAGACACTTTTTGGTATAATCAATAAGTGTTTGTCCCCGAAGCACGCAGGCTTCGACAAAGGCAACGGCCACATCCTCCGGATATTTCACGGAGTAATGTTCTCGCGGAATTATGATTTCGCTCAACTGATCTGGAACGACCTCGCGACAGATCAGACAGAGAGAGAACAAACAGTCCAAAAATGTGCCGTATGCGAGATTGTTCTCCGTCATCATTCGACAACATATGGAGATGTACGAGCAGAATATTCCTCGCCTGCCTCCGGGAGGAAACTATCAGCCACCTAGGCTCAAGTTCTTCCACAACCCCTGGCTGGCGGACCTAGCTCAGCCATCGATGGCCATTCCGCTCGAGATGCTACGTCTCGCCGACCCCACGGGAGATGAATATCAGAGGTACTGTCGGGAACATCATTTGACTGAGCAGATGATTCGAGGGCCCCGACAGAGTTCCAAGTGAGCCCTCCACAACAACAGGCAAGTCCTGAAGACACGAAGATTGATGAAGTGGCTCAGGAACTAGAGCTGGAGCCTCCAACTCACGAGGAAACAGTGCCAGATGTTGAGGCCATCCTAATCGATGCCGTGGCCCAAGAGATGGAACTGGAGGCTCCACCTGTATCTGTTAGTGCTGAAGTGCCCATCATTGTCGGCATGCTCGAAGAACCTATTGAGGAAGGTATTCTAGCAGCACAGCCCGAGGCAGAAACGAGGCACATCTCACCACCGCTGGCTACTACGCCAGAAACAGACGCTCTAATTTCAACAACACAACCTATTGAGCCTCCGGTGACGGAACCAACCAGTGAGGATGTAGAACGAGGACTCTCACCTCACACGGCTACCCCATCAGACACGGAGTCAGATGAGGAGATTTGGTTGATTAGAAGGACTCCGAGACGATTTAGAGTAACATTCGAGTCCCTCTTCAAAACCGTAACCGAACCATCAGACATAGCGCCGACTATCACTCCAAGTGTTGCGGACCCCCTTCACTCAATCTTGAGCCGCAGCACGTCACGGCAAGACCGGATGCTCCGGTGTCTGATACACAGGTTCCCACTGAACCTGTCACAACACCCATAGAGGAGAATCTATTGGGTGGAAGTCTCCATCAGTCACAACCTCAAGTGACTGCGAGCCAACCTGAGGAGCCGGTGTTAGTTCAAGGGTTGATAACAGGCGACATCAGTCGTCCTGGACCATCCACAACGGAGGCGTCCGCTCTGTATGTAACTGAAGACAGACTTCAGGCCGCTCTCGCTAACGCGCTGAAGAATTTTGAAGACAAAATTATGGAGAGCGTGCGCAATGCTATCGAGACATCCCGCCATGATCGTGGGGAAGCACCCATCTCGGAGCCATCTTCATCACAACCCATCCTCACACGCACTCAACCCATACTATCCTCACAAATCCCAACACCCATCCTCACCCACAACCTAATAAATCCTGCCACAGTACCCATCAGCGAACTCCGCTCAATTCTGGTCACCAGGCTGTTGGAATTGACAACACAAACGCCGTAAGAAGAAGATCTCTTCTGTCGTCTCATTGATCGTCCTGACCAATCCGAAACGTGCCGCGGCCAAGGCTCTCACTCCAAACGCCGACATGATGACCTAGACGATCAGGGCCGTCCTGAGTGGGAGAAGAGGCCAAGGATAATCACAAAGGGTCAGAGAGAGAACCCTGGCGTGACTCAGACAAGTCAAGAGTCGCTGGAACCTCACAACCCACTACCCAAACAACCACCACCACGCGCTGCACCACTCAAACCCAAACCCATATCGACCCACCAGCCTTTCAAATAAGGATGCCTCCACCCACACCACCAACCTTCTCAAGCCCCTTGCTTCCGGAAGAAGAAGCAAGTGCTGCCATGCTTGTCGCCGTAGCGCAGACTCAGTCAACTCCCTCAGCTGCTCCAGACCAACCGGGACCATCAGGACATAGCATCAACCCACACGAAATCCTAAACAAATACATATTCGAAGGACAGTGGATGACCCATTCCATGCCCGACGAACATCAAAGACGATGGCTTCAGGATGTTCGACACTTCCTACAACAAGGCTCGGTAGACCTCGTGCTAATAGAAGATGAAGAACTTCAGGAAGGTGAAGATTACTAGCAAGATATCCCAAGGCTACCAGAGTTGATCGCGCAACGAGCGGTTTCCCCCACAAGACAAATGCCAGGGACCGTTCGGATCGACACGCCATGGGAGAACATCAAAATCGAAATTCCATTCCTTGAAGAAGTTCGTGAACACATCTGGAGGTCGCCAGACAGGGTCAAGAAGCCGAACGAGTTTGAGCTAAGAGGGATCTCTCACTGGGATCAGCAGAAGAGGATGACCTACATCTGGATGCTGACTCAACTTGGACCTGATGTAAGGATAAAGATGACTAAAGCGCAAGCAAGGAATCATTATCAGAGTCTATCTTCTATCTGCCAGCTTCTCAGCGTCAACTGTGCCAAAGGAGGTCTTCCAACGCCAACCTACGTTATCGAGCGTGTGGACAGAATCCGAGAGGAATTAAGCGAGAGCGATCTACCGTACCTCCCTGCCGACGAGGTATACAACCTCTATCAGCTGTACGTGGAGAAGTACAAAGGTCCTCAAAACTTCGTTAAGAAAGAAGGTCTCGAGGGGCTATACCGGTTCATGATGCGCCAAGTCAAGTACTTAGCTGCACATGACCTTCAGATAGCTCTGGAGAGCAACATGAAGAAGATCAACATGACCGCACCGCTCAACAAAGGACCTGAGATTGAAGGGCTTCCAAGCAATCATATGCACATCAGCTCAGTCCTAGGCAACACCTACCACAATCCAATCACTAAGAAGACTAGGCTGATGCTGAAGACTCAGATTCATAAGTTTTGCAACGGAACGCTCAAGGTCATCAGGAGGAATATAGAGCAAAGGCTGGAAGAAATCAACCGAGAGACGATGCTGAGAATAATCGGTTCGTGAGAGAACAGCCGCTCCTGATGGAATTGCTAGATGACATCGAGGAGCGCCTGAAGCTGAGGGAAATGCTCAGGAATTATGAGCATGCACTAGGCTTGTGCAGGTCGTACTATGCTCGACGAGGACAAATGGAGCAGAAGGGCAATCAAGCACAAAGGGGGAGATTGTAGAGTATCAATTTTAATTGTGCTTGATTTCGTTAGTTGTCCTTGTAATTAGGGGCTTTATGTATAGTCGTCCTTAGATTAGGACTAGTTTGACATTTATACCAAGTTTGTTTGGTATAAATAGTTGTACACACATTGAACTTATTACAAAAAATTAGAGAATCAATACGAAAGGCTGCCGAATTCAATTCTAGAGAGAGAGAACAACAAAATTTTCTCACACTAAAGTAATTCTCTCTCGTGTTCTTCGAGTGAAGGTTTTCGATCGAATTCATGTCTAGGATTGATTGTGTTGACAAACGAGGGCCTAACAGTTGGGTTCGCTGATCACCCACACTCACTTTCCTATTTGTTCTTTTCTTTCTTCCTTCATTTACTCACGTTTTTGGTTTGTGATTATTTCTTGTGTTTCATATAGAATAACCAAGTCCCTCACGTGTATATACCCTTCCCATTAAGTAATCCCACGTTTCTATACATTCTAAATCAATTATGATTGGTTTTTAGGCTAATTAGCAAATAGGGGCATGGTTTCCAACGTGGGCTTCCCATGTTTTCAGCAACCTCCATACTTATCTAATTTATTTGGGCCAAGCTAACACTTCTTTGGGCCTTTTATTAATTCCTTGGCAAATTACCTATTTCAAGTTGGGCCTTCATTTAATATTATTTGGCTCTACTATTATTTTGGCCTATTTTATTTATTGGGCTCCCTAGCCTTCTCGGCCCATTTTATTTCTCTCGGACCCAAATAAATATTATTTTCAGCTTTATCCGAAAATTAATTCCATTAGTTTCGAACATTATAAAAAATTATGCAATAATCCCGTATTTAATTTTTACGGGTATTACATCGTCCCCCTGAAATGAAATTTCGTCCCCGAATTTAAGTCATTGAAAACAACTTTCATCTTCTCGTTCCCAAGTGGCTTCTTCCATCGTCCGATTTCGCCACAAGACTTTTACTAGGGGGTTATTCTTGTTCCGAAGTCGCTTCACCTCGTACATTAAAAACTCTACCGGCCTTTCTTCGTAAATCAAGTCCGATTTCAATTGCTGGTGAAGTACTTCACTTCGTAGCACATGACTCGGATCCGGAACGTACATTCGTAACGTGGACACGTGGAAGACGTCATGGACTCGTGCTAGCGATGTCGGCAGTTCTAACTGATACGCTACTTCGCCGACTCTTTTCAAAATCTTAAAAGGTCCTATATATCTTGGACTCAGTTTTCCTTTTCGTCCGAACGCTTAACACTTTTCATAGGTGATATTTTAAGAAAACTTGATCTTTCGAATTCCAACGGCCTTCGTTTGTCAACGTAACTCTTCTGACGACTTTGGGCCGTTTGCATTCTCTCCGGAGTCTTACTAACAGCTTCAGTCATTTCACGAACCATTTCGGGACCTAGCAGTGCCTTCTCGCCAATTTCGTCCCAATGAACTAGGGATCGACATTTACGTCCATACAAGGCTTCGTATGAGGCCATCCCGATCGTCTCTTGATAGCTGTTGTTATACGATAATTCGATCAGCGAGAGATACTTACTCCGGCTTCATCGAAAGTCCAAAACACACGCTCTTAACATGTCTTCAAGTGTCTGGATCATCCGTTTCGATTGTCCGTCAGTTTGGGGATGATAACTGAGCTAAAGGACAACTTAGTCCCCATCGCTTTCTGTAAGCTCACTATTTCGGGAATTGAGACAGAATCTCGAATCTCGTTCTTGAAACGATTGACTCGGGATTCCATGAAGTCGCACTATTTCTTGGACGTACAACTATACGTACTTCTCCATGGAATATGTTTGGTGATCGCAGAAAATGAACGGATTTAGTCAATCTCTCGACAATCATCCAAATCGGATCGTGACCTCTTACAGTCTTTGGTAATTCGACGATGAAATCCATTGTTATGTGGTCCCACTCCACTCGGGTGTCGTCAATGGTTGCAACATTCCTACCGGCCTTTGAGGTTCTGCTTTGATAAGTTGACAGGTCAGACATCGACTTACAAAAGTAGCAACATCTCTTTTCATTCATGGCCACGGTAGTTCTTCACAAGTATCGATACATCTTTGTGGCACCGGGATGCACTGATTAGACTGTCGTATGTGCCTCGCATTAAGGTTGGCG
Source organism: Craterostigma plantagineum (assembly GCA_027422505.1). Lineage (NCBI taxonomy): Eukaryota > Viridiplantae > Streptophyta > Magnoliopsida > Lamiales > Linderniaceae > Craterostigma > Craterostigma plantagineum. Next base: position 891,429 of record JAPQWV010000186.1, on the reverse strand, counting down.
AATGTCTTCGTCTTTGGGCACATACAAGCGGCCTCTGAATCGCAAGCTTCCGTCGCCTCAAAATTCAAATTCTGACGGAATGTCCTCATCTCGCTCATCCATAATCTTCAAATATAGCTCATCCTCTTTTTGCGCTTCGAGGATCGATCTAATAGGGTTTGCTTGAGGGTCAACGCTGCGAGCGACCGGATGGGGTTTATATGAAGGGCACCACTCATAACGGGCAAACAGCTGCTCCGACAAACCTCTACCCTCATTTGAGGCTGTGCCTGTGACTAATAACACATCCTTTGCAGCTGTTGTTCAAGGTGCCATCACCAACCGGAACCGACCACGACATCCCCCGTGAAGTGCCTTACCTTATCCTACATGGCTCCGTCCATAATCAACGGTAAAGCTGAGGCTTACCTGCCCTGGGAAGTGGTTTAGAAGGGGACGGCTAGATGGGACCACACCCTTGTTGGATACTTTTTTGGGAAAACGACCATACTTTCCCCATGTTGAACGTTTCGCCCGTGCTATATGGACTGATATTGTCGAGGTTAGAGCTACGATTAATGGGTTTTTCAAGTTCAGATTCGCGTCGGCCGAAGCCTTAGCCGTGGTCTTGGAAGGCGGTCCATGGATCATGCAGGGGCAGCCTCTATTTCTCGAAGTATGGCGGGTTGGTATGTCGTTTGAGAAAAAACAACACGTGGCTGTCCCATTATGGATCAAGATGCGTATACGTCCCAATGGAATTATGGACCCAAGAACGCCTGGGAATTGTTGCAAGCGTCGTTGGAATACCCCTATTTGCGGACGCTATGACATCTAGTGCTGAGAGGCTTGAGTATGCAAGAGTCTGTGTCGAGAAATCACTGGGGGAACCATTCGCTGAACAATTCAATATTAGGATACCTACTAAGGAGGGGGAACAAGTGAACGTGGTACCAATCAAGGTAGATTACGAATGGAAGCCCAAGAAGTGCGCGACTTGCAATTCTTGGAATCACGGAGAGAAAAAACTTGCCCTAGGAATCAGCCCTGACCAGCTCGGCTGCAAACACCCACATCTGGCCCGTACCCACGGCCAAAAGAGCAGACGAGGCTGCAAGTATAATCAGAGGTTATTCAACATAACCAAAGGCCGAACAGCCAACCCCCCAAAGAATGCCCGCACGAAGCGAATGGAGGACCGCGACTAATAAGGATAAGGGTAAGTTGGCCGCTCAGGAGACCACCGCGCTCGCTACTTACGTAGAGAAAAGAGCTGGGGGCAGTCACGCTACTCAAGAACACACAAGGAGGCCACGACCACCTACTGAGGAATGCTCGACGAGTACAGCTTCAACTAGCATACCTACCTAACTGAACAATCCATTTGCGGTACTCGCTGAACTCGAATGGGAAAACATCACAAACGAGGGTCCTACAGAAGCCCTTCCAAAGGGTGTCTCATGATCCCTGCGGCCGTTTGGAATACACGTGGTCTAAACAGGTTAGACCACAGATGGGCGGTGGGGGAGTTGATAACAAAATATAGACTGAAGATAATTGGGCTGGTCGAAACAAGGGTAGCAGAACAGAATGCCGCCACACTGGCTAACTCTATCAGGGGTTGGGATTGGTTCTACGACTATGCCAATGGCCCGGCGTCCCGTATATGGGTTGGATGGGACGCTAACCATGTGAATGTGACAATCGAGGCTGCCACCCCACAGGCTGTCCATTGCAAGATCCATATCACAGCTGAACGAACGGACTTATTTATCACCTTCGTGTATGCTCACAATCAATGTACTGAAAGACGGGCTCTGTGGACTGATATTCTTGCGACTTCTGGCATGCGGGTTAACAACCCTTGGGTTGTTATGGGGGACTTTACTGCAATCCTAGACAACTCGGAGGCTAGGGGCGGTTCACCAGGTGGAGGCTGTTCTGAGATGGCTGAATGTTTCACTACTTCGGATCTTAGTGGCCTACCTCGCATTGGTTCAGTGTTCACTTGGTACAACCAACAAAGTGGTATGGCTGGAGTTTGGCGATGCCTCGACCGCATGGTTGGTAACCCCTCGTGGTTTGCTCGCTTCGGGGATCTTGCTTATCGGTGTGGACTCCCATCTACATCTGATCACTCTCCTCTGATCTTGGAGGACACACCTCAGCCACGGGAAACAAGTAAAGCCTTTCGATTCGACAATTTCTTGATCAGGGACCCTCGGTTCCTTCCTTTGTTCAAGGCCGCCTGGAATCAGAATGTTGGTGGCTATCCCATGTTCGCTGTCATGAAAAAACTTAAGATTATTAAACAACAGCTGAAGTGCTTGCGACGCGTAAGGGCGATCTCAATCGCAACTTTATTGAGGCTCGCGGATTTCTGGAGACTGTCCAAGACCTTGCCATTCAGCACCCTTAGGAGCCGCAACTTCTGATCTTGGAAAAACGGCGTCGCTATGCCTATGCTAAAGCAGTTGATATGGAACACTCGGTGCTCACGCAACGTGCTAAAGTGGCTTGGTGAAGGACGGGACCAGTGCACTGCTTTCTTCTTCAAGAAGGTGGCCATGCGACGTGCTAGCAATCGGATTTATATGCTGGAAAATGAGGAGGGGGACACACTCGAGGGAGATGGCCCAGTTAGAGTTGAACTCATCGTTACTACATGGTGCTTCTCGGACAGTCTACCCTGACGTCACCTTTGCATGGTGGTACGGCCACACCTTATTTGGTGCGTAAGTTGAGTGAGACGGATGCTGAGACGATGACCCTACCAATCACGGATGAGGAAATAAAGAAGGTGAAGTGTAAAATATGCCTAAGAGGGGGGGGGGATGAATTAGGCTATAAAAATTTTGGCTTGTTCTTCTTTGAAAAATACTTTTCTTTAAGAAGATATCTGCAGAATGTGTTATTTCCCAGAAAGCAGTACGAGTATCCAAGTTATCTCCCTAATCCTTAATAAAAATCACGTTATTTTCAGAATTAGTATAAACGATATCACCTAGTTATTTGCTGTCGTCCCTGGTTTGTCTCACATAAAAGTAAATAGCAGAAAGTAAAGTGAGAAGGGATTTTTATACAGGTTATATCCCCAACTGGGGTTTAATCCTTTCCTTGGGATGTGATCTCCCAAGAGTTCCAATCAATCACTACGTATTACCGGTTACACTATGATTGACCCGTACACAACCGAAGCACTATGGATACTAGACCTCGCTCTAGGTTGACGCACGCCAAGTTTCGATCCACGTCGTTTACCCAGGAAACCTATTCCCCGACTGGATGCAGCTTGCTACGGAAGGGCCACCGAATCAACAAAATTCGTCCCTCCACGTGCGTAAGACTCCACTCGTGCTCCTTTGTGCGCCCAACGTGCCCGCAGACACAACACGTCCGAAGACAAGGTTTTTAGGATTTGGAGATACTAAAGATCGCTCAAAGGGTACATATTTCGCAAATGAAGGCTCAACACAAACTACGAATGAATTGCAAATTTCGCTCAAGAACTCTAAGGGATTCGCTAGCTTGTGTGTTCGTTGTCTACCCTTCAATCGTGAAGTGTTCTCTTCTATATAGAACCAATTCTCGCTTCTACACTTCACAAGGAAAGTTAAGCACGACAAATATGCCAGAGAAGCTCAATAATCACGTGCACTAACTCAAACAATCATGCCAAGAATAAACCAATTAAGCTCAACGGTCATGCATGATCACTTACCATAAATACCACAGATTAACTTTCATTCCACCGTAATCTCATCCGTTAGTCAGCATATTCCATATATAATTCCACTCAGCATATTATCAACGGTAAGCTCAATCAACTGATTTCTTTCCCAAAATATGATAGCTAATTCGCATAGAGAGATTTGATCTACTGAGTATAATGCAAAGTATATTTTCCATGTATGGTGATCTCATCCGATTTCAGCACATTCCATAAATAGACTCAATCAGCATCTTACCACATATAAGCCCAATCACTTAATCACTTTCCATAATATAAGTCCTAAGTCGCATAAGGAAAGATAGATCATGATTCACTGATTTAAGAGTCACTTAATATCGCACTCAACGGATATATCATTGATATTCTTTCCTAAAATAGATCAATCACATGTAAGCACTCAATCAGAATATCTTTTCCATATATAGCGCATTCATTCATATCCGGGTGATCACAGTGATATTCTTTCCAAAAATAACCCAATCTCGTGTACATCTCATATATCACTTAATACAATATATCTTCCATATATAGCTTAATCATATCAGCGTGATCTCAGACGATAATCTTTCCCTATATAACTCAATCATGCGTACAATCCATATACCACTTAATATTTTCCATATATGGCACACAGTGATCTTCCATCCAAATGAGAACGTTCAAACCAGGTGATCACATCAATATTCCAGTTAAGCATAAGATCACTCAAATTCGATTTTCTTAACATTTAAACCATATTCAAGCGCCTAATCGAATATTTTCACATACTTAAACATCACTTAACATCCATATCGAGTTTTCTAATTTGTACCCCCAATTTACATAATTACTTGGAATAATCAAAACTTTCATAATCATTTGGACCAAAAAGGTCTACAATCTCCCCCTTTTTGATGATGACAAGTAATTAATGCCTATCTTAAGCATATGCGTACACTCGATATGAAACCATTTAAGCACGTAGCATGTTTAAGTATCAAAGCATGTGATGATCAGAGCAAATAAATTTATCAGATTTCGAAGCATGCTCCCCCTGTCTAATTGCTAATATTCCTATCTAAAGTACAGAAGCAAAGGTTTAGCAATTACCAGGTCATATCACATGGAATGTCACAATTTACCACGGAATGTCGCAAGTTATTATGTCACATTAGTTTGCTCCCCCGGCCTATGTACGGAATTCCTAATCCTTAACAAATCATCAAAACTTAAGCACAGAGGATTAAGACATAAGCATATAAAAGCAAGCAAGCTGATTATATTATATCATTCCAAAATAACAAAATAAGGCATTCATTGCCTAGACTTCTCCCCCTTCATCATTAAAAAGGAGGGACCAACACCACAATGTACCTAAACCTGCATCCAACCTCGACCCTCAAACCCAATAACCAACAAAGAAACAAACTAGAACTAATCATATCAGAGCTAGGGAATTTCTAAGGAATAAGATCTAAGGGCTGGAATCGCTATCGGATGAGGCAGATGAGGATTCAGCGATATTAAGAGCCGCAGAGATCTCCTTCAGATACTTGTTAAGCTTTTTGAAGTTCCGTGAGATCTTTTTGAACTTCTGACGGTTTTCATCCTTAAGCCCCTTGAAGCTTCTTTTCAGATCAGCTATTGTTCCCTGCTCGTCGTCGCTCTCTAGATCCTTTTTCTTCCTGATCGGACTCTTTGACGGAGTCTTCAAATCCCTTGTCTTGAACCATCCTTTCCGCTCATCGAAGTGTATACCAACACGCTTGAGTGTGACCATATCCACTGCATGCTTTGCGCTATCTTCCCAAGCCTTGGGCAGAGTGATTCCCTCGAATTCAAGCATGTGCGTAAGCAGCATTCCATATGGAAGTTCCTTATCGGAGCTCTTAATGGCATGGACCATGAACATAAGAACGAAGTACCCTAGATTGAGCGGTTTATTTTGGGATACCAGATAGACAGTCAACATGCTCATGTTGTTCATAGTGGTGGAATGGCCGCCACTGCCAACTCGGGCGCTCCAGAGGGTAAAGTGCAGAACTTTGTAAAGGAAGAATAGATCGATAGGAAGTTTGTTCAGCACTTCTCCTTCAGAGAACTTGGGCTTATAGAGGAAATTCCATAGGGCTTTCACACAGTCACGCAGGGATACCTCAGACGTACACCAGTGGACAAAATCGAAGTAGCATAACCCTTCGTTCTCAACACCCAAGATCTCGTTCACCTTCACTCTATTCCATTCTAGGTTCGTCCCAAGCACATAAGATTTCACTGTAATCTCCGTTTCGTCTTCAATGAAAGTGAGATTGGCGTAGAACAGCTTCACAGCCTCAACATACACCGACTTGTCTATTCTCAGAAAGTTTTCCCAGCCGTACTCCGTCAGCCATGTCGCCACTTGGCTCTCAGCCAGTTGGTCAAAGTTGACACTTCTTCCTCGTGCAACTCGCCGCTTCTGGAGTTTCTCATGTAGTTCCTTGGCGCTCTCAGTCAGAAATTTGATCTCGTCGGTGATCTCCTCAGGATTTTCAGGATTGAACATGACCTTCTCAGGCTGTTCCAAGGAGGGAGTTTTGTCTCGAGGAGGAGTCTCGATCTGAGCAGAGACAGATTTTTCTGGAGAGGCAGATTTCTCAAGTGGGGCAGATTTCTTCGAAGATGCAGACTGATTATCAGAGGAGGCAGGAGAAGGAGTAGGGGTTGGAATAGGAATTTTATCGATCTTAGCCTTTTCTTCTTAGGTTTCGTTAGGGATTTCGTGGATTTGGGACTATTCTTTGACTTGGCACGTGTAACTTTTGAAGAGGGTGGAGTTTCGACTAGGGCAGCCTTTTGTTTTTTGTCGGATTTAGATCCGGCACCTTTAGTTTTCACCATGGTTGATGTCGAAGAGTTGAAGGATGAAAGGATGAAGTGAAGAGATTAGGGTTTGAATTGAATGAAAAAACAAAGAAGGGACGGTTTATAAAAAGGCTTAGTCCTTTTGGATAAGGATGGAAGGAAGTTAAAGAGAGATGTGATCTTGACAAGACGTGTGTCAGATAATGAAGGGATTTCAAAATTTGAATTTTAAAAGGAATACTTAGTGGTTAAGGAAACTGCCCGTTAAATGGAATTAACTAAAATTAAGAAGATATCTCGCGGGAATTAAGAAAGGAAATAAGTAAAGATCAGAGCTCAAGGAAAATATTAGCTGAAAATAGATTTTGACATAAATGTCGAAAAATCTAAAAATAATCTCCCCATGGATGGAAAAGATCTTAATAGATAAGAAAAAATCGAATTACGGAATAGAATCAAGGAATAAAATGGAGGAAATCCCGAAGGATAAGATCAAGGAGATACTAAGGATTATCTAGTCATCTTTCCTATTTGAGCTCGACTGTCTATTTTTCTTTCTCTGAGGAGTTCCTAAGTTCTACAATATCTCTGGATAAGTCACTGTTTTTCTTTTCTGTTTTCTCACAGTCACAAGGAATTCCCTCTTTGTTAGCAGTAACTAACTCTCCTTTCAAACGTAAGATCTCTAGATCAGCCTCATGTTTTTCCTTAGCTAGGTGATCTCGCTGTTTTATTAGTTCCTTATTCAAGGAATTTAGTGACTTAATCTTTCTCTCAGCTTTCTGAAGTAAATCACACAATTCTTCCTTACTTTCTTCTATATCAGAAACATATGAGTCACTTTCACAATCATTGTTATATAAGCTGTTTAGGATATGAATTTTCTCAATAGAGGAAGAGCGGGATACCTGATCCTCGTCAGCCATGTAAGCGTGATCCTCTTCCTCACTTTGTTCTAGTTCAGAGTCATTTGATTCCATCACCATAGCCTTCTGCTTCCTTGGTTTCTCATTGCTAGTTGCGGGGCATTCATGTGCATAGTGGCCTGGTTTGTTGCATCGGAAACACTTCTGAACTTTCTTCCCAGACGTGGATATTCCCTTGGTCTTGTTCTGGAATTTGTTGAAGTTCCCTTTGAATTTCTTTTTCTGCTGGAACCTTTCAATTCTTTTTGTAAGCATGGCCAAATCGTTCATCAGGTCCTTTTCTTCGTCGTCAGAATCAGATTCTTCTTGGTTGGATTTGAATGCAATGGACTTCTGATTTTTATTCTGAGACTTCTCATTCATTGATGTTTGAATCATCTCATAGGATATAAGAGATCCAATCAGCTCGGAGATGCTAAGTGCTTCTAGATCCTTTGCTTCGTAGATGGCAGTAACCTTGGCATTCCATTCTCGTGGCAGTGATCTCAGTATCTTTCTTACTTGTTCACTGTCGGGAACTTTCTTGCCGAGAGAGAACATTTGGTTGATGATTCCCATGAATCTGGCGTACATCTGGCTTATATTATCGTCAGATTCCATTGAGAATAGTTCGTACTGATGAGTGAGCAGAGCCAGTCTTTCTTGCACAACTCGTTGAGTTCCTTCATGAGTAACCTGCAGCATATCCCACATGGCCTCTGCCGATGAGCAGGAGCTAACCCGAATGTATTCTTCCCGTGTGAGTGCGCATGCGAGCATGTTTTTCGCCTTTGCATTTCGCGTGATTCCCTTTTTGTCATCAGCACTGTAGTCTTTAGCATCCTTTGGTGTTCCATCAGTTTTGTTGGCCGTATATGGTCCATTGATGATTGTCTCCCAAAGCTCGTAGTCGACAGCGATCAGAAACTCGATCATACGGTTCTTCCACACTGCGTAGTTCGTTCCATCAAAGAGAGGCGGCCTGGAGTGGAATTGACCCTCTGCAAATACATCAACACTCGAAAAAGCCATTAGATCTTAACTCAGGCGTGTTAGGCCTTTCGTCGAGTAACCAGCTCTGATACCAATGAAGTGTAAAATATGCCTAAGAGGGGGGTGAATTAGGCTATAAAAATTTTGGCTTTTTCTTCTTTGAAAAATACTTTTCTTTAAGAAGATATCTGCAGAGTGTGTTATTTCCCAGAAAGCAGTACGAGTATCCAAGTTATCTCCCTAATCCTGTTTAATAAAAAACACGTTATTTTCAGAACTAGTATAAACGATATCACCTAGTTATTTGCTGTCGTCCCCGGTTTGTCTCACAGAAAAGTAAATAGCAGAAAGTAAAGTGAGACGGGATTTTATACAGGTTATATCCCCAACTGGGGTTTAATCCTGTCCTTGGGATGTGATCTCCCAAGAGTTCCAATCAATCACTACGTATTACCGGTTACACTATGATTGACCCGTACACAACCGAACACTATGGATACTAGACCTCGCTCTGGGCTGACGCACTCCAAGTTTCGATCCACGTCGTTTACCCAGGAAACCTATTCCCCGACTGGATGCAGCTTGCTACCGAAGGGCCACCAAATCAACAAAATTCGTCCCTCCACGTGCGTAAGACTCCACTCGTGCTCCTTTGTGCGCCCAACGTGCCCGCAGACACAACACGTCCGAAGACAAGGTTTTTAGGATTTGAAGATACTAAAGATCGCTCAAAGGGTACAGATTTCGTAAATAAAGGCTCAACACAAACTACGAATGAATTGCAAATTTCGCTCAAGAACTCTAAGGGATTCGCTAGCTTGTGTGTTCGTTGTCTACCCTTCAATCGTGAAGTGTTCTCTTCTATATAAAACCAATTATCGCTTCTACACTTCACAAGGAAAGTTAAGCACGACAAATATGCCAGAGACAGCTCAAATATCACGTGCATTAACTCAAACAATCATGCCAAGAATAAACCAATTAAGCTCAACGGTCATGCATGATCACTTACCATAAATACCACAGATTAACTTCCATTCCACTGTAATCTCATCCGTTAGTTAGCATATTCCATATATAATTCCACTCAGCATATTATCAACGGTAAGCTCAATCAACTGATTTCTTTCCCAAAATATGATAGCTAATTCGCACAGAGAAAGATTTGATCTACTGAGTATAATGTAAAGTATATTTTCCATGTATGGTGATCTCATCCGATTTCAGCACATTCCATAAATAGACTCAATCAGCATCTTACCACATATAAACCCAATCAATTAATCACTTTCCATAATATAAGTCCTAAGTCGCATAAGGAAAGATAGATCATGATTCACTGATTTAAGAGTCACTTAATATCGCACTCAATGGATATATCATTGATATTCTTTCCTAAAATAGATCAATCACATGCACTTAATCAGAATATATTTTCCATATATAGCACAGTCATTCATATCCGGGTGATCACAGTGATATTCTTTCCTAAAATAACCCAATCTCGTGTACAGCTCATATATCACTTAATACAATATATCTTCCATATATAGCTTAATCATATCAGCGTGATCTCAGACGATAATCTTTCCTATATAACTCAATCATGCGTACAATCCATATACCACTTATCGGAACATATTTTCCATATATAGCACACAGTGATATTCCATCCAAATGAGAACGTTCAAAACCAGGTGATCACATCAATATTCCAGTTAAGCATAAGATCACTCAAATTCGATTTTCTTAACATTTAAACTATATTCAAGCGCTTAATCGAATATTTTCACATACTTAAACATCACTTAACATGCATATCGAGTTTTCTAATATGTACCCCCCAATTTACATAATTACTTGGAATAATCAAAACTTTCATAATCATTTGGACCAAAAAGGTCTACAGAAGGCAATGCTTTCCATTGGGGATAACAAATCGCCCGGACCTGATGGTTTTTCTGCTGCTTTCTTCAAGGACGATTGGGATACTATTGGGCCGAAAATCATCCACGCAATCAAGGATTTCTTCAAAACGGGTTTTCTCTTGGGGGAGCTGAACTCCACGCTCATTACTCTTATCCCTAAGAGCGCTAACCCACGGATGGCTAAGGACTACAGGCCGATATCTTGCTGCAATGTACTCTACAAAATTATTTCAAAGATAATCGCCAATCGTTTGAACAGCCTTGCGAAGCTTGTCCACCAAACCCAACGCGTTCATCCCCGACCACCGTATATCGGACAATATCCTCTTAGCGCAGGAAATTTGTCACGGGTACAACAGTAGGGGGCTGCCTGAGCGGGTGGCGCTAAAGGTCGACATTGCGAAAGCGTATGACATGGTGGAATGGGACTTCATCTTGGCTACCCTTGACACACTTAACTTCCACCCGACCTTCGTTGGCTGGATTCGGGCTTGTTTGACTACCCTTTTCTTCTCGATTAACATCAATGGTACACCGGCGGGCTACTTCAAAGGGCGTAGGGGTCTTCGGCAAGGTGATCCAATCTCACCTTACTTATTTACTTTGGTTATGGAGGTCTTGCATGGCATCATTGAGGACGGTATTAGAATCAGCGGTAATTTTTGCTTCCATTGGAATTGTGAGGCAACTTCACTTTTCATGCTCACGTTCGCGGATGATCTTCTCCTGTTTTCTCATGCGGATGTCGAGTCTGTTGGGGTCTTCAAACGGAGTCTCGACCTCTTCGCCTCCCTCTCGGGATTAAAGGCCAACATTAGCAAAAGTGAGATGTTTGTGTCCAAGCACGCCGAACTGCTGAAGGGAGCATTCCAAGACATCATGGGATTCACACATGGATCCCTACCTGTACGCTACCTAGGCGTAACCCTAATTACCTCGAGACTCACGATCGCTGATTGCAATCCGCTCCTCTCTAGTGTGGACAGACGTCTGGGATCATGGACAAACCTATCACTGTCTTACGTTGGGTGGGTTCAATTGATCAAGTCTGTCCCGCTTGGATTGCATACGTATTGGGCTGGCATTTTCCCCCTCCCTAAGGTCGTTATCCGAAGCATCGAGACGTGGCTGAGAGCCTTCCTGTGGAGGGGCACGAGTGCTAAGGTTGCGTGGGCCGATATCCGTGTGCCTAAGGATGAAGGAGGGCTCGGCTTACGGTCCATCGAGACGGACAACAAGGCGCTCCTCATGCGACTACTTTGGAATATCCTAACGGACGATGGTACTTCGATTTGGGACACATGGATTCGGCGAACGAGACTACACAACAAGTCCTTGTGGTCCATCATACCGGGGGTGCGGACTTCTTGGAGTTGGAGGAAGTTTTGAAGCTGTAATGCCCGTAAAATTTATACGGGATTATTTTAATTATATTCGGAATGTGTGAAGTCGATTTCGAACATACACCGATTTCTTTCTGTGCCGAGCCAAGAATTTTGAATTGGATCCGAGGAATTTAAAAGGGGCCGAAATACTTATGGGCCAAATGGAGAATAATGGCCCAAATGTGAGAGAGATAGATTAGAGGTTAGGAATTTTGGCCCAATAATATAAAATAATAATAATAATAATAATAATAACAATAATAATAATAAAATTATTATGGCTGAAATTAAGTAAGGGAAAAATAAATAAAATAATTCCAATTCACCTCCATGTGAGTATGGTAAATAAAACAAGATCTTTTACTTAATAAATGCACCTCCATCCATCTCCATGTGAGTATGGAGACAAGATCTAACAATCAAGCCACCTCCATGCATCTCTATAATGGAAAGAGGACAAAATAACCTAACTAATATACCACTTAATACACCTAATCAACTAATATTACAAGAAGACAAATAAGAATAAATAAGCTAAAAAGAATAGAAAGAGAGGAGAGGAGAGGCGTGAGAGTGAGAGAGTGAAGGAAGAAAGGAGAGAAAGAAAAAGAAAGGAAAAAGGGAGAAAGAAGAGAAGGAGAAAAGAGAGGAGGAGAAAAACCTTGGGAGATCGGGATCGAAACTCTAGTGTCGGGATCACGCCGAAACAACCCGTTACGTAGCTATCTCCGGAATTTAAGGTAGGTGAAGATCACCTACACACGTAAACAAGTTTTAAATCCATGAATTTTACGTGATTGCATGATCTCTTACGAATTTATACGTGTTTATGCGCTAAACGTGAATTTCTTGTATGATTTTCGTGATGATGCTTACATGCTAAAATTCGGCCAGTTTAATACCTTAATCTTTATGAAGTTTAGGTCCATGAAACATAAGAATAGAGTTCGAGGACTTGTGATTAAGAGGATAGAACAAAACTTAGGGAGTATTAGTGTTTTCTAGGGTTTTCTTTATCCATTTCGGCCAAGAGGTTAAAAAATTCATATCTCACAATCTAGAACTTGGATTAGAAATTCCTTTGGGAAGATTCGAGACTTGCAAGTTGTTTACTATGATTAAAATTTCAGGTCCATCGGACATCGTTTACCCCGTGATCATTGAGAAATACTAAACTGTCGCAAAACAGCCGTATAAAATAGTTTTTTTTTTTTAATTTTGGGGACTTGATTTAATTTTTTTACAAATCTGGGGGCTGATAATGTAAAATCCGAAGATGGGAGATTTATAAAGAAATATAAAACTTTTGGGACAGATTTGAAATTCGGAATAAATAATTGGGGTCTTTTGTGTAGTTTTTAGAAATTCGGGGACTAGATTGAAAAGTTTTAAAAATTTGGGGGCTGAGGGTGTAAAATCCGTACAGGGGAGATTTTTAAAGAAATATAAAGTTTTTGGGGCAGATTTGATATTCGGAATAAATAATTGGGGTACTTTTGTGTAATTTCAAAAATTTTGGGGACTAGATTGAAAAGTTTTAAAGATATAGGGACTGAGGTTGTAAAATCCGAACAGGGGATTTTTAAAGAAATATAAAGCTTTCGGTGAAGATCAAAAATTTTTAAAGATTCGGGGCAGATCTGAAACTTAGGAAAATTTTCGGGTCCTAATATGTAAATTATGAGATTTTGGGGTTTTAAATGAAAAATTTAGGAAGATGGGGCCGCTTGTCACTATTTTAGGTGTGGTTGAGACCGAGATGGGGCTGCTACCACTTACCCTTATTATAGTCCCGGTTGAGACCGAGATGGGGCCGTACTATCATGACATTATATGACATTTTATGCGTGGATTCCGAGTCTAGCCTAGGGCCCTGTTTACGAGTTGAGAGTTGAAGTAGAAACGAGCGTATGCTCGAGAGATGTCGAACGTGCATTTGTGAGGTGTCAGGTTTGGGATGTGAGAGCATTTGCATTCATGCATATTTTCATCTACTGGGCAAAAGCTCAGGGTTTACGTGTGTAGGTAAGGCGGCTGATGGCGGTGACTCCACGGACTTTTGAGGGCGGCGCGGTACATGGGACGCGACCTGTAGAACGAGTTTATGTTTTGTGTTTTTAAATTTGGGCTTGGACCTCCTGGGTTTCGGCCCAATGAATAAAAATGTGGTTGGGTTTGGACTTATGAATTTAGACATTGAACGTATTTGTATTATTATGTTTTAAAAGTTTTAATTAAATGGGCTTTCCGCTGCTTATGCAGCGAAAATCCGCCAAAATACGTATCTAGTCGGGTTGTTACAGGTGGTATCAGAGCGTTAGGTTATAGGTTTTGTAGACCGTCCGTGTATTGCCGCTCAAAAGCCGAGAGAACCAGCCGCGCCTGTAAGTTTTTACGCTTTTATGTGATTCGATTTGATTGATTTATGTGTCTATTGATTGATTGTAGAAGTAAGTTGAAAATGGTGAGAACACGTAGAGAAATGGGCGAATCGAGTCGTAGGGCGGGATCGGGATCTCCACCAGAGGAGGACCGCTCTACCATCCATCGATTGACTAAACTTATAACAATCGAATCAAATCCATGATCTGATCAACCACCGGAGCTCATCTGAGCACCGTCCGTCTCCACAGCCCGACCGTGTGGAGATTATCGGGGAGCGTTTCCGCAAACTTAATCCTCTGATCATTTCCGAGGCGGCTAACCCCGCGGAAGCCGAGGATTGGATCGGCACTATTGAAGACCTCTTCATATACAGCCGTGTACCGAACGAGGAGAATATGTTATGTGCCGTTTCCCTACTTCGGGGGAATGCACGTGTCTGGTGGAACACCGTCAAGGTGTTGGAGGACCCAGTCACTATGACTTGGGAACGCTTCAGGGAGCTCTTCTATGACAAGTACTTCACTGCTCACGACCAGGAGCAGAGAATGTATGAGTTCATGAACCTGAAGCAGGGGAGTATGTCGGTGCTCGAGTACATCCGCAAATTCGAGGAGTTATCTCGCTTTGCTCCTCACCTCGTAGCCACCAATGCTCTGAAGGTGACGCGTTTTCTTCGGGGGCTGAAACCCGAGTTCTATCGGGATCTAAGCGTGGCAGGAGTGCGCCAGTTAGAGTTTCGACATGCGACGGAACGGGCATTGATTGCAGAGCAGGCGGAGGGAGTTGTGAGGGAGGCCCAGGAGTTTAGTCGGAAGAGGGAAGCTTCACAAGGAGGCGGAAGTTCCAAACGGCCATTCTTTGGAAGGGGTCCAAACAACAGTGGCAACCGACTCAACCAACAGAACTGGCGTCCGACGTTCAACCAGGGAGCGAATACGAGGTCACCAAATCCAGCACCAAGATGCCCACAGTGTGAAAGGAACCATGTCGGAGTCTATTTTGGACAACGACCAGTATATTGCTACCAATGCGGGCAGCCCGGACATTACGCTCGAGACTGTCCCAGAACTCAGCAGCTGCTTCCGCACCCACCACGGATCCAGCCACAGAATCCAGTCCAACCACCGCCAGTGCCAGCTCGTGTCTTCGCACTTACAAACGAGGAGGCAGGGGCCTTACCGCCGGTGCCAGCTCGTGTGTTCACATTGACGAACGAGGAGGCGGAGGCCAATCCGAACGTGGTCACGGGTATGCTGAATGTCTTTCATGTACCTTCAACAATTTTATTTGACTCTGGGGCCACACACTCGTTTGTGTCGGCTAATTTCGTGGCTAGAGTGGGAATTCATCCCACTCGTTCTATGTGCAACTTCGTGGTGTCTTTACCCCATGGAGATCCGACACGGACGAATCTAGTTGTAGAAGATTGTCCTGTTAGAATTGAGGGAAGAGATTTGAACGTAGATCTGATCGTAATCCTGGTGAATGATTACGATGTCATTTTTGGAATGGATTGGCTTTCCAAGCTATTATCGACTGCTCGAAGAAAGTAGTCAAATTCCGCTTGCCTGAGGGAGAGAAATTTGAATTTTCGTAAAAGACGAATGGTAATCTAATTCCTAGGAATTCTGCTCTGAAGGCTCAGCGACTCGTAAATTCGGGCTGCGAAGCTTTCTTCGTCTTTGCGGTGAAAGCCGAGGAATCCTCTCAACCGAAGCTTGAAGATGTCCCAGTAGTAAATGAATATCCCGACGTGTTCCCCGATGACCTTCCAGGACTACCTCCGAATCTAGAAATCGACTCCCTCGATCTCATGCCTGCAGCTGCTCCGATCTCTAAAGCTCCGTATCGACTAGCACTGAACGAATTACGAGAGCTTAAGGAACGAGTTGATGAACTATTACAGAAGGACTTCATTCAACCTAGCTTCTCACCATGGGGAGCCCCGGTATTGTTCGTGCGGACGAAAGACGGATCAATGCGACTTTGTATCGATTATCGTGAACTTAACAAAATCACGATAAAGAACAAATACTCGTTACCGAGAATCGATGATCTATTCGATCAGATACAAGGGGCTACAGTATTCTCGAAGATTGATTTGCGTTCTGGCTATCATCAGTTCAAGGTTCATGAGGCTGATATTCCTAAAACGGCGTTCAGTACGAGGTACGGCCATTACGAATTCTTGGTCATGCCTTTTGGACTAACGAATGCTCCAGCAGCCTTCATGGATCTGATGAACCGGGTCTTCAATGAATTTCTGGACCAATTCGTAATCGTCTTTATTGACGATATCCTCATCTACTCAAAGACGAGAGAAGAACACGAGAAACATTCGAGGACGGTCCTTCGAATTCTTCGAGAAAAACAGTTATTCGCCAAGTTCAAAAAGTGCGAATTCTGGTTCGAACAAGTGGTTTTCTTGGGGCACATCATTTTCGGAAACGGACTTTCGGTGGATCCCAGCAAGATAGAAGCAGTAAATAATTGGCCACGACCAACCACTCCCACGGAGATCAGGAGCTTTCTCGGGCTTGCTGGATACTATCGAAAGTTTATTAAGGACTTTTCTTGCATTGCCTCGACACTCACAAACCTGACGAAGAAGAACGTCCATTCAAGTGGACGGAAGCGTGCGAACAAAGCTTCCAGAAGTTGAAGAAACAATTGACAACGGCTCCCGTTCTTATGATTTCCTCTGGTACCGAAGGATTTTCGGTGTACAGTGATGCCTCGAAGAATGGCTTGGGATGCGTGTTGATGCAGAATGGGAAAGTAATCGCTTATGCCTCCCGACAGCTGAAACCATACGAGAAAAATTACCCCACGCATGATTTGGAACTCGCAGCCGTGGTGTTTGCCCACAAAATCTGGCGACACTATTTATACGGAGAACGATGCGAGATCTTTACAGATCATAAAAGCCTAAAGTACTTCTTCACGCAGAAGGAGTTAAACATGAGGCAAAGACGATGGCTCGAGTTGGTGAAGGACTATGACTGCGTGATTAATTATCACCCAGGGAAGGCGAACGTAGTGGCAGATGCTCTGAGCCGTAAATCGGTGAACGTGGAATTGTGCCAACTCGGAGTTGAAGTGATCAACTTAGGTGAGATTGAGACGAGACTAGCAGCGTTGACCCTAAAGCCGATGTTGTCAAATCGAATTCTTGAGGCACAAAAAGAGGTTGAATTAGATCTGAAGATCCGAGCGGAACAAGATGAAGTTATTCAATCGGCGTTCGGATTTCGAGACGATGGAAGCTTACAATTTTGAGGTCGCTTATATGTACCACCCGATGAAGAGATCCGTCAAATTATAATGACGGAGGCACATACAACAACCTACTCGATACATCCCGGTGCAACAAAAATGTATCTGGACTTACGAATAAATTATTGGTTGCCGGGAATGAAAAAAGATGTGGCTGCTTTCGTGCAACGATGCTTGATGTGCCAGTAAATCAAAGGAGAACATCAAAGACCGGCGGGAACGTTGCAACCTTTGATGACTCCCGAGTGGAAGTGGGACCATATCACGATGGACTTTGTCGTCGGGTTACCCAAGACGGTAAACGGCTATGATGCAATCTGGGTGATTGTAGACTGGTTAACTAAATCAGCTCATTTCCTGCCAAGCAATCAAAACTATTCCATGGAGAAATATGCTGACTATACAAGAAATTGTGAGACTCCATGGGATCCCGATTTCAATAGTCTCAGATCGGGATTTGAGGTTTGTGTCCCAATTCTGGGTGAGCTTACAAAAGGCCATGGGGACGAAAGTGTCCTTCAGTACGGCATATCATCCCCAGACGGATGGACAATCTGAAAGAACAATCCAGACACTCGAAGATATGTTGAGAGCATGCATTCTGGATTTCCGAGGAAGTTGGAGCAAATACCTTCCACTGATCGAGTTTTCCTATAACAACAGCTATCAAGCCACAATTGGGATGGCGCCTTACGAAGCCTTGTACGGGCGTAAATGTCGATCCCCAGTTCATTGGGATGAAATCGGCGAGAAGGCATTGTTGGGTCCCGAAATGGTTCGTGAAATGATTGAAGTTGTGGGAAAAATCCAGTAGAGGATGCAAACGGCCCAAAGTCGTCAGAAGAGTTATGCAGACAAAAGACGAAGGCCGTTGCAGTTCGATAAAGGCGATCAAGTCTTTTTGAAGATCTCGGCAATGAAGGGAGTAAAGCGTTTCGGAAAGAAGGGGAAGTTGAGTCCGAGATATATCGGACCTTTCACAATTGTGAAACGAGTTGGAGAAGTGGCGTACCAGCTCGAATTGCCAACGTCGCTCACGCAAGTTCATGACGTATTTCATGTGTCTACATTATGGAAATACATCCCAGACCCGGGCCATGTACTGCAGGGTGAATCACTTCATCAAAAGTTGAAACCGGACTTGAGCTACGAGGAAAGACCGGTGGAAATTTTGATGTACGAGGTGAAACGCCTTCGGAATAAGAATATACCCCTCGTGAAGGTCTTGTGGCGGAACCAAGTATTGGAATAAGCTACTTGGGAACGCGAAGACGAGATGAGAGAAAAGTATCCAGAATTATTTCTTTCGATGTAATTTCGGGGACGAAATTCTTATAAGGGGGGAGGATGTAATGCCCGTAAAATTTATACGGGATTATTTTAATAATATTCGGAATGTGTGAAGTCGATTTCGAACATACACCGATTTCTTTCCGTGCCGAGCCAAGAATTTAGAATTGGATCCGAAGAATTTAAGGGGCCGAAATACTTTTGGGCCAAATGGAGAATAATGGCCCAAATGTGAGAGAGATAGATTAGAGTTTAGGAATTTTGGCCCAATAGTATAAAATAATAATAACAATAATAATAATAATAATAATAAAATTATTATGGCTGAAATTAAGTAAGGAAAAAATAAATAAAATAATTCCAATTCACGTCCATGTGAGTGTGGTAAATAAAACAAGATCTTTTACTTAATAAATGCACCTCCATCCATCTCCATGTGAGTATGGAGACAAGATCTAACAATCAAGCCACCTCCATGCATCTCTATAATGGAAAGAGGACAAAATAACCTAACTAATATACCACTTAATACACCTAATCAACTAATATTACATGAAGACAAATAAGAATAAATAAGCTAAAAAGAATAGAAAGAGAGGAGAGGAGAGGCGTGAGAGTGAGAGTGAAAAGGAAGAAAGGAGAGAAAGAAAAAGAAAGGAAAAAAGAAGAGAAGGAGAAAAGAGAGGAGGAGAAAAACATTTGGGAGCTCGGGATCGAAACTCTAGGGTCGGGATCACATCGAAACAACCCGTTACGTAGCTATCTCCAGAATTTAAAGTAGGGGAAGATCACCTACACACGTAAACAAGTTTTAAATCCGTGAATTTTACGTGATTGCATGATCTCTTACGAATTTATACGTGTTTATGCGCTAAACATGAATTTCTTGTATGATTTTCGTGATGATGCTTTACATGCTAAAATTCGGCCAGTTTAATACCTTAGTCTTTATGAAGTTTAGGTCCATGAAAAATAAGAATAGAGTTCGAGGACTTGTGATTAAAAGGATAGAACAAAACTTAGGGAGGATTAGTGTTTTCTAGGGTTTTCTTTATCCATTTCGGCCAAGAGGTTAAAAAATTCATATCTCACAATCTAGACCCTGGATTAGAAATTCCTTTGGGATGATTCGAGATTTGCAAGTTGTTTAAGTATGGTTAAAATTTAATGTCCATCGATCCGAAGAGGGGAGATTTGTAAAGAAATATAAAACTTTTGGGGCAGATTTGAAATTCGGAATAAATAATTGGGGTCTTTTGTGTAGTTTTTAAAAATTCGGGGACTAGATTGGAAAGTTTTAAAAATCTGGGGGCTGAGGATGTAAAATCCGAACAGGGGAGATTTTTAAAGAAATATAAAGTTTTGGGGCAGATTTGATATTCGGAATAAATCATTGGGGTCTTTTTGTGTAATTTTAAAAATTTCGGGGACTAGATTGAAAAGTTTAAACAATATAGGGACCGAGGTTGTATAGTCCGAACAGGGGTGATTTTTAAAGAATTATAAAGCTTTCGGGGCAGATCTAAAATTTTTAAAGATCGGGGCAGATCTGTAAATGAAATTATGAGATTTTGGGGTTTTAAATGAAAAATTTAGGAAGATACTCTTAAATTAGGAACTTAAGTGATATTTTGAAATTGGACGTTCGAATTTCAAAATATATTAAATTAGGGACGATTGTGAAATTAGGGTCCTAAAGTGAAAGGGATTAAATTTTGGTGAACTCTTAGTGAAATTTCGGCGAGAGTTTCGGTGGTTAAGGTTTCGGGCCGATCAAATCGAACCGCGGGCATCGGGCCCGAATTATTTGGTGTATAAGGATTTTCGAGATCGGGTCGAGCTAATACCTCGGGCCGATACGTTGCATTTTATATGTTGCGTTGTGATATGTTGCATACATGTCATTTGCATACACGTGGTACGAGGGGAGTTGTAACCGTGCGGGGTCACGGTAACACTGTATAGTGTCGATGAGTGGGGTAAAGTGATCGATGTAGTTGTCAGGCTACGATTCGATGAAGCGCTTGCGGTTGAGACCGAGATGGGGCCGCTTGTCACTATTTTAGGTGCGGTTGAGACCGAGATGGGGCCGTTACCACTTACCTTTATTATAGTCACGGTTGAGACCGAGATGGGGCCGTACTATCACGACATTATGACATTTTATGCGTGGATTCCGAGTCGCCTAGGGCCCTGTTTATGAGTTGAGAGTTGAAGTAGAAACGAGCGTATGCTCGAGAGATGTCGAGCGTGCATTTGTGAGGTGTCAGGTTTGGGATGTGAGAGCATTTGCATTCATGCATATTTTCATCTACTGGGCAAAAGCTCAGGGTTTACGTGTGTAGGTAAGGCGGCTGATAGCGGTGACTCCACAGGCTTTTGAGGGCGGCGCAGTACATGGGACGCGACCTGTAGAACGAGTTTATGTTTTGTGTTTTTAAATTTGGGCTTGGACCTCTTGGGTTTCGGCCCAATGAATAAAAATGTGTTTGGGTTTGGCCTTATGAATTTAGACATTGAACGTATTTGTATTATTATGTTTTAAAAGTTTTAATTAAATGGGCTTTCCGCTGCTTACGCAGCGAAAATCCGTCAAACTATGTATCTAGGAAGTCGGGTCGTTGCAGAAGCTTCGCGCCGACTTCCGCTCCCTTATTCAGTTCCGTATAGGTGATGGGACCAACACATTTCTTTGGACGGACCATTGGCCGATTGATAGACCCCTTGTGGAATGCTACCCTCGCGTCGCCATGATCATGGGTCTCCCAATCGACTCGAAGCTCAGCACGGTGAACAATGAGGGGGGATGGTGCTGGCCGGCTCAAACTTCGGTGGAATACCTTGACTTTGCCCCCCTCCTACCACACATTTAACCGGGAGAGCGAGACACGTATAGATGGATTGCTTCAGCGAATGGCCGCTTCTCTACCACCTCGGCTAGGGAAAGACTTTGCTTACGGAAGCCCACTGTCCCTTGGTCCACCCTCTTTGGCGGCCCGTTAGCCATCCCTAGACACGACTTTATGCTTTGGCTTGCCATTAGGGAGAAACTGGCTACTAGAGACAAGCTTTGGGTGGCGAACGCAGCGGGAACTTCTGTCTGCTCCTTTCGATTCTGATCTTGTGGAGACGGCCCCACATTTATTTTTCGAATGTACTTACTCTAGACGCTGTCTTAATTTATTACGTAACCACATGCATTTTGGGTGGCCTTACAGGGAGTGGTCTGATGGAATCTTCTGGGCGGCTCAAAGATGGCGTGGGCAACACCTTGCCTCGATGGGACCTCGCCATGCCCTTGCTTCGTTGATCTACCACCTTTGGTCCGAACGTAATAGAAGATGGCGTGAGGGAGTTCGCCGACCACCAGAGCGCATTGTAGCTGAAATTGAGGCGCTCTTAAGCCTACGAATCTCCACTCTTCCTCGCAAATACACCTTACAATGTCGCGCTATGAGTCGTATCTGGCAGATAGCTTGGAGTAACTAGGGAGTCATCTTGTCCCTTCTTTCGTCTCTCTTATCTCCCTTACCTCCCTTTCTTCCCTTGTCTCTTTCCACCCCCCCTCCTTGCTTTCCCTTCTCTTGGTTGTTTGCAGGTCTGCTGATTCGGAGTCTTTGGGCGGGCCCCATTGGCTGGTTTGCTTCGCACGTGTTGAGGTTGGACGTCCCTTGCTCTATCATCCTTGGGCGCTCTTTCTCCGGCTGTTTTCCTCCCTTCTCTTACTTGGGCTTCGGTTCGCTTGCCCTCTGTGTTTCCCCCATTCTGCTGGAAAGATCAGCAGTGGGCCTCTTTGGGCTTGACTGCCCCGACCAGGTTGCGGCTGCAGCTTCTGCTTCTCACCCCTCGCCGCTTGTTGCTTATCCTTGCGATATGTCTTCTGCTGTGCGCTCTGCGCTTGCCTTTGCACATCGGCCGGCTGCCCTTCTGCACTACATCTGGTACCAGGAACCGATGCTTGTTGTGGTTTTGACTCCTACTTTCGTCTTTGTGATTGCTCTGTGTTTCCTTTGGTTGGGGTCTTGTAGGGACCTGTATGTAGTCTGGGTTGTTTGGTTCTACGATGTTCATTTGTTTTCGGTGCGTCATGATTGGTATCATGAACGTTGTCTCTATACTCCTGTATTCTTTCCTTATTTAGTGAACGTTACCCAAAAAACAATAGGGGTATGTAGAGAGAATTTTCAGAATTACGAGTTTGTGCTTCCTCGGTTGTAGAACGATCTTCGGGAAGATAAATTGACTCAAAGCTCCAGCCCTTGGGAACTACTTGTCACTTTGATTCAATTCGATGTAGGAAAAGGGGATTTCAACCCTAGTCTTGGCTTTTCTCTTGGCCTCTTCTAATGCGTTAACTTCTTTTGCATTAGCGAAAACCATAAGAGAGGCTAGTCCTAGACCCATATACTTGGCATCATAGAGTTGTTTGCAGTCAACTTTCTTCAAGGGACGTGGACTGATCAGTTTGACCTCTTTTCACAAGATCTTCTAATTTTTAATCTTAGTATATAGCTTCTTATGTTCGCCGTCTAAGGTAGCATAGTAAATTAGAGCAGTGCTCTTTTCGGCTTGACATGTATCTAGAGTCTTCAGTAATTCACTAATATTAGAGTTGGATTTTTCTGATTCAACTTCTAGGCTTGTGACATTTTCGCTCATAACTTCTCGCCTAACTTTAAAATGACTTTTCTCAGCTAAGTTCCTAAGTAGACATTTGTGGTTTTTGTCTAGCCCCTCTTCCAGTTCATTTACTACCGAACTATGCTTTTCTAATGGAATATGCTTAGTCTCATATGCCTGGAGTCTTTTAGTCAATTCTTCTATTTTGAGATTAGAGCTCCTAAGTCTTTCTTCAAGACTAGCTATGGTTTCCTTAGACTTAAGAAGCTTTTTCTCTACCTTTATACCTCGTTTCTGCTCAAGTACCATGTTATTTTGTCTTGATGTTAATTCAACTAACAGGTCAG
Organism: Craterostigma plantagineum; assembly: GCA_027422505.1. Lineage (NCBI taxonomy): Eukaryota > Viridiplantae > Streptophyta > Magnoliopsida > Lamiales > Linderniaceae > Craterostigma > Craterostigma plantagineum. Next base: position 867,765 of record JAPQWV010000186.1, on the reverse strand, counting down.
AATGTGTAGTGTCAGAGGATTCTACCTCCTGTGATGAAGTTGTTGTGTTGTCGTCGTCCGTCCTCGTGGGAGTTCCACCTTCCTGTTCCACCATTAGAACTACTCCAGCTTCCTTCTCTTTTGTAAGTTGAAGCTTCCTGGAGTAGTAGTTGGCATTCTTCTTCTTTGGAAGGGTGAACTCTCTGGCAAAGTGACCAGCTTTCCCACAGTTGAAACACTTTAGTGGGTCTTTTGAAGTTGTGGCTTCTGAGGACTCAGTTGGTTTCTCTTTATTCTTCGAGCTTGTAGTTCAAAGACGATTAGCAGAAGATGATGACTTCTTCTTGAAGTATTGCTTCGTCATCATTTTGACAACTAAAGCCAACTGTTTCCCAAATTCTCTGATTTCAGAAGGATGTTCTGAATTCGATGGTTCCTCGTCCTCTGAAGAGCTAGGAAGCTTGACATGCTTTTCCTTGCATGAGCGGGAACTCCTCTTCTATGAAACTAGAGCTATGGAGACTTCGGTCAGTTTGCCCTTTTGCTCTTTTTGTATCTCGGAGATGTCTTCTTCATGTTGTGCGAGGTCATAAAAAACAGCATGAATATCCATTTCATCCAAGTCTTTGTTCTGTCTGAGTGAGTGGATATCTTTTTCCTCATTTCGTTGAGAATGGTGAGGTACCTGTAGAATACTACTTGTACTTGTGCTTTGATTTTAATTAGCTGTCCTTGTAATTAGGGGCTTTTCTTGTATTTCTCCTTAGACTATGACTTATATGTTATTTATACCAAGTTTGTTTGGAATAAATACATTTTGTACACATTGTGCTTAATAGAAGATTTTAGAATATTGATCCGAAAGGCTTGCAATCTAATTTCTAGAGAGAGAAACAGCAAAATCTTCACTTCACTAGGCAAATTCTCTCTTGAGGTTTACAAAGAGTTTTTCAATCGAGCTTAGATTTTGCATAATTCTAATCGATTAACTAAGGATTCAAGTATAGGATCTTAGAGTTGATAAATTAGGACCTAACAATTGGTATCAGAGCAGAATCGTTCTGTTTTGAATAAAAAAATTGTTAGAATTCGGATCGAATTTTGATTCTGGTACTGTTCCATCGAAGAACAGTTTGGCGCAAATTCGATCTGATTTCCTTAATTCGGTGCTTATCTGAGTTGAATTTGATGTTTTTGTGCTTGCATAAGTAGCTTAAATCAATCATAAATATATCAGTAGCAATAAGAATCATGATTTAGGTTGAATTTTTTATTATGAGATTTCACTGTTTTTGCGATGAATAGTTTGAACGTGTTCTAATTTTTGCGAAATTGAACATTATTTGCTTTGAACATGTTTAATCTTCAGTTTGCGAAAAATCAGTAGCTGATTTCGAGCATATACATGTAGTTCATTGATTAATTTTCAGTGTCTGCTTGAATTCAGTGTTAAATCGTATTATGTGACAGTTTGCGTAATTTCAATTTTTCTCGCTAAGTTCTTCGATCACAGTTAATTTCACGATCGAAAAACTACGTGCGAAAAATTTTTCAATTAGGAATATTGATTTACTACTGAAGCCGCTGTTGTCAAGAGCGTTTTTAGTAGAAAATTTTTTCGAGCTTTAAATTTTTCGACGAGAATTGACGATGACCCCACGCAAAACTTTTTCTCTCGAACAACTTTTCGGTCAGACATTTCGTGTTTGACTTTTGGATTTTCGCTCGTAAAATTTTTTCGGTCAACCTATTAATTTTGACTCAGCGAGAAACTCCATGTGTACTGTTTCTCGACGACCAAAATCAATTAACGCACTGAAAACTTTTTCGACCGCCGGATTTCGATCAAATTTTCAAAATTCAATTTGACTGAAGATATATAGACTGGACTACCTTTGGACCGAACGAGATCAGATTGTTACAGTCGGATAATTGGACCGATAGGTTTAACAAGGCCACGTATCTGCTAATTTTTTTCGATCGAAAATCTAGCGCTAAATTGAAACTGTGCACTTGAGAAATTTAGTCAACTTCTCGAGTCAATACTTTGAAAAAGTTTACATTTGAATTTCGGTCGACAAAATTTTTCGACGATTAAAATTTTCGATCCCAAAATTTCACGAGTCAATTTTTTGATTGAGTTCACTGTTTAAACAGTTTCACATCGCAAAATTACATTCGAATCGAAATTTTATTTTCGCTCGAAAATTTTTCTCGAACAGTACCTGGCGCGCAAAATCAGTAACACTATTCTTAATCGACGAAATTATTTTTGATCAAACTTTAAAGATTGAATCAAAAATAATTCTCTATCACTCTTTTAAAATCAAACGCTACTAACAAATTTGCTACTTGTGAAGCACGTCACATCATTTTTCAAATCATCAAAACAACAAATGAAGATCCTACATGAACTCAAGAAAATCAGAAATGCATGCTTACTCTTTTGGTAATGACAACCGTCCCCCGATACTCATGAGAGGCGAATACACAGTATGGCAAAGCTGCTTTCTGAACTTTATAGTGCTAAAAGATCAAGCAGAAGACCTTCTCTTATCACTTGAGCAAGGTCCGGTTCAGTTGTGGGTAAATGTACCCGGTGACAACTCTGCTAATCCTCCAATTCATGCCTCTAGATGACTCAAAGAGCCTAGAGAATACACCGCAGAGGAAAGAGTGAGAATTAAGGCTGATCTGATAGCCAAGAACACCTAATGCAAGGCATCCCAAACGACATTTATCGCCAGGTCGACAGCATTCCCACAGCTAAGGGAATGTGGGATGAGCTGCATAAGATGATGCAAATGACAGAAGTCGGTATCAAGGCCAAGAAGGTTAATATTCTCACAGCTTACGACTCCTTCAGAGCTAAACCCGAGGAATGCTTACATGATCTCTATCAGAGAGATCTCACACTCTTGAATAAGATGAGGAAAATAGAAATCACTACGACGAATATGGAAACCAACATACGATTTCTTTCCTCTCTCCCCTCAGAATGGAAGAACAATCAGACAAAACAAAGATCTCGAGGAGTTGTATATCCACGCCAGTTCGACAATCTAGCTCAACACGAGGAAGATATAAGCGAGGTTCAGAAAGAGCAGAAGGGCAAACTTATCGATGACACGGTTGCCCTAGTCTCAGAGAAGAGAAGCTCTAAACCACGAAAAGAGAAGATCATCAAGCCTCCTACCCCCTCATAGTCTGAAGGCGAATCAGACTCAGACATTGAGCCAAAATCGCTGCAAAAGCAGTTGGCCCTTATTCGAAAAATGATGATACTTCAAGAAGAAGTCCTCATCATCAGCCAATCGACTTCGGACCTCAAGTTCAAAGAATAAAGAACGTGCATCTGAGACCTCCAAAGTCAATAACACCAAAGAACCGACCAAGTGCTTTAACTGCCAGAGAATGCACTCTACCAAAGAAGAGAGATGCCAACTACTACTCCACGAAGCTTCAACTCACAAAACAAAATGAAGCTGGAGTGGCTCTAATGGCAGAACAAGTCCAATGGCTTGAGGATACGTCTAGCTCAGAGGAAGAGAATCTAGCCCTCATGGCCCGCCTAGATGAGAACTCTAACACTGAAACCACCAACCAGACAGACGAAGACCAGGCATCCAAACCTTCTGAGGAGGCAGTTTCTCCTTCCACATTACTGACCATGAAAATCGTATCAAAAAGCATACACTAACATGAAACTTGAGCAGAAAATCATAAAGGAAGTAGAGAAGAAACTATCTAAGTCTCGGGAGAAAAATAATGTAAAACCTCCGCTAGAGCAAAATAATGTAAATATAATGTAAAAATTAAGGAACTAGACGACAGGCTAGAAAATAACTATAATTGTTTGGTTCGAAATCTCAATGAGAAAGCTAACCTCAATTGTAGGATAACGGAAGCAACTACTAAGATCACCAACCTAGAAGCCGAACTAGATAAATCAAATACTAAGATTCGTGAACTTATGAGAGATCTAGATGCCTATAAAGCTGCCAAATTAACGGTAGAAAATAATTTTACTCTATTAGGAGAAGAGCGTAAGAAGCTATACGCTAAAGTTAAGAAATTGGAAGATCTTCTGGTAAAATGGGACAAACTGACCAGACAATATTCTTGAATGAACTCAATGGACCAAGAGTTCTATGACTATAAATTTGGCTTAGGCTTTGAGAATCCACGATGCTTGTCAAAAGTTGATTGCAAACAACTTTACAATGTCAAGTACATGGGTATATGATTAACGAATCTCATGGTCTTTACTAACGCAGAGGAAATAGATGGCTTAGAAGAGGCCTAGAGAAAAGCCAAAACTAGGGTTGAAATCCCCTTCTCCTACACCGAGTTGAATCAAAGCTACAAAGCTAGGGATCTTCCAAGAGTTGGAGCCTTGAGTCAACTCAATTTCAAGATCTTCTATAATCGGGGAAGCACAAATTCATCATTCTGAAAATTCTTTCTACATATCCCCTATCGTTAACAAAATAGAGGGATTAAGAGCTTCTTTGAAAAAGAAATAGAGGATTTTGAAGCTGAAAAGAAAAGATTCCTAAAAGAGATGGAAAATCTCGAAGCTTCCACCATCTCACACGCCATTTCTCAACTCCCTCAAAGAATAAAATCAGTATGAGATGCGTGAAGATAAAAAAATCGCCTTCTAAAGAACAAAAACCTCAAAATCAAAATATGAGATATAATAACTCTAACCTTGTTTTTACTACGTCTACAGGGAGCGTAGTACCTGACCTAGAGGAATCGAAGGCGAGAGTGCTAGTTTAGGATTTAAGAACGAGTTTCTAGACTTAAAAGTGTTAAATGTATCTCCTTCTCCTGTAGAAAGCTAAACCTCGTAGAAATAAAAGAGCTATTTCTTCTCTCAAAATAATTGCTTCTACTTGCTCCATAGAACCTACCACTTTTAGAAGCACTAATTTCAAAATAGGCTCTTCATCAACAATGATAAATAATCATTCTAAAACAAAAGCATCAACGATGACTCGTAGGAAACAAAATCCAGCCATAAAAAGGCTTATAGCGATATTCATGCCTGTTCTCACCTGAGGTATCCTGTAAAGATCGAATCCCCCAGACACCTTAGGAGACTATCCAATGAAAAGATCTCTTCCTCAATCGAGTCTACCAAAGCATTTGTTTGCGCTGAAGTTAACCTTCCCTGTCAGGTTCAACCCAAACGAGTTCCTAAATCTCCGCCAAAAAAAGACAAAAGCTAAACAGGCCAAGTCTTCCTCTAAGGGGACACCCACATCAACTTCTTCGATGTTGACTTGTATTGTTAAAGCTCCAACTAGTACTAACTTAGAAACCATATCTGAACCAACATCTAAATCTTTATAGGGGACCTAAAGCTCTCTAATTTGATTTTGCAGATCCATCATAGAAATATTGACATTATTTCTATGCTTGTCAATATCTGAACCAACATCTAAATCTTTATAGGGGACCTAAAGCTCCGAACCAGAGTCGAGGTACCACACATTTGTTCATTATTTCTCTCGCTACACATGGACGAAGTTCCTCCAAACTAAAGATGAGACAGGGGACTTGATCATCAATTTCGTGAACTCGACTCAAAATTTACTACAACAAACTATCCAAGTCATCCGAACGGACAACTGTACTGAGTTCAAGAATAAGTACCTCAGTGATTTTTATCAGAAACCTGGGATTAGTCAATAATTCTCATCTGCCAAGATGCCTCCGGGGTCGTTGAAAGGAAGAACATGACTCTAGTGGAAGCTGCACGTACGATGTTGATTCATTCCGGCCTCCCACACTTTCTTTGGGCTGAAGCAGTGAATACCGCCTGTTTCACTCAGAACAGGATGGTGGTTTACAAGCACTTTGATAAGACTCCGTATGAAGTCATTAACAATCGAATACCCAACATTTCTTTCTTCAAGGTCTTCGGGTGCAATTGCTTTGTGGAGAACGACAGAGAACAACGAGCTAAGTTCGACCCTAAAGCATTCGACGCCACTTTCATCGGGTATTCTTCAATTTCAAAGGCGTACCGGGTATATATCAAGTCCAACTGAACTATCAAAAAAAGCTACAATGTCATTTTCCACGAAGTGGCAGAGATAGTTCTAGGCACATCAGTCCAGTGTTAGGAATATGCACTCGAATGCTATACAAGGATTAGATTGTATAGGGCATTAGATTAATTATCATTCGACATTTTGTGTAATAAGATATTTTTGTGTGTTTAATGAAAGGCATTGTTCGTTTATTGGATATAAGAGTTCTTTACTTAGCATCCGGTAAAGCAATAAATGAACAAATCCAAATGTGTCGAGTTGAGTCACTGTTCTCGATGGGTACGAGAGAGGAAGGCACCAGTGGACTCCTAACCACGAATATTAAAAGTCCGTAAGCCTGATGCTCCAGTTGGGTGCTGGATAACCGATCACGGCTTATTTGTCGATGGTCTATCGTGTGTCGATATCCCACTTGGAAGCAGAGGTCATGACTTGTGATACGAATCGAATCAAGGGATTGACGCGTTGCATGGACACTGACTCACGGGTCGTACGATCGAACATGGCTTATTACTCAAGGAGTGTCAATGACAGACGACAACACTATAGTAGTCTATGTGAACCTTAAACCGAAAGGGGCTTTGACGGAGTTGACTTGTCTCGAGTGTCACTGGTTCCCCTCTACCCGATTTGCTGTTGCATGGGTCAGCGGCCAGATGCGGTCTTGATGACCATTTGTGATTGTCGGGCTTAGACCACCGAGTAAGGATTCAGAGTCTCTCAAGTAATCGAGATAAGTGTCCTACGAGGACGGCGACAGGAAATTACGGAATCCTTGGCCAAGGTATTGAACTAACTCATGTGAGACATGGAGGGTAGTTTGGTAATTTGCCTCGTCTTCGTTTTATCATAAAATTCAGTTTAGTGAGTTTAACATGGACCATGGCTCTCACTTGATTGGACACAGCTGAAGGGTTTATACGTAGCACTGTTCTCTAGTGAGGTTCTGGGATAAAGACTGGGTCGAAATTCACACTAGAATCGGGTTACGGTTCGGTACAGCGGGATTGGCTAGGTAACTACCGAACTCTTGGATTCCTTCCTTGCCGATTGAGTCGAACCTAGAGAATCGGACTTAAAAAGGATCATCAACATGTACTGATAAGGAGAGAAATTGTTTTGGGCCTTAACGGGCCTTGGGCTGTTGGGCCACGCCTTAATGGGCTCGGGCCATTTATTGGATCTAAGTTGGACTTCTTTTGAAACTTTAAGAGTTGGGCTTGGCCAAGTGCTTAATGGGCTTGAGGATAAAATTGGATTTCACAGATGTGAGCACTATCTCCCGGGTCTAAGATCCAATTTTATCCTGATCGAAATTAGCTTAAGGTGAAATCCAATTTTATCCTCAAGCCTATTAAGCACTTGGTCAAGCCCATGTCTTAAAGTTAGTTTCATAAGAAGTCCAACTTCGATCCAATAAATGGCTCGAGGCCCATTAAGGCGTGGCCCATGGCCCAAGGTCCGTTAAGGCCCAAAACACTTTCTCTCCTTATCAATACACGTTGATGATCCTTTTTAAGCCTGACTCACTAGGTTCGACTCAATCGGCAAGGGAGGAATCCAAGAGTTCGGTAGTTACCTAGCCAATCCCGCATTATCGGACCGTAACCCGATTCGAGTGCGAATTTCGACCCAGACTTTATGTAGCGCCCCGTTTCCTATTATCTTTTTACGCAGCTATAAAATATTCGTATAGAATTTTTCGCGATTCCCATAACCATTTCCTTTAACTAAAACGGGTGCGTACATCTGATCTAGTTCCTTCCACAATAATGTACATATATGTACCTATCATATGAGTCACAAAATGCGATAGTCTAAATCCGTTTCTATTCTATATGCTAACGATGAACCAGAGGGGAGCATGAGGAGAGCGTAGTTGGCCAACCTTGAATCCATGCTTTACGATGATGCTTTCTACGTAGCCTGCTAATTATCTACAACAACTGTGAAGACACCGATTCAGAGTATGATCGTAACATGTTAACTAATCACAAGTAACAATAAAATAAATAGTAGTCTATTCCTTTCTATCAATATCGTAACCAAGCCATTTCAAATCACATAGGTATCATTCATATAACGGTCATTTATAAGATCCGTAGATCACATGCCATTCTATATGTCCATTTATTTTGATACTCCCGTTATAGACTAGCTAGACTGTACTGTACGCCCAGTCGGCGCCCATGCATGGGACTCTGTAACCATGTCGTAATCCCCCTATTTGTAGGGATACGTGTTGCCTGTACAGGACTGTAAAATCCCCCGATTTGTAGGGATATATGCCGCAGCATCCGTACCATACCATTTGTAGTCGTAGCAGTCATAACGGTTTCTCCCTCCATTTTATATGTATGCAACTACTATATAAAATACTTTAGATGACACATAGATCATGTGAAGGCACTTTACGGTCACATAGTTCACGTCGATTCATGAATAACACATATATCCCGTATTAAACAATTAATCCATATAAAGCATGTAAGCACATAAGGCACATAAGGTAACATGTTGCAAATCATACTCACAAGTTTCGCCTATTTTCCTCGTTCGCTTACTCGACATTGTCCTTGCCCTTATCCGACTCCTGACCTATATAATAATTTGTCTGATAAATATAAAATTCCTATAATGATATGCGTGCGTGATATGCATGCTTTATTATGCATGATCGTTTCTATCCTTAGCCTTTACCAGAAACCCTAACCTATTTTATATCGAAACCCTAAATATTGAAAATTTTATGTGATATTAAAATTCCTTATATCTGTATCACAATTCTTTTTATCTCGAAATTCTATCTAATGAATTATCATAACTCGAATTCAAAGCTCGAGATCCTTTGTCGAGATCTTTAATTTGATATCGAAATCACATCTCGAAATCTCGAAATCTTGGTAATCACCTTTATAAACCTCGAAATTATAACTCGGATTCTTCTTGGTCTATCTCGAGGTCGTATATCACAATTATTGTCGTATATCACAATCATTGTAGTTAATTTCAAGATTATATGTCGTGATCTATATTCCCTGATTCCTATCAATCTCGACATCTTAAGGAATTCGACATGTATGATATATATATATATATATATATATATATATATATATATATATATTATATAAGACGACATCATAACCTTAACTCGAGATCTTCTTAGTTTGTATCGAGAACATATGTCGAAATTTATGTAATTCATCTCGAGATTTATCTATTTCCTTTTGACATTATAACTCGAGATGTACTTAATTCATTTCGATGTTTCCTAATGAATCTCGAAATATATCTAGCTGACTTTCTAAATTTCCTATAAACCTCGCAAAACACCACTTCTCTTCAACAATCTGGTAAACTTCGATTACCTATAATTCATCAAGAATATCAAGAACTTATAAATCTTCAATATCTAGATATTATCAGAAAAATCATACTTAAACATATTATGGACAAATACAAATTTTCAGGTGTGCTAATACCTTAAACATGGTAGTCAAAATCAGAAATATAAAAATCATAACAATACTTCATACCTTTATTAGTTTTCGTTGCTTACAGTGTGATCTTTTCTCCCTTCTTTCCACCTAAATTTCGACAGTGTATTGTGATGCGAGTTATTATCTCTCCAGTTCCTTAGTTCTTGATTTTCGAAATATATCTATCCCTCTTGCTTCTTATAATGATCAAATGACGTTGATATATACTTTGTTAATACTTATCTTCTTATGAAACATGGATTATTATATTATTACAATTACTTCCTTGATGACTAAGTTTTCACCAGTTTACTTCGAGATCTCCATATTAAGGACTTCGAGTTCTTTGATTGATGATTTTCGAAGTTCTCATTGAATACATTTCGAGATTTTTGTTCAGAGGGTTTCGAGTTCTTGCAATATGTGTTAAGGAAATCTCGAAGTCTTCAATTGCGAAGTCGCTATCGGACAAATTTCGAAACCCTTATTCAAGGAGTTTCGATATTTTATTTAGGGCTTCGAATGATCTTTTCTTTAGTCGTATTTTAATGTTATTTAAATATTTCTTCCACATTAAAGGATTTCAAGAATATAATCAAATTTTCTAATTTATTTAATTAATTACTTTAATTAGTATATATAAGGTTCTTCAAAACTTGAGAAAACCCTAGAAATTTCGTACTTACAAAATTCTAACTTCCGTAACATTCGATCATTTCCTCACCACTTGTATGTCTTAATAACCTAGGACTATAATACTTTAAATTCCTTATCCTACATATACTTCTTGTTTTAAAATGACTTATATGAATGCATGAATTTAATTAAATGCATGAAATTATAATATGAAGTTTCGGTTCCTGACAATTCTCCCCCCTTTTAAAAATTTCGACCTCGGAATTTCGTACCTGTATCAGTGAACAACCATGGGTACTGTGTTTCCATACTCTCTACCGTTTCCCACGTAGCTTCACGAGCTGAATGATTCTTCCATCTTACTTTTATCATCGGAATCGTTTTATTTCGTAACTGCTTGTTAGCATATTCTAGGACTTCTGCCGGTTCTTCTACGTAACTAAGATCTTCAGAAATATTTATCGGCTCGTCACGCAGAACATGAGTGGGGTCTGATCTATATCGCCGTAACATACTGACATGAAAGACATTGTGTATCTGTGATAACTCAGGTGGTAATGCCAATCGGTATGCTAACGGTCCGATTCTTTCAAGTACCTCATATGGCCCAATGTAACGTGGACTTAACTTTCCTTTCTTTCCAAATCGCAACACACCTTTCCATGGAGATACTCGCAGAAATACTGTTAGGATATTTAGTGATTGTGTCAATAGTTTGAGTGTTGGGATTTATATTGTGATTATCCTTTAGCTTGGGCTTTGGACTAGAATGTAATTACTTAATTTTTGGTGTTTCGGCCTTAATATACCTAGGGTTAATGTGGTATATAAGGTGTTACCAACACCATTTGAAAGCTAATCAAAGATCAAAAGGCTAACCCAAGTTTTCACACACTACACACACTACAAGGTGAGAAAGTCTCCCTTTTCATTCCATCTAAGCCTCTTTGATTCCTTGTTTGGTGCATTCGGGACCAACAAGTGGTATCAGAGCAAACGTGGATCGATCTGTATTGATTGAATCCAGTTTCGTTCGATTCCAAGAAAGATCAAAGGTGTTTTTGGATAAAAAATCACTTTCGGGCATTTTGAACTCGTTTTGGGGTATTCTTGCTTTGTCTTTGTGTTTAAAACCTACCCCCAGATCGATTCTATGCCTAAGATGTTTTTAAAACACTTTTGGATCAGTTTTAACGAGTTTTGAGCAAGATTGAAGCAAAAACTTTTCAGAAAAGGACATCTCGGCCATTTTCTGTTTTTGGTCGATTTGACCTATTTCTTGTTGTTTTTAAGCTCACAAATCGGTCGATTATGTGTTTAGGGAAGAATTTCTGAAGTTTAGGATCAAGTTTGAGCGATTTTGGTTGAGATTTGAGCGAGAACGGGACGATTTTCTGGCAAAACGCGTGAAAGCAATGGAACAGTACTTAGCTCGTTCTTGACCGCGAAATTTTGTGCTTAGTCGTTCAACTCCGCGAAATTTCCATATCCGCGAAAGTTGATCCCGAGAATTTATCTTCAAAACCGCGAAACTTTCTCTTACACTGCATTTTTTCGCAACTGCCTACTTTCAAAACCAAGAATCTTCAAAACCGCGAAACTTTCTCTTACACTGCATTTTTTCGCAACTGCCTACTTTCAAAACCAAGAATCTTTAAACCGCGAAACTTTCACTTACACTGCATTTTTTCATAACTGCCTTTATCAAAAATCCGAGAAACTTTCATCTGCGAAATTTGCTTACACTTCATAATCCGAGAAATTCCATATCAAAGAAAGCTTGTTCCGCGAATTTTTCAGAGCCGCGAAATTTTTTTTAACTTTCGAAATTCTTATATCCAAGAAACTTTATATGCGAAAAATTTCATTTCAAGAATTTATTCAAAACTGCGAAGTTTTATAACCTGCGAAATTTTCTTGCGAAGCTCTGAAATTCTTAACTTAATAAAGTTTTATAACGTGCGAAATTTTCTTGCGAAGCTTCAAAAATTCTCAACTTGCGAAAGTTTTATAACTTTTGACGAAACTTTAAAATCCTCAACTAGCGAAATTTTTATAACTCGCGAAATTCTTCAACATGCGAATTTTTCTAACATGTTAAATTTTTCTAGTGTTGAAATTTTCTCGGGTTAAATCTTTCCAAACTTATTTAAGATTTGATCCTTACACTTTAGTCCTATCACCCTAGACCACTTTTGACTTAAAATAATTTTCTCGCCTCAAATCTCGTTTTAAATTTCTAAAACTTCTCCTAATTTCAAGATATATTTTCTCTTCATACATTATCGACCATCACACACGCTCACTTAGTTCTAAGAAATTCTTTAAACAATTTTGTTCTCAAGACTCTACACGTTAAACTCGTATTTCTCATCTCGTTCGTTACTAACTTTCTTATCACTACAAGATCAAAACCACGGACGATTCGACTGCACCAACCATGTCTACCACGAATGACATCTCAACAGTGGGCTCCGACACCAGGCCTCCGATGCTGCGACAAGGCGACTACAGCATATGGACAAACCGGTTCCTCACGTTCATGAGGAACAAAGGCGCATCACTCTCTCAATACCTTCTAGACTCCATCTTCAACGGCCCAGCACAGTTCTGGACAATCATCCCTGCACAGCCAAATGCAAACCCTCCCATGGATGAACGCCGCACTCCAAGAGGTCCCATCAATGAGGATGAAGAGGCTCGCGTACAGGCCGATGAGACTGCCAAAGGATATCTCTTTCAGGCTATGGGAAACGAGGTCTACGCTCACATTGAGTGCTGCACAACTGCTAAGGAAATATGGGATGAGCTCGTGGCAATCATGGCAGGCACAATTGAGAGTGCTCAAGGGAGGAAATCAGCATGTCTCTCGCAGTATGAACACTTCCAGGCCTATGAAGGAGAGGAACTGCGTGACACATACCTCTGATACTTGAAGGTCATCAATGAACTCAAGAAAGCCAGGATCTCGAGAGACAAATTCGATATCAACAACCGCTTCCTTGGTAGCCTCAAACCACATTGGGGCAATGCAATCGTAATGATGATTCAGAGTAAGGACCTCTCCAACACATCCATCCATGCTCTTTATGACAGTCTGTCTGCCTATGCTCCCTACGTGCAACCCCATTCTGCCAACACTCGAGTCGACCCACTGGCCCTCCTCTCGAACATGACAAATGAACGATCTTCCACCACTAAGACCAAACAGAACAAAGGGAAGCTATCAGCCACTGTACCAGGCAATCCTTCAGGATCCGAAGCTGACACAGAATCTGATGAAGATGTTCGTGATCTACGCAAACAACTGGCAATGCTCACTAAGATGGTCTCAAAGAAGCTCGGGAAAAAATCCTCTTCCTCCTCCAATCACCAAAGAACCTTTAGCGGCACCAAAAGGACAACTCCCACGGAGGAAACTAAGCCGACAAAGAAAGAGGAGGAATCAGCACCCCAAAAATCTATGAAGTGCTTTCGATGTGGAAAGTCAGGCCACTTTGCCAAGGAATGCCACGCACCACGCGTCAAGGACTCTGGCTACTACGACCGCAAGGCCAGATTGACTCGCAAAATGGAAAGTGGGAAAGTTCTTCTCACCGAAGAGGCTGAGTGGGTGAACGACACTTCAGAAGACGAGGAGCCTAAGGATGAAGATTGCTGCATGGCAAGGCTGGTCGAACAGGACGAGGACGAGGAGATTGTTGACATAGAACACAGCTAAGACTCCCATCAACGCTGAGTCTGAGGTACGGATCTCTCAACTCGATGATGTGTTTAATCACCGACACACCATTAACAAACCCACCATAGACGCTAAGGAATATAATGAACTTAAGCTAAAATTTGAAAACAACTATGCCTTACTTAGTCTAAAAGTAGAAGAGCTTGCATGTGCAAACGAACGTCTAATGGCCTCTGAAGCATTAGTCAAACGTCTGCAAAGCAAGAACGAACAAAGTGAGACTAAGGTTAAGGAAACTACACTAGCCATCAGTTCATGCGAAACTTCTCGCCTCCTGACGGCCTCCCAATATGAACTGCTTACGAAGGAAAGAGTTAGGCTATACCGCAAGGTGAAAGAACTTGAAGAGCAACTTCACCTTAGAAAAAAGGCCGCAAACATCTTATGTCTATTGAACCAACCAGTTGAAACAGAATTCTACGACGCCCGGATGGGAATCGGACTGGCCAGCAACTGCGATCCAACGCCGCTAATTGTTAAAAGGTATAACATGTACAGTACATCATTCCTACAAACGAGGAAGGGTACTCCCTCGCAGCTCATGCCATTTGTAAGATCCTCCTCCGTTGTTCTTTCGGAAGAAAAGAGGGAACAAAACATTCTCTGGGCAGAAATCGCGTACGACTACACGGAATTGAATGCTAGTGATAAGACTAAAAAGCCTTCACTCTCCGAAGACATCAAGTCTCAGTTCCCAACCGAAGAACAGGAAATCGCTCTCCGAGAAGCACTTTCTCGTATCTATGTCCCAGAGAAACTTCTGATCATAGCAGAACTAGAACGAACCATAGATGTAGAGCGGAAAGCCTACAAAATCTTTACCCTAGAACAATCTCACAATACGAACAAACCTTCTACGTCGAGTCAAGTACCCGATTCTCAAACATGTAAATGTAAGAGGACGGCGAAGATGACTCCTGAAGCTGACACATATTCTAGCACTAACTCGCGTACTCTTATGGATACAGGGAATATGAGTTCGTCATCTCTGGAAGGGAGTTCGTATCAAATAAAGGAGAATCCGCTCTTCGATGACAAGAAGAAAAGACCATCCTATATTCATCTTTCCTCTCTATGTACTGAATCCCAATGTCCTAAGGTCGTAGACAATTATGTTGCCAAAACTTATCCTTCTTTTAACAAGCTTATGTCTATGTGCTGTTGCGATGATTTCGTTCTCCCACGCTTTCATGAATATGACACACATGAACACGCAACACTTCGACCATGCAAGCGAACCTCCTCTATGACGTCTTTGAAATCTCCCAACTCGCCTAAACCTAAGGTTAAGCGTAAACGTCTCTCGTCGTCAAACGCAAACTCACCGACTACTCGCAAGCCAAAGGCGACCAAAACCGAAGCACGAAAACAACAACCACATTCCCCACGCCGCTACATGTATAAGGCACCATACATGCAAGCACAAGTTAGGAAAATATGGGTTAGAAAGACCATAGTCCCGCATCATCAAACAACTGACAAAGGGAAAGCTAAATTAGAACCGACACAATCTGATTTAGAAACCACATTTCCCTTTAAGCGCATGAAAATTTTACTTGTATCACAAGAAGGTCCCGTCCGTAAACGGGGACCCAACATTTGCTGATGATTGCAGGTCTGTCATGTGTGGTATCTAGACTCGGGTTGCTCCACACACATGACGGGGAACAAGGAGCTGTTGAGCAACTTCTCCGAGCGCTATCTCGGAAGGGTCTCCTTCGGAAACAGTCAAATGGCGCCAATTCTCGGAACTGGTGATCTCGTCCATGACAAACTGACGATTAAGGGCATCTCTTACGTCGAGGGTTTGAGCTACAATCTCTTCAGCATTGGTCGTTTCTGCGACAAAGGATATAAGGTTCTCTTCGAATCTGACATCTGCAGCATTATAGATGCCCCGGGACAACCTCTTCTTTCTGGAACACGCACGTCTCACCTCTACGTACTCAATCTTACGACCTCTCGACCAATATGCCTTCTCTCTCGAGCCGCACCAAAGTTGAATGATCTATGGCACCGACGTCTTTCACATCTCAATTTCAAGACTATCAACAAACTGCGTCAGAATAAACTCGTCAACGGTCTACCCCAACTGACATATCATAAGGAACACCTCTGCTCTGCATGTGAATTGGGGAAGATGAAGCGATCGTCTCACATCTCCAAGGAAACACCGTCCTCTAAGCTAATCCTAGAACTCTTACACATGGATCTATGTGGCCCAATGCCTACGGCTACACTCGGAGGAAGACGGTACATTATTGTGATTGTCGACGATTTTTCACGCTACACGTGGACGAAACTCATTCGTACAAAGGATGAAGTTCCTGATATAATCGTCGAGTTTGTTGTTACGTCACAAACTCTTCATCAACAGAAGGTTCGGATTATCAGAACTGACAACAGAACTGAGTTTAAGAACAAGAAGCTCAGTGATTTCTATGCCACTCAGGGCATCACCCAGCAGTTCTCAGCTGTGAAGACACCGGAACAGAATGGTGTCGTTGAGCGTAAAAATAGGACATTAGTTGAAGCAGCTAGGACTCTCCTCATCCAATCCGGTCTTCCTCATTCTCTTTGGGGCGAAGCTATTCAAACGGCTTGTTACACACAAAACCGGGCTTCAATCCACAAGAGATTCAACCGCACCCCATACGAGATGCTGAATAACCATCGTATCCCAGATATATCTTATCTAAGGGTCTTCGGTTGTCGATGTTTTGTGGCCAATGATCGCCAACATCTTGGGAAGCTTGATCCAAAAGCAATTGAAGGCATCTTTGTTGGATATTCGCTGAACTCAAAGTCATACAGAGTCTATCTTAGAGAGAAACGATCAGTAATAGAAAGTACAAATGTTACATTTGACGAAAGCGAAGGCGACCTCATGGCTTCTGCTCATATCAGACCAGAACCAGGTCTTCTACAGTCGTTGACAAAAGGTCAACCTTCAATGGCGGGAACTTCCTCATCTGAGGGCAATTCTGGTGAACTAGATCTCGATCTGCTTTTCGAGTACTTCTACCCAGTCCCCAAGACTCCCGCCGCCACCACTCAACCTACCGCTGCACCCACTCCATCAATACCACCAGTTATCGGCAATGACGTCGTCCCTCCAAACTTGGATGCGCTCAATCTCAACGAAGACGACATTTTACCCAACCCTGGGAACATTGCAGATCCTGATGCTGAACCTTCTCAGTCTACTACGATCGAGATCTCTTCTTCGGACACCGGACCCCAATCCAATGAGCCTCCGACCGATACAAATGCGGCCAGCTCCTCTCAGACCAATGTACCACTTTGGGCTCGCTCTCATCCTTCAGAACAGATTATTGGGGATCCCACATCTGGTGTTTCAACACGTTCGGCGACGATGAATGAAAGTCTGTTCGCATGCTATCTCAGTCAAGTCGAACCATCACGAGTAGCTGAAGCTCTCACCGATCCTGATTGGCTGATTGCAATGCAGGAGGAAATAAATCAGTTTGAACGTTTACAAGTTTGGGAACTTGTACCACGACCTCACAATAGATCCATTATCGGCACAAAGTGGATCTTCAAGAACAAAAAAGATGAAGACGGTGTTGTCATCCGCAATAAAGCAAGACTTGTGGCTAAGGGGTACAACCAACAAGAAGGCATCGACTACGATGAAACTTTTGCCCCAGTTGCCAGGATCGAAGCCATACGAATTTTTCTTGCCTTTGCTGCTCACAAGAACTTTAAAGTCTACCAAATGGACGTAAAGACTGCATTTCTGAATGGGTTTCTCAAGGAAGAAGTGTACGTTGATCAACCTGAAGGGTTCTTGAGCGAAGAGTTTCCTCATCACGTATATCGACTCTACAAGGCACTCTACGGACTAAAACAGGCTCCCCGAGCTTGGTATGACGTCCTTTCAGAATTTCTTGTTCAGTCTGGATTCAAGAAAGGATCTCTGGATACAACTCTCTTTACCAAGCGGAGTGGCCCGAACATCATGATTGTACCGATTTATGTCAATGACATCATTTTTGGATCGACTGCACCACAACTGTGTGAAGAGTTCGCAGAATTGATGAAGGAGAAGTTCGAAATGAGTATGATGGGCGAGCTGAATTTCTTTCTTGGTCTTCAAGTTAAGCAACTCCCCGACGGAATCTTCATCAATCAGTCCAAATATATCCATGACATCCTCGAGAAATATGGAATGGAGGATGCAAAGACTGCTGCTACACCTATGTCACCCTCTGGCCGACCCGATGCAGACCCATCTGGTGCTCCCGTTGATCAAACCGTGTATCGAGGGATAATAGGCTCTCTTTTGTACCTCACTGCTAGTCGACCGGATATTGTTCTCTCGACAGGAATCTGCGCTCGTTTCCAGGCAACACCGAAGGAATCCCATCTCACTGCTGTCAAAAGGATTCTCCGCTATCTCAAAGGAACACCCAATCTGGGTTTGTGGTACCCCACTCGATCGGACTTCAAACTGGTTGGATTCTCTGACTCGGATTACGCAGGATGCAAGATGGACCGAAAAAGCACCTCTGGAGCTGCACACTTCTTGGGCGGTAAACTCGTAAGTTGGTCGTCTCGAAAACAAAACTGTGTCTCCACTTCGTCGACGGAGGCAGAATATGTCGCCGCCGCTAGTTGCTGTTCACAGCTTTTGTGGATGAGAACCCAACTACGAGATTTTAATTTTAATGTTGATAAAATTCCCATTTATTGTGACTCTAAAAGTGCTATTGCGATGACGAGTAATCCGGTACATCACTCGAGAACAAAACACATAGATATTCGTCACCACTTCATCAAAGAACATGTCGAACAAGGGACGATTGAATTGCACTACGTCACAACCGAAGATCAACTGGCCGACATTTTCACAAAACCGTTGGATGTCAAACGATTCCAACACCTAGTGACTATGTTGGGCATGTTGAATATTCAGTTGTGATCAATCGACCCTACATGAACTTTGAAAAAGTGTACATATTCCCTTTCTCCACTTCACTCCATTGTCTATGTGTCCTCTAAATTATGTCTATTGAGGGGGAGTTTTCGATTAAGGGGGAGCGTCTGATTTTTCCATTATCATTTTTAAAGAGAAGTTTTCGATTAAGGGGGAGCTTTTGATTTTTCCATTATCTAAAAAGGAGAGTTTTAGACTAAGGGAGAGTTTCTGATTTTGCCTATTTAAAATTAAAAATTGGAGCTGAAATTTTAAAGATTGGTCAAACTGAGTCAAAATTGGACCGATTAGAATGATTTGGGTTGAATTTTTAATTTTCTGGTCAAACTGGGTCAAAATTGGACCAATTGAACTTCAAATGGACACAATTTTGACCAAGCCCGCGAAAATCAGATCTGGACCCAGCTTTGACCAAGCCCACGAACTTCGGCCCATTTACACAAAATTTCGCATGAACAGTAACTAAAACCCCTAAAACCCCAAAACCCTTAACGTTGTTCACAATCCTAAACTTCCCGAGAAAATTCAAAAATTTCGCAACCCTTTCTTTCAAAAATTTCGCAACTCCTCACATCGTCGTCGTCGTCAAATCTGCTTTGAAAATCTGTTTCCTGCTAACTCCATTGTCGCAAATCAGCTGTTCGGTATGAATACACCTCAAATAAATCAATTTCCGCTCATTTTGTCCTGTTTTGTCCCGTTTTTGATCAAATCAGCTGTTCGGTATGAATACACCTCATGTTAGGATAGGTTTAATTTTTCTCGGCTCAGAATCGAACGCATGTTAGGTTTTTGATGTTTAATACCCCCAAATATGCATTGCCCATCCAATTACGAGTCGATTGAGTCCAGATTGTTGCATGTTGGTTGAGATTTGAGTAGGTCTAAGGCAAAAAGTTTCACAAGTTTTCGCACTGTGTTCTTCACCGAGAAAAATTCTCAGAAAATTGCTTTAAACGTTAAATTTCGCTGCTACAGTGAGCAAGGTTCCGCGAAAATTTTTCCGAGAAATTTCTTAAGTTGAAATCTTCGCTACTACAGTGAGTGAGGTCCCGCGAAATTTTTATCCGAGAAATTTCTAACGTTAAAATTTTCGCTACTACAGTGACTAAGGAGATGCGAAACTTTCATTCGAGAATTTACATGAGTTAAATTTTTTTTTCGCTGCTACAGTATGTGAAGTCCCGCGAAAGTTCATCTGAGAAAATTTTTCTTCCTCACCCCAAAACTTTTTTCTGCTACAGTGAGTGTCACCCCGCGAAAATCTCATAACACATCACTTCATATTACATATTTTCGCATCTTCACTGTTTCGCAACCACAGTGTAACACGAAAATTTCTCAATGCATAAAGCTTTTTCCTTCCGCGAAACATTCATATAACTTGCGAAAATTTTCCATACTTGCGAAATCTCACTCAGTCTGCGAAAATTCTAACAAACATGTTATGTGCTATAACTTGCGAAAATTTTCCATACTTGCGAAATTTCACTAAGTCTGCGAAAATTTCTAACAAACATGTTTATGTGCTATCACTTGCGAAAATTTCATAATACATGCGAAAAGTTTCTGTATGCGAAAATTTCTACATGCGAAAAGTTACACTTAGCATTCTACATGCGAAAAGTTACACTTAGCGAATTTTCATCACATGCGAACCTTTACACAACATGCGAAAATTTTTCTCTATCTGCGAAACTCTTCCCTGATATGCGAATTTTCCATCACACAATATGCGAAAAATTTCTTGACATGTCTATGTGTTATACCTAGCGAATTTTCTCATCTAACATGCACGCCCTCAAGTCAGAAATTTTCCAAGTATTGGAGAAATTTCGTTTAAAAAATTGTCGATGTTTTCGTTTACAATTTGAGGCTATTGTCATCGTTTCATCCACAACTTATTTATGCCCATACGAGCTAATCATATTACAATTACTGCCGAGTACAGATATGACTAACAAAGATCAAGCTACGCTTGAAGCACTTGAGGCGGCTGCAAACCAAAGGGACGTCGCTCGCATCGAACTCAACACTCGTACCTATGTCCCACCACCCGACCAAATCTTTCCACTCAGTCAATGGGCGGCCCTGATTCCCAACAACTACATGGTGGACTTGGCCAGCTTTCGGTGCGATGCCCCCGTCATTGTAGAAATCCTCAAAGGGCACCCACTTCGCCACGCCCTCACACATGGCGAGCCAGAAGCACAGGTGTATCTTCAACAATTCTGGCATACGCTGCAGATAGCTGGACCACACCATCTTGCCAAAACCTTATCCGCCCACATTGATCAAGAAACGGTGGTCCTCACTCGCAAAATAGTACAAGAAGTACTTCAACTTCCAGTATACTCTCCCTATGATCCACTACCGACGCACGAACAACTCATTGAAGACATTGACAGACTGGGCTATCAACCAGATAACAAGAAGAAGAAGGGCCCACTTGTCCTCAGTGAAGTCACCACCCGCAATCTACCTCAACCATGGCGAACGCTGTACCTGCTGGTGAACAAATGTATGTCAGGGAAGCATGCTGGTCAGGACCGCGGCAACTTTCAAATCCTCACTATCCTAACCGGCATCGCCCACAACCGCAAGTACAACTACGCCGACATAATCTGGATGGACCTCGTCTCCATGATCCAACGTCGCGACCGGGAAGTCGCCAAGGGAGTCACAAACCGCTTCGTCCCTTACATGCGGTGGCTCCCTGCTCTCATCAAACACTTCCGCCTGCACTCCACCAACATTCGCATCTGGCCAGCAGCGGAACACTTTCTCATCCCAACTGTCGAGAAGTTCGCCAAGAAAAACACACCGGCGAAGGATCGACACGCCATGATAATTCCGGACGAAGTTCTCGCCTACGCAGACCAAACGAATCCGCACGTCCGAGAATATCGCGCCTCAACCGCCACATTCCGAGAAAGCCACCGACCTCTATCCACTGTCCCTACGGCGCAGATCAACCCCACTGCTCCTATCCCCGGGACTAGCCAAACCCCCACCACCACCTCCAAAAAGTCATCGAGTCGCGCCGCATCCTCTTCCACCCGCGTTCCGAAAAAACGGTCGCGTGAGGATGACGTAAGCCGCCCCACTGAGCGTCGATCGAAACAAAAACACGATCGACCTCCTCAGCCACAAATAAGCCGAGCCAAACCAATAGGTACAGGAGGTGATGTGTTCACCTCCCGAGTAGAAGACGTGGCGTCTGGCTCAACCATGCAAACAACCCCACCAACCCACTTATCTTCCTCTCTACAGGAAGATATTTCATTCCACGAGGAGCCACGTATACCATCGACATCCCACTTGGAGATGGTCGATGTTGAAACAAGCAGTCCCTCGCCTCAGATTGCATCCTCTTCATGCACATCGAGTATAGTGCCCTCACTCCCCATAACTTCACACGTTTCTAGGACACATACACCTTCTACCGCACCACAGAGTCTTCGTGACTCTGTCAGAACGCTCGGTGATGTCTCTGTGACTGAGAGCGGAAGACCTAGCACGGCCAACATCACAACAACCGTGAGCCTAGGCCATCATTCGATTGAGTCTGTCTCATCGATGATGCCAACGGGAAGTCTGAGTGACCCCGTCTTTTTCCCGTCCTGTGCAAACGGGCGGCCGATCGGCTATATTCTCCGATTCGGTGTCAGTTGGATTTCTTCGTGATTCCAACTTGTTAGATTTACCCCACTTCGTCACCGAGACTGCGCTAGAGACACGTCTTCAAGAGTTTGCAAAGACTCTTGAGGCGTCGATCCTCGATCAAGTCTACGCGCGTCTCGAGGCGTCCACCGTCGACAAAGGCAAAGGTGTGGCCCCGAAGACGCCACCACCAATGCAACACACGGACGCAGACGCTGCTCTCTCCTCCATCTCCGCCAAGGAGCTCTTCTACATCCTCCGAGCCAGATTTGAATCCATGACGGAGCTTGATGAGGAAGAACAGCAGATGAAGCAAATAATAACTCAACCACTGACTTGCCGTGCTCAAGGCGAGTCTAGCGGGATCAGGCGCGACGATCAAGACGATGATCAAGATCGCCGCGAGGGGGAGAATAGGCAGCACGGCTCACAGTCCCAAGGACTCATGCAATCAACGCCGCCCTCCTCCTCTGGACCTGAAACGACACCCGCAACAGAAACCTCACACCTCACTAGCCAAAAATCCCACATTACCTACCCTGAGCCACTAGCCAAATCACCCTCACCACAACCCACTACCGTCTCCGAAACTCTAATCGTCACATCGGCATTAGAGACCAACCCCACACCTTCTCCGCTCGCCACCACGGAAACTCTAACTGTCACATCGACGTTAGAGGCCACCACCACATCTACACCCCCCGTTACCGAAATCATCCTCGCCAAAACCATCACCTCAACCGAACCACCAGAATCCCCACCACAACCTTTCCCACAATCCACAAATTCCTCCGACGCAACACCCTCGCCACCACATAGCCATACCCCTCTCAACATCGATTCCGACCTGGCTTCCGAGGACGTCTACTGCGCACAAAACGAGATCGAAGCCTACATCTTCAACGATAAATGGCTATAGGAAGCTGGTGGAAAATGCTCGACGTCTGCTAAAGGAAGCCTCGCTCACGCTAATCAACACCGCAGACGACGAGAACGGAGAGGAGTACGACGCTGAACCTGCCGAGCTCGAGAACATCCTACAATTCCAAGCGCAGCAAACCGAGGCTCCTGCTGCTCAAACGGATGTGCCCACGGTGGACATACCGGAAGCACCGTGGGAAAACAAAAAGATAACCGCGCCGTTTCAAGAAGAGATCAGGAAGAGGATCTGGCGGCGCAAGGAGCAGATCATCACAACCTTCGACGAGTATGAGCTGATGAACATCCAAAACTGGAGCGAGGAAAAGAAGAAACTCTATCGATGGAGCCTTCTTTCAACAAGTGCACAAAGAGGACGCTATCCGATGAGGAAAACATCGCTCAGGAAATGAATCGGGCCCCCATCTGCAAAGTCACTGACCTCCGCCAAGAATCAAAAGGACCTGTCCATTACCCAGTGTTCACAGTAATGAGGCAGGATGAGAGCTACAGTGAAGTCAGTGAAGCGGACTTCAAGTTTCTGCGCCTGGGTGACCTATACAGCATGCTGGAATCCATGAAACAGTTCAGACTCGTCCTCAGAAGTTCTGGACATCTCGTGCGTGCTGAACCGGTCACCATGGGATATGTGGCCCTCAAGCGCCACATGCTCCGACAGGTCAGATTCTTCGCCACCCACGATCTGCAGATGGCGGTAGAGCACAACCTGAAGAAGGTGAATCTGACTCGCCCATCTTTCAAGAACGCGGACGACTACCGAGAAGGCGATGTTATCGACGGAGACGACCCGGCGGTCGCCTACTCGAACTACAAGGGAAAGATGAGGCTGCTGCGCTGTTCCGAAGTGGCAAAGTTCTCGGATGGGACGCTCACCATCATCCAAGACAAACTCATGAGGATTTGTCGCATCCTTTCGGAAGAAGATCCTCTCTGCCGATCCAAGTTCGCGAAGCTCATTGACGCTATAGCTGATCGAATGGTACTTCGAAGGAATCTCCGCGCCTTCGAGTTCAAGCTAGGGCTTCGCGATACACTCACACGCTAATCCACCATCCCAATGCCCAAGATCCAAGACTCCCAACAATTGACACAAAGGGGGAGATTGTTAGGATATTTAGTGATTGTGTCAATAGTTTAAGTCTTGGGATTTATATTGTGATTATCCTTTAGCTTGGGCTTTGGACTAGAATGTAATTACTTAATTTTTGGTGTTTGGGCCTTAATATACCTAGGGTTAATGTGGTATATAAGGTGTTACCAACACCATTTGAAAGCTAATCAAAGATCAAAAGGCTAACCCAAGTTTTCACACACTACACACACTACAAGGTGAGAAAGTCTCCCTTTTCATTCCATCTATGCCTCTTTGATTCCTTGTTTGGTGCATTCGGGACCAACAAATACTTTCTCCCCAACTTCATATTCCATTTCTCGTCGATGTTGGTCTATGTAACTCTTCTGTCTATCTTGGGCCGATTTAAGTCGACTCTTTACTACTTTAATCTTTTCATTGTATCGTGAATCAAATCTGGCCCTTCCAATACTTGTTCTCCTTCCAGGTTTGGGTTTCGACATTTCCAGCCGTATAAGGCTTCGTACGGGGCCATTCCAATACTTGAATGGAACTGATTATTATAGGCAAATTCCATTACCGCTATATAGTCATCCCATGATCCTTTGAACCCCATTACGTGTAGAATACCATTTGTAATTGTGCTTGATTTCATTAGTTGTCCTTGTAATTAGGGGCTTTACTTGTATTAGTCTTTAGATTAAGGACTAGTTTGATATTTATACCAAGCTTGTTTGGTATAAATACTTGTAAATGAATTGAGCTGAATAGAGAAAGTTTAGAGAATTGATCCGAAGGGCTTGCAATTCGATTTCTAGAGAGAGAAACAACAGTACTTTCTCACTCTAATTGAATTCTCTCTCGTGTTCTTAACTTGAGTTTTTCAATCGAATTCAATTGATTATCTAAACGATCTGCTATGGATTCTAGCTTAGGATCATAGAGTTGTTAATCTGAGGACCTAACAATTGGTATCAGAGCGGATTCGTTCTGTTTTGAATCGTAAATTGTTAGAATTGGATCGAAATTTTATTTCGAACACTGTTCCACCGAAGAACAGATTTGCCGCCAAAAGTTTTTCGATCCAACAGCTTAATTCTGTGCTTAATTGACTTGAATTTGATGTTTCAGTGCTAGATTAAGTGATAAATGATCATTTCGACTAGATCAGTAGCAGTTTGAACTTTGAATTTTGATTAATTTGATTCTGAAATTTTACTGTTGACGAAGAACATGAAGAACACGTTCTGATTTTGATCAAATTCGATATATTTTGCTTCATAACGTGTTTAATTGCTTGTTCGTGCGTGATTAGTACTTGATTGCGAGCAATTACCTCAAACTTCACTAACTGATTATTTGTTTTTGCTCGAATCTGTGTTAATCGTATTCTGTGAATTTTTCTCGATTGCTCAAATTTTTCTCGCTAGGTTTTGCGATCGGATTAGTTTCTCGATCGATAAACTTAGCGCGAGAATTTTTCTCGGTCAGAATACGAAGTCAGCGCTAGAATCGTCATTAGCAGAAACAATTTTAGTTAAAAATATTTCTCGAGCATTATTCAGCGAAAAACTTTTTCGAGAGAGACCAATTTTGACCTTGCATGCGTATAAACTTTCTCTCGAAAAACTTTTTCGGTCAAACCTTTAACGTTTGACCAGACGAAAATCATTTACACGCGAGAAACTTTTCTAGTCAACAGATTTATTTTGACTTGTCGAGAAACTTACTAACGTACTGTTTCTTTACGATCGAAATAAATTCACGATCTGGAAACTTTTCTCGACTGAACGTTTGGGCAATTTATTTCGCTCGTACAATATATCGCTGACAAAATTTCTCGCACGAGAACAGTAAATACTTCTATATCGACGAAATTAATTTCGATCATAAAAGATTGAATCGAAAATAATTGTCGATCTAATTTTCGAATCAAAGGCTACTAACTAATTTTGTCACTTGTGAAGCACTTTACATCATTTTCAACCTTCAAAGCAATCAACGAAGATCCTTCAACAACTCGACTACTATAATACAAACATGGATGCATACTCACTCGGAAATGACAACAGTCCGCCGATCTTGCAAAGAGGCGAATACACAGTGTGGAGAAGCCGTTTCCTGAATTTCATAGCTCTAAAGGATCAAGCCGAAAATCTACTGTAGTCCCTTGAAGAGGGACCGGCACAGTTCTGGGTTCATGTACCCAGGGACGAATCAGCTACTCTAGTAATTCCAGCTTCTAGGCGACTAAAGGATCTAGAGAATACTCTCTGGAGGAAAGAGCTCAAGCTAAGGCTGATCTAGTAGCCATGAATACCCTTATGCAGGGCATCCCCAACGATATATACAGACAAATAGACAGCCTTACATCGGCTAAGGGGATGTGGGATGAGCTGCATAGGATGATGCAGAGGACGGAAGTTGGCATAAAGGCCAAGAAGGTGAACATTCTCACTGCTTACGACTCCTTCAAAGCAAAGCCGGAGGAGAGTCTATACGAAATCTACCAACGATACCTCACTCTTCTCAACAAGATGAGGAAGATAGAAATAACGAAGACAAATATGGAAACAAACATAAGATTTCTATCTTCTCTGCCCACGGAATGGAAGAAAATATCCACACAAATACGACAAAATAAAGATCTAGAGGAGTTGGCTGTCCATGCCGTGTTCGATAATCTCGCTCAGCATGAGGATGATATCGCGAGATTATCAAAGAGCAGAAAGGCAAACAAACCGATGACGCGATTGCCTTAGTCTCGGAGAAGTGGAGCACAAGATCAAGAAAGGAAAAGATCGTTAGGCCACCTTCATCATCAGAGTCGGAAGATGAATCGGACTCAGACATCGAGCCAAACATGAGAGCCCTTGGAAAGCAGTTAGCTCTCATTGGACAAATGATGAGCAAGAAGTACTTCAAGAAGAAGTCTTCAACCTCAGCCAACAAACTTCGGACTACAAGCTCCAAGAACAAAGAACGTGCTCCGGAGAGTTCCGAGGTCAAGAATCCCAAAGGGACTAACAAATGCTTTAACTGTGGCAAAGCAGGTCACTTCGCCAGAGAGTGCACTCTCCCGAAGAAGAGAGATGCAAACTACTACTCCAGGAAGCTTCAATTGACAAAACAGAAAGAAGCAGGAGTAGCTCTCATGGCCGAACAGGACCAATGGCTCAAGGACACGTCGAGCTCCGAAGAAGAGAACTTAGCCCTCATGGCCCGTCTCGACAACGAATTGGACACCGAAACATCCAATCGTACGGACGACGACAACGCATCCACGTCTTCAAATAAGGTAGTCACTCCTTCCACATTATTGACCATGTTAGAATCATATCAAATGCAATATGCTAACATGAAACGTGAGCAGAAAAGTATAAAGGAAGTAGAGAACAAGCTTGAGAGAGCTCAGGAGAAGATAAAAAGTCTCGAATCAGACCTTAGAAGCTCTAGTGCAAAAATAGAAGAACTAACTAAGAGCTTACATTGTAGAGAGACTAGTCAACCTCCTTTAGGACAGCATAGTGAAAAGATTAAAGAATTAGAAGATAGGCTAGCAAATAACTACAATTGTTTGGTTAGGCATCTCAACGAGAAAGCTACCATAAATTGTAGGATTACCGAAGCTACCTCTAAGATCACTGACTTAGAAGCTCAATTAGAAACATCTAACGCCAAGGTTAGTGAGCTTAGTAAGGATCTAGACGCCTGTCAAGCCGCCAAACTGACGGTAGAAAATAATTATGCTCTCCTAAGTGAGGAACGCAGGAAGTTGTATGCAAAAATTAAAAAAATAGATAATCTTCTTACGCGTAGGGGACACTCTAAACAGACGATATTCTTAAACAAGCCCAAGGATATAAAGTTTTATAATCCAATAGCAGGCATAGGTTACACTAACCCACGTATTTTACGGAAGAAAGAAATGTATGACATTAAGAAGATGGGTTTAGCTGCAACCTCTCTTAGGAACATTACGGAAACGACATATGAAAATGCGTTTGATTCATCAATCAAACAAGCCTCACATGGGCCTGAGATCCCCTTTGACTACAACGAACTAATTGAAAAGGACAAAAATATGAAACCATCCTTAACACCTGTCAGTGAATTAGCTCAAGTTTTACCTCCTGACTCTAAAGAATGCTATGAGGAAGTCAAAAGGGTTAATTATCAAAATTCTCTCTACAAACCCCCTATCATAAAACAGATAGAGGAGTCACAGGCGAAACTAGACAAAGAAAGAGAGAATTTCGAAGCTGAAAAGAAAAAATTCTTTAAAGAGATGGAAAATCTCAATGCTTCCCTGTCCTCCCAAACTACCTCACACGCTTTCATAAAAAGCGTGAAAATAGAAAAATCGCCTTCGAAAGATAAAAAGAGCATTAATAATTCTATTAGAAGTGCTAAGACTAATTTTACTTCACCTACGTCCACAGGGAGCGTAGAGCCAGCACCGACTACGAAGGCGAAAGTGTCTAGTCCTAAAATAAAGAAGGAGCTAGTAGATTTAAATGTTTCTGAACATGTTATTCCTTCTGTCAAAATAAAGACACTCGTAGTAATAAAAGGGCCATTTCTACGTTCAAAATAATTGCTTCTACGTGCTCACTTCAGCCTATCACCTATAGAAGTGAAAATCTCGAAATAGGCTCTACCTCGAAAATTACTACTAATCATTCTGAAACAAATGCCATAAGGAAAAATCGTAGGAAACAAGATCCAGCCATAAAGAAAGCTTATGACGCCGTACATGAATGTACTCACCTAAGGTATCCTGTCGAAATTAAATCCCCCAAGCACCTTAGGAGACTATCACAAGAAAAGATCTTCTCCTCAGTCAAACCTTCCAAGGCATTTGTACGAGCTGAAATTAACCTTCCCTGTAAGGTTCAACCCAAATGAGTTCCTAAATCTCCGCCTAGGACGACAAAAGCCAAAAGGGCCAAGTCTCCTATAGAGGCAAAACCCAAACCCACTTCTCCAAAAGTGCAATGGGTTTTTAAGATTCTTCCAAAAATAGATTTAGGAGTCATATTTGAACCCAAAATTAAATCTGCTAATCTGAGAGGACCCATGCTTAAGTGGGTACCTAAAGCTCTCTAAATTGTTTTTGCAGATCCATCATGTGTGGTACCTCGACTCAGGTTACTCCACACACATGACTGGTAAACAAGAGCTGCTGAGCAACTACAAAGACCGACCAAACGGCAAAGTCAGATTTGGGAACAACGATTCAGCTCCAATTCTAGGACTTGGGGATATCATTCTGAAGAATCTGACCATCAAAGATATCTCATACGTCGAAGGCCTCCGCCATAACTTGTTCAGCATAGGCCAATTCCGTGACAAAGGCTTCCAGGTGGTCTTCCATGCTGACCGGTGCAGAATTTTGGATAGTCAAGACACAGAACTCCTTCGAGGACTTCGGAAATCCAATCTTCTGACGTCCGTGCGGCCCTCGACAGCTGTATGCCTCATTCTCAGATTGATATACAGAGGCACGGCCTATGGCATCAACGAGTGTCTCATCTAAACATGAAAGCTCTCCAACGTCTTTCTACGAAAAAGTTGGTCCACGGTCTTCCAACTATACAACTACAAAGGGAGCATCATTGTTCGGCATGTCACCTAGGAAAAATGAAGCGAGCATCTCATCACGTCAAGCAAATTGCGTCTACTTCTCGACCATTGGAACTAATTCACATGGATCTCTGTGGTCCGACGCAGACTAAGAGTATCAATGGAAGAAAGTATGTCCTAGTGATTGTAGATGACTATTCTCGCTACTCGTGGACAAAGTTCCTCCGAACGAAAGATGAGACCGGTGACTTGATTATCAATTTTGTGAAGGCTATTCAACTTGTTCGAACAGACAACGGCACTGAGTTCAAGAACAATCACCTCAGTGAGTTTTATCAAAAACTTGGAATAAGTCAACAATTTTCAGCCACCAAAATACCTCAACAAATGGGGTTGTTGAAAGGAAAAATCGAACACTAGTGGAAGCCGCTCGTACAATGCTGATCCAATCGGGACTTCCACACTTTCTATGGGCTGAAGCAGTCAATACCGCTTGTTTTACTCAAAACAGGACGGTGGTTCACAAACGGTTCAACAAGACTCCGTACGAGATTGTGAATAATAAAGTGCCCAACATCTCCTTCCTTGAAGTCTTCGGGTACAAGTGCTTTGTGGCGAACGACCGAGAGCAACGTGCAAAGTTCGACCCTAAAGCATTCGAAGCTACATTTGTCGGGTATTCTTCAACATCAAAAGCGTACCGAGTATACATCAAGTTCAACCGAACTATTAAGGAAAGCTATAATGTCACTTTCCACGAAGTGGCAGATATGGCTTCTGGTCAACTCTGTCCAGGACCCGTGCCTAACCAGATGGCTCCTGCGCGACTCAGTTCAGGACCCGTACCTAACCCGTTGGTTTCTGAAGATGACATCTCAGAACCCGTAATCACTGGTGTGTTGGCACAAAACCAACAGAAGATGGCAACAACTCCGAATTCAACGTCAAAAGAAGCAACGAGACTTGTATTAGACGATTTCGATTCTCTCTTCGAACCAGTATATCGGTCTTGCTCTGCTACACCTACAGTGGATTCCCCACCCGACGAGACCGACGTACCAAGTTCATCTCACGTCTCTATCCCACCCGATTAAGAACTGCCACAGAATAACGAAGAACCTACAGTGGTCAGCGAGGAAGTATCAACAGAGACGATCGATCCAAGTACAGTATTGGAACTTCCTCAGACAAATAATCAATCGGAGACTTTAGGCAATCTAGATCCACAGATGGCTGACGCATCGACTTCAGCCTTACCTCATGAGCGCAAGTGGACTAGAGGTCACCCGGTTGATCAGATAATTGGCGATCCTTCGGATGGTGTGAGGACACGTCGTCAACACAATCTTTTCAGTTGCTTCCTGAGCCAAAACGAGCCTACCAAAGTAGCAGACGCACTTCGAGACCCGGATTGGACAATTGCAATGCAAGAGGAAATCAATCAATTCGAACGTCATCAAGTGTGGACCTTTGTACCCCCTCCACATGGGAAAACAGTGGTCGGAACTAAATGGATTTTCAAGAATAAGAAAATGAAGATGGTGAAGTGATCCGGAACAAAGCAAGGCTAGTTGCTAAGGGATACAATCAACAGGAAGGCATCGACTACGACGAGACTTATGCTCCTGTTGCCCGTATTGAAGCTAACCGCCTCCTACTGGCTTATGCGGCTCACAAAGACTTCAAAGTCTATCAGATGGATGTTAAAACCGCCTTTCTCAACGGCGTGTTAAAAGAAGAAGTCTACGTCGCTCAGCCGGAAGGTTTCGTTGATCAAGAACATCCGATCACGTCTATCGCTTGGACAAAGCTCTCTATGGACTAAAACAAGCCCCACGTGCTTGGTACGATGTCCTGAGTGATTTCCTTGTGAAGTCTGGATTCATACGAGAAACGATAGACACAACCCTTTTCATTAAATGGCAAGACAAAGATCTGATGGTCGTCCAAGTATACGTGGACGACATCATCTTCGGATCAACAAATCCTCGGTTCTGCAAGAAGTTTGGAGATCTCAAGATTCGAGCCGACCGGATATCATGTTTGCCACCTGCTTGTGTGCCCGTTTTCAAGCCGATCCCAAAGAATCCCATATGCTCGCGGTCAAAAGAATTTTACGCTACCTTAAGGGCACCTCTACCCTTGGCCTATGGTATCCAAAGGGTACGAATTTTAATCTTATCGGCTACACTGACGCTGACTATGCAGGTTGCCTAATGGACAGGAAAAGCACATCCGATGGCGCTCAATTTCTAGGCGAAAAGCTGGTCTGCTGGTCATCCAAAAAGCAGAACTGTGTGTCCACTTCGACGGCCGAAACAGAATACATAGCTGCCGCCAGTTGTTCCTCACAGATGCTGTGGATGCGGACACAGCTTCGCGACTATGGGTACAATCTAAATAATATACCCATATACAGTGATAGTCAAAGTGCAATCGCCATTACTTGCAATCTTGTTCATCATTCACGCACAAAACACATAGACTATTATTTTATCAAAGATCACGTAGAAAAATGCACGATATAGATGTACTTTGTGAACATAGAGTTTCAACTAGCTGACATTTTCACCAAGGCCTTGGATGAGAAACGATTCCAATTCCTTGTCGGAAAATTAGGCATGTTGAATCTTCTGTAATATGTGCATTACCTGATCTTCTGTGCTATCACATGCACTATTCTATGTGTTTTCTATGCTTATTTGTCCTTATCTTGCGTGATAATAATAAAAATAAAAAAATATATATATATATAATATAATGGGGTATGACGAAATCCTTTAGGATGCTTTGATCTAACGTCACTTAGAATTTTACCCCGACATGCGATTCGATCTAATTGCTTAATATTGTCAGTCTAAGTCGCATTCTTGTGTCTAAAAGGTCGTTTGATTGTTCCACTAGACACAAAGTCACTTTACATGCGCAAGGATTCAAGCCTTGTTCCTTTTTCCTTTCTTTGGATCTACTTCTCGAGTGAGTCACACATCAATTACTTGTCTTACCTAGTGATTCTTGGTTTCATACTCACCTTGCGTCAGATCATTAGGAAAATGATAAGGGAGCTTAGGATATTCCTTACTCGGCCTTATATAATTTTTCCCTCACATTAGCCCTTAGTCATCCACTTTGAGCCTTCTCCGATGTCCTTTTCATCCTTTGAAACCCATTCCAAGGCTTCAACCGAATTCAACACTCTTCAAATGGTTGCTCAAACGAAGAAAAGGAGGGGGAGAAAAACAAAAGAAATAAAAAGGGGATGATGACAAACGAAAGCATTGCTCAACGCACAAAAATCAGACCAAAGGAACCGGCCTTCCGACTACCTTGTAGAAAGTGGCATGTTCCTGCTGCGAACTTCTCCAACGATAATCTCGTACGCTCGTCAGAACGGCTGGAAGAGGAGCACCACGAAGTGAACTTATCCAACGATAATCCGGTCTTATATCGGGAAACGAGAAGAGGAGCGCAGCCTCGGGTACGAATACCATAACCGTGAACTTTTCCAAATAGATAATCTCTGAAACCTCTCTAGGGACTAAGAGAAGAGGAGCACGGTATCTTCCCGAGAACCAACAAGAAGAACTTCGCCGACGATAATCTCCTATAGCCTCGTGGAGAAGCGGAGCTTCAGCTTGAGCATAGCATAACAAGGGATAGTTCTTAAAAGAAAAAGAGGGATAATTGATTGAAAAACATAAAGACGCCGAAAAGAAAGGAAACGGACCTAGAAATGGAAGATGACGAAGAGATAAGCTCACTTTCCTATAAATTCCTTCCCTTCTAAGTCCTAGCCAAACTAAAACCTTTACACCCGTTTGATTCCAATCGACGGTCTCTCGCTTGGGTGAAATGATTAAACACGCCTCGATCACAGGTAAGTTGACTTGAAACTCCTTGTGTGGACTTGAGTGATAAAAATATAAAAATCCCAAGATAGAAATTATTGAGAGCAAGAGCGAACCTAGTGAGAGTTGTCGAAATGGAGCAGTCTATGAACTTAGGACTTTAGTTTGACGACAAGACTTGACGGCATTTTCTCTTTCAAATGTCTCGTAAAATTTTAGGCTTGACGATTGATCGAAGCAAAATAATCCGACCCCATACTATAATAAAAGAAAATACGAAAAAATATATATATATATATAATAATATTTTTTTATATATATATAGGAAATAATAATAAAATATATATATGAAAATGAAAAATTTAAACTCATATACTTCGCATCTTTTGACATGAAATGTTATGTTTCATATGCGTTGAATTGAATAAATGCGAATTTCTTTAGGATATCGCACATTCTAAATGCAATTTTAGATTGCATTGGTACTGAATTGTTTAAATGCGAGCTTCCACCCTCACACAATATTTTGAAGTACATGTTTTCGGGGACCATGTATACGTACTTACTTGGTAAATTTGTGTGTTATATGCTCGTGACTTGAATTGATTTAATATGCTTGCATAATTAGTAATTCTTGCGCATTATTTGAGGGGGAGCAAATATAAAAATCGTGGATTAGCTCCAAATATTCTTGACATTTTTCTCTAAGTGTATCAGATTCCTTCAAACAAAATTACGGAGTGAGAGAGGAGATAGACACAAGGCCAAATATTGCAAAGATAAATTGCCAAAAATAATTGTTGATTAACTCCATTATTACTAACGTTTATCACTAAGTGGTACAGATTTTTAAACTTCTGCCAGGGGAGCTAGACGTTACTACATAGAAAATACATGGAGTTAATTGCATTTATTTTAATTACTAAGGGGGAGCCTTACATTGGGTTTTATTTTGAAATAGGGGTCAATCTGAAATTCCTTAGAAAACTTACCATCGAGAAACTGAATATTAAAATTAATTCGCAATCTAAAGTTTCTCGATCGTAAACAGTGTCGGGATCGATTTTGATTAACCGCGATAATTTGCGATCGAAAAATTAGAATTTTCGTGTGCAAATAGTAATGGGCCTGATCCCTTATATCACAAAATGTCAAATCACAAGCCCGACAACAAATTAATGATAGCTAATAAAAGTTTAACTTTTGTCAGTCGAAAAACTTTTTCTCACGCAAAACCTAATCGAAAAAAAAACTCTCGCAAAACTTTCTCAGACAATTCAAAAACCTTCAAAATCCCTTGATTTTTCACTTCAAATCGTCTGATTAAGGTAGAAATTCGATTTGGTTACAGATTGCAAACGTTATAACTTGATTTGCTTCTACATTCTGTAGTTTTTCGCATGATTAGTTACGATTTTTCAACTGTTCTTCAAAAAACCATTTAAACGTATACTGTTTCACTAAATTTAGGCATGCTTCTTGGATTTCCTGAGTTAAATGCCTTTTGTTTAGATAGATTCGATGTTTTTGATGAAACAGATAGCTTAAATCGTTGGAAAATTTCCATCCGTGATGATAAAATGAGTTTCGATAAAACTATTTTGAAGTTTTGAAGTTGTCGAAGGACTTTGTCGATCGCAAATTATCTTAATTGGATTTCAATTCAATCGAGATACTATTTGTGTCGATTTAGTTTTCGATCGCAAAATTTTGACTTAGTCATCACGATAAAAGATTATAACCGTTACATTTACCATCGAAAAATCCAATTATGATTTTCTGCGAGCGAAAAACTTATGCACTGAATAGATAATTTAGATGAGCGTTAAACTTACTATCGCAAAATTAAATTTCGATTTCACTTTATTTCGGTCGCAAAAATTTTAGCAGCGAGAAATTTATTTTTCAATGCTTAACTTTTTCGATCGTAAAATTCGCCGCTTAGAATAAATTGATCGAAAAATTTCTCGACGTTTGACTTAGTCCTTCGTTGACTAATTTCCCGATAAAAATATTTCGCAGCGAAAAATTTTACTAACAATCGAAAATCACATACCGCTCGACAAATTTCAAATCGAAAAATTTTTCAATCGAAGAAAATTTCTCGACAGTAAATTTACCTGAGATATAATTTCTCGATCGTAAATTTACACGGAATTTTTCTCGATCGTAAAATTGATCGACTACAGTCCAGATTTCAACTTCAACACTTAGAAAATTTTCTCTAAGTCTTTTACACTGTAGCTAACAATAGCGGATAAAATTCTTCGATCGCAAAATTAGACGGAATTCTTTCAGTTGAATCAATATATAGGAAATCAAATCCAATTCAATTTTATCGACCGAAAATTTTCTTGGCATGAACAGTGACTTACCGATTTAACACTTGGCGAAATTTCGAACTATTTTTCACGGGACATATATTTCATTCGAAATTACAATCATGCCATCACGATTTTTGAAATTGAACAAACACTATGCATTTGATATGATTTTAATTCCAAATTCATCGAACATGCTATTATTTGCAATATTACTATAGTTTGATGAAATTTATTCATATTTCGACTGAAAATAAAATTGATCTAATAAACTTTTATATATCTTATTTTTCACATGGATCGCTACCCAAGATACAACCATATATATGATCACAATATGTACTTGAAGGTTCAGGATACGAACTTTCAGCTCGATCTAAGCACATTTCGGTGCCCGAATGAGATCATCGTATCCATCCTCAGAGGCCACCCCATCTGGCATGCGTTAACGGTTACCGCATCAGTGCCGATGGTCTATCTCCTGCAATTCTGGGGATATATACAAGGAGTTGTAGCAAATGGGACATTCTCCTTCACAACAAAACTCGGGACGCGGCATATTCTTATGAGCAAGAGCCAGTTCGGGATGATGCTGGACTTGCCCCACAACGACAACTACGACCCGCTCCCGACGGACGCAGAGATGATTCAGGACTTCTTGCACACGGGATACCAACCGCCGCTTACAAAATTAGCTCAGGTCCAGAGCAGCGGTATCCCTCACCCGTGGAAGACACTATTCGGAATAGTGAAAAAGTGTCTGTCGCCCAAGCACGCAGGATTCGATAAGGGCAACAGCAATATTTTGAGGATCTTCCACGGCATCGCCTTCTCAAGAAATTATGACTACACTCAGCTG
The DNA here is from genome assembly GCA_027422505.1 of Craterostigma plantagineum. NCBI lineage: Eukaryota > Viridiplantae > Streptophyta > Magnoliopsida > Lamiales > Linderniaceae > Craterostigma > Craterostigma plantagineum. The sequence goes on along the minus strand of JAPQWV010000186.1, from coordinate 830,613 downwards.
ATCTAGAACGACCTCGCGGACCAGATTCGGCAGAAGGAGAACCGGCGATCAAAGAACATGCCATATGCTCGATGGTTCAACGTGATCATCAGGGAGTTCATGGAACTACATGCAGAGAACATACCCTAGCTACCTCCTGGTGGAAACTACCAGCCGCCAAGGCTTAAGTTTTTCCACAACCCACGGCTCACGGACCTGGACCAACCGTCGATGCCGATTCCACTCAATCTACTCAAGCTCGCCAACCCCGCGGGAGCTGAGTATCAGAGGTTCTGCCGGGAACACAATTTAACGGAGGAAATGATCAGAGGGCCCCCGGCAGATCACCATGTGAGCCCTCCCCAACCGGAACACCAGCCAAGCCCTGACGACACGATGATCGACGTTGTCGCTCAGGAGCTTCAACAGGAGCCTCCCTTGGTCGAAGAGCCAATGCCCGACGTAGACGATACTTTTATAGACGTCGTGGCTATCGAGATGGCGCTCGAGGCTCCTGCACTCGAATTACAAGTGGAAGTGCCCGTACATGTTGGCGTGCTCGAAGAAACTTTTGAGGAGGTTCTTCAACAAGAAGCACAGCCCGAGACTGAATTGGGGCACACTTCACTTCCACTGGTGACAGATCAGACATTGGAGAACGTCGAACGAGACCTTACTCCTCACACCGCCACCCCGTCTGACACAGAGTCTGACGAGGAAATCAGTCTAATCAGGAGGACTCCCAGAAGACTCAGTATTCAGTTGGAGTCGCTCTTTCCAGCAGTCACCACCGCATTAGATACTACGCTGACCACGACGACAAGTGTTGCTGGCACTTCATCGCTCAATCTTGAGCCGCAACCATCTCCCGTGGTATCTAGTTCGCAGGCACACCCTGAGCCTGCCATAACACCCATAGAGGCGAATCCTCTGGATTCGACTCGAGGATTGGGTGGAAGTCTCATACAGTCACAACCTCAAGTGACTGTGAGCCAACCCACAGAGTCGGTGTCTACTCAAGGGTTGATAACAGGCGACATTAGTCGTCCTGGTCCATCAAGGAGGCGTCCGCACCCTATGTGACGAACGAGCAGTTCCAAGCCGCTCTCTCTGCCGTTGTACGGTCTATGGAAGACAAAATCACGGAGAGAGTCCTTCAAGCAATCGAGACATCCCGAAGAGATACCGGGAAAGCACCTGTCTCTGAAGGCCCTTCGTCACAAATCCACCCCACACCTCCACAACCCACATCCACCGACCCTCTAGCCACTTCCTCCATCCTCATCAACCCATACACAATCCCCATCACCGAGCTCCACGACATTCTCCTCACCCGCCTGATAGGCCTTTCCATCCAGTCGCCTCAAGAAGAATCTCTTTATAGGCGATTGGTGGGTCATCCTGAGCCACCGCCTGACACCTGCCGAGGCCAAAGCTCCCACTCACGGCGCAGACATGACGATCCTGATGATCAGGACCCTCATGAGGGGGAGAAGAGGCCGAGGACATCTACATCCGGCCAAGACAAGGCTTGGGCGCTACGCAGACGAGCGCTGGAGCTGGTGAAACCCAAACTACCCACCAAACCCAAACTACCCACCAAACCACCCACGAAACCCACACCCACACCACGCACCGCACCGCCCACATTGACCCACCAACCTTTCACCTCAGGACGCCTCCGCCCACACCACCGATCTACTCAAGCCCCTTGCTTCCGGAAGAAGAAGCAAGTGCTGCAATGCTTGTAGCCCTGGCATCTACCCAAGCTACTCCCTCCGTCGCTCCAGACCAACCGGGACCCTCTGGACATGGCGTCAATCCACACGAAGTATTAGACAAGTACATTTTCGAAGGCCAGTGGATGACCCATTCCATGCCCGAGGAGCATCAGAGACAACGGCTTGAGGACGTACGCCACTTCTTACAACAAGCATCCGTGGACCTCGTGATCATAGAAGACGACGAACTTCAAGAAGGTGTAGACCACCAAAATGAAATCCCAAGGCTACCGGAGTTGATCGCACAACGAGCGGCCTCCCCTACAAGACAGATGCCAGGGACCATTCGGATCGACACGCCGTGGGAGAACATTCACATAGAGATACCTTTCATTGAAGAAGTGAGGGAAAACATTTGGAGGTCACCAGTGAGGGATCTCTCACTGGGATCAGCAGAAGAGAATGACATATCTGTAGATGCTGACCCAACTAGGACCGGACGTGAGGCTGGGGATCCCGAAGAATCGACTGAAGAGTCACTTCAGGGAACTCTCCCCAATTTGCCAACTCCTCAGTGTCTATTGTGCCAAAGGAGGACTTTCAACACCTCACTACATCATCGAACGAGTGGACATGACCCGAGAGGAACTGAGCGAGAGCGACCTGCCGTATCTCCCCGCCGATGAAGTGTACCGTCTTTATCAGCTATACGTGGAGAAGTACAAAGGTCCTCATGGCTTCATCAAGAAAGTAGGCCTCGAAGGGCTCTACCGGTTCATGATGCGACAAGTCAAGTACTTCGCCGCTCACGACATTCAAATGGCGCTTGAGAGCAATATGCAGAAGGTCAACATGGCTGAACCACTCTTCAGAGGACCTGAGATCGAGAGGCTTCCAAGCAATCACGTGCATATCAGCTCTCTCATCGGTTGATGCTGCAGACAGAATAGGTTGATGCTGCAGACAGAAATTCACAAGTTTTGCGACGAAACCCTCAAGATCGTCAGGAGAAATATCGAACAGAGGATGGAAGAGATAAATAGAGACACGATGCTGAGGATCCACCGGTTTGTGAGAGAACAGCCGCTCCTGATGGAATTGTTGGATGACATCGAGGAGCGCCTGAAGCTCAGGGAGACCGTTAGGGACTACGAGCATGCGCTGGGCTTGCGCAGATCGTACTATGCCCGACAAGGACGAACAGCGCGGAGACGAAATCAAGCACAAAGGGGGAGATTGTAGAATGCCATTTGTAATTGTGCTTGATTTCATTAGTTGTCCTTGTAATTAGGGGCTTTACTTGTATTAGTCTTTAGATTAAGGACTACTTTGATATTTATACCAAACTTGTTGGTCTGAATAGAGAAAGTTTAGAGAATTGATCCGAAGGGCTTGCAATTCGAATTGACCCCATGAAAAATGTCGAGATCTATATCTAATAAATGTCGAGCTCTTCAGGCCATATCGACATCCTATAGATGTCGAAACCTCCATATATATTTATACAAAAATCTCGGGATCCATCATATATAGATATCTAATAAATGTCGAGCACTTAAAGGAAAATGTCGAAGCCCTTGTGAAATGTCGAGTATGTTGAAAATCTCGAGTATATTCATCAGCTCGAGGTCTTCTTGAAAATATTGAAAATATCGAGCATATGGATGTCGAGATCTTGTACATAAATAATGTCGAGATTTTACAATAAATAACGTTGAGATATTAAGTTGAGAACAAGGACAAATGTCGAGATCTATTACTAATAATTATCGAAGTCATTTGTCGAGACCTTATCAACATAATTACACCTCGACATCTTTTCTAAAGCCTCTCGACATTTCTCTATTATACCTTACGATATCTTTCTACCACTCAACTGATTGTTCATTTCGAACTCCTACTACCCAATAAATTCTCAAGAACACTGTATACAGAACCTGTTATAATTCGTCACTCATCCAGCTATAACTATAAATTGGATTCTTAAAGAACTAGGGTTTTCTAAATCTAACACCCTACGAAATAACTTATAACCCTCACTTAATCAAGAAACTAATGTATATAATATCAGAAATGAATTAACTACCCCAAGTTTAACAAATATACCTTAGCTAATAATCACCTCAAACTCCTTCTCGTGTTTGATTCTCAGACTTTCGATGGAATTTTCTTTCCAACTGTTCGATGTTCTTCACTATTCTGTAAGACTTTCTTCCTCAAATGTGGTGATAGTATTAGAGTTTTTAGATAGGTATTAGACTATATTTAATTTATAGTTGATGGGACAAGGTTTGGTAACGTTAAGTTACCTTGAAACTAAGTAAATGTTTTTGACCTTATCCTATATAAAATTCTTGGGCCTTTTATTAAACATTAACTATAGCCCATGTATGTGTTAGGCCTTTATAGTAAGTACAATCCAACATTTTATTATAATCTCATTTGTGGGTATTTCTTAATTAATTTTTTTTTGTTAATTTCATTTTTTTTTAATTAAAATTTCTTTTCGAAATTTCACTTCACAGTTTACACAATTGTTTACATCTAAATCCCGTATTAAAATTTACGGATATTACATGCACAACGAGCGATTTCCCCTACAAAACAAACGTCAGGACTGTTCGCATAGACACGCCGTTGGAAAAAGAGAATGACCTATCTCTGGATGTTGACCCATCTTGGACCAAATATGAGGCTGGGGATGACCAAAGGACAATCAAAGAGCCATTATAAGAGTCTATCCCCGATATGCCAGCTTCTGAGTGTCTTCGGTGCTAAAGAAGGTCTTCCAACACCCTACTATGTTATCGAGCGAGTACATAGAATTTGAGAAGAATTAAGTGGGAGCGACCTACCGTACCTCCCTGCCGAGGAGGTGTACCGTCTCTACCAACTATACGTAGAGAAGTACAAGGGTCCTCAAGGCTTCATACAAAAGCAAGGACTCGAGGGACTCTACCGGTTCATGGTGCGACAAGTCAAGTACTTCGCCGCTCACGACCTTCAGATGGCTCCGGAGAGCAACACGAAGAAGGTTAACATGACCGCTCCGCTCAACAAAGGACCTGAGATTGAAGGGCTTTCCAACAACCGCTTGCACATCAGCGCAGTCTTAGGGATCACTTATCACAATCCGATTGCGAAGAAGATGTTGGGTTACCCGGTGTCTCTCGGAGACGCCACGTCCCCGAGTACGGTGCAGAACAAAATTTTTCCGGATTCCCTTATTGCCCTCGTTGCTCGGATCAGAATAGTAACACATAGACATGTAATAGGGCGGGTCAAAACCGTAGAGAATTACCAGTGAAGCGTGTGGCAGCTCCTCGTCCTTTTCTTCAAGAATTCATCGATGGTGGTGGATGGCACTAGATCGTCACGCCGACCTCGCAGTGTACCACGGAATCAGTTTTCTAAAGATGGTTAGAGAGAACCGAGCCGTCGCGTGAGAGAATAGTGTTTTTGTTCGGTGTGTGTTTTGTGCCTTTGTTATGGACGAATTTTTTCACACCAAATTATGAAATAGGGCTTCCCTATTTATACTATGATATATTTGGAAATTCCTAGGATATCTCAAAGATATGGTTTTTGATTTTGCTCCTTAAGTGGAGAGATTTGCCATATCTTTCTCTCCGTTATTTAATTCAAAATTCATATAAGGATACTTACCATAATTAGACAACTAACTTAAATACTAAGTCAAACTAAGTATATGTAAATATAGTAAAAAATTCGAAACTTAATCCAAGATTAATTTCGAAATTTTCACCTTAAAATAAATAATAATCCAAATACATTATTTCCATATTTATATTTAGTTTTTCGAAATTAATTCCGAAGGCATAGTTCGAAAATCAGCTTAGGGTCAAGTTTCAATTTTACCGTCAAGCCTTTTAAGCACTTGGCCAAGCCCAAGTCTCAAAGTTAGTTTCATACGAAGTCCGACTTCGGTCCATTAAACGGCCCGAGGCCCACTAAGGCGCGGCCCAACGACGCAAGGCCCGTTAAGGCCCAAAACACCTTCTCTCCTTATCAGTACACGTTGATGATCCTTTTTAAGCCCGACTCTCTAGGTTCGACTCAATCGGCCAGGGAGGAATCCAAGAGTCCGGCAGTTACCTAGCCAATCCCGCAGTACCGGACCGTAACCCGATTCGAGTGCGAATTTCGACCCAGTCTTTATTCGAGAACCTTACTATAGATTATAGTACTACATATAAAGCCTTCACCTGTGTCCAAATCGAGTGAGATCCATGGTCTATGTCAAACTCACTATACTCGATTCTATGATAAAACGGGCACGAGGCAAATTACCAAACTACCCTCCATGTCTAACATGAGTTAGTTCAATACTGTCAGGACCCGTGGTCCGACCTCGTAATTCGTTCTAATCCTAAGTGTCTAATGCTTTGTTATCGTGCGAAGACGTAAAAATGCGAATAAAATTTTTCATTTTAAACGTGTGCGGAAGTCTTACATATAAGTCAAAAGACTGTTCATAAGTCATTTTATAGTTTATCATAGACGTATCTACACGAATACAAGTGCGTGTGTGTGTGCAGCAAAAGCTTCCTATGCGCCTGGCCTTCACAGGTCGTCATCCATACACACACGCCCACCTCAAAAGCAGCCGGATAGCTTCAAAAGATCGGCCTCGCACCATAAACGGATCACGTACCGTGATCGCTAGTACCTACAACATGTAATGTAAAGATGAGCCACCGAGGCTCAGTAAGCAGAAATTATGCATGTATGCACGTGTCCTAACGATCGACAATCCACGCCGTCGTTTTCTAACGCTTAAACTCTTTTTCCGACTCATACTCTTTTTCTCATACTCTTTTCTTGACTCGTACTCTTTTCTTATACTCTTACGTCATATGGGCCCTCGGCTTTCCATCCCACTATGAGCCATTTCATAGAGATCTCATGTGTGGAGGTTCACACACTAGAAGGTCACCCGAAGTAGTCTTCCCTTACTCAGTGTGGCCTCCACGCGGACGCTTCCCACTGGTAGCCAACACCGAGGCCACTAACTGCGGAGGTCACCCGAAGGAATCTTCCCTCCCGGTTAGTGCTTTACGCACTAGAAGGTCACCCGAAGGAATCTTCCCTTACTCAGTGCGTGCCCCGGGCCGCATCCTCCAGGTTTCATCTCCCGCATACGGGGTATTACCCCAGCCTCTTATACAGGCCTTATGGCTTCATTCGCCATGGCTGCATAGGGGAGCCGTGACTCTTCGTTGAGTCGACACAAACGCCAATATTGGCGGGTATACATCGCACACAGGCGATCTTATGCACGCTCTTACCTCGCGTCTTACATAATATGTATGCGTGCAAGTGCTCACACCATACTCATGTACACATGCAGGTCATGCTATCATGCATATAAAATGATCATATCGTAACGTACATGTTTCACATAGAATACACGAGCACGTAATTCACATAATTGGACGCAGGCAAGTTACGTGTCGTAGTTGAATTTCTACTTACCTGTGGTCCAAGCTTAATTATTGTTCTTCCCCGTTCGCTCCTACCGTTCGACCTTTTAAATAAAATTATTGGAGTATTAGTACATTGTTTTCCTTGGCTAATTCGTCGAGATAATTAAATTCCGTCTTATTAATTATTTGGACTTGTACAAATTTTCTAGACTCCAAATTATTCAATTTTGCCTTATTTGAATTTTTCTTAAGTCATTTGATTTCCTACCCTCGATTAAGTTAGCTTAGGAAATTAATGCTTCACCCATACGTCTCGGCGAAAGTCCCAAAATTGTTATTCGGTTTCGATCGAAACTTCTAAGTGTTCAATCCCACCTAAGTTGTTATTCCCAATTAAATTATAAGTCCAAACATTAAAATTCCTAGCATAAGAAGCTCGGCGAAAGTGATTAGCTATTGAGATCGACTTCGCCCGATTCGATTTAATTTAATTAATGTACCCTAAACCCTAGTTTCGATCGATGGCTTGATAGGGTTGAGTTTTGCCGAGTTTTCTTTCGGCCGAAACCCTTTTAAGTTATTTCTTTCGATCAATCACATGGGATAGATCTTAGGTTTCGATTGATTTGGCTTATTCATACGAGTTTCGCCGAGATCTAATTCGATCGAAAGTAGACTTTTCGATCGAAACTCATTTATGCTAAATTCTAATTCAAACGATGGTTAGCCTATGTGAGTTTCGCTTAATTGAGGGAGTTTCGCCGCGCCATTTCATCATCCTTACGTCATTGTCATCATTTCGCCCGAAACTATACATGCATTGAGGATCTCTTTCGATCAATTTGAGGGTTTGGTACGAGGTTTCGATCGATACTCAAGTAATTTCCCCCTTCGTGAATTAGGGTTCATCATTCATAAGAAATCATGGACACGTAATTGCACATATAATTCACAAGCATAAAGTTCATACGTCACATAAACATTCAACATGTACGCAATTAATATGAAATCACGTAAATCATACACGTAATTTATTGGCCGACCTAATTTGCGGGACCGGGTCCTACATCCTCCCCCCTTAAGGGGGATTTCGCCCCCGAAATCAACCCGTGTGAAACAACTCGGGGTAACGAATTCTGATTTCGTCCTCCCGTTCCCATGTGGCTTCTTCCGTAGATTGGTTCCGCCACAACACTTTCACTAGAGGAATATCTTTATTCCTAAGTCTCTTGGTCTCGTACATCAATATCTCCACCGGAACCTCTTCGTAACTCAGATCCGGTTTCAATGGTTGATGTAGGGACTCATTTCCTTGAACATGATTCGGGTCGGCTAGGTACTTCCGTAGGGTTGAGACGTGGAACACGTCATGTACTTGTGATAGCGATGCTGGCAGCTATAGTCGATAGGCTACCTCACCAACCCTTTTACGATTTTGAATGGCCCTATGTACCTAGGGCTTAGCTTCCCTTTCTTCCCGAATCTTTTCACGCCCTTCATTGGCGATACCTTAACGAACACCATATCATCTTCTTCGAATTCCAGTGGTCGACGTCTTCGATCTGCGTAACTTTTCTGTCGACTCTGTGCCGTTCGCATTCTTTCTCGTATCGTAGAAATGGCTTCCGTCATTTCTCGTACTATATCGGGGCCTAACATCGCCCGTTCTACGACCTCGTCCCAATGTACTGGGGACCTGCACCTACGCCCATATAGCGCTTCGTACGGGGCCATCCCAATGGTGACGTGGTAGCTATTGTTGTACGAGAACTCGATCAGTGGGAGGTACCTACTCCAATTCCCTTTGAAATCGAGTACGCACGCTCGGAGCATGTCCTCCAGTGTCTGAATTGTTCGCTCGGATTGACCGTCCGTCTGCGAATGGTAGGCGGTACTAAAAGATAGCTTCGTTCCCATCGCCTTTTGCAAGCTCATCCAGAATTTCGACAGGAATCTAGAGTCGCGATCCGAGACTATCGACGATGGAACGCCGTGTAGTCGTACTATCTCCTGAATGTACAGCTCTGCGTATCGTTCCATGGAGAACGTCGTACCAATCGGTAGGAAATGGGCAGACTTGGTTAATCGATCGACGATCACCCAAATCGCGTCATGCCCTTTGGCGTTCTTCGGTAGCTTTACTACGAAATCCATGGTAATGTTATCCATATCCATTCAGGAATGGGTAACGGTTGCAGAGTTCCCGCCGGCCTTTGATGCTCGGCTTTTATCTGCTGACACGTCAAACATTGACTTACGAAAGTTGCAATGTCCTTCTTTATGCCTGGCCACCAGTAATTTTCCTTTAAGCCTCTATACATCTTCGTTGCTCCTGGATGTACAGAGTACGCCGTGGCATGTGCTTCCATCATTATTAGTCATCGTAGTTCGGCGTCGTCTGGCACGTACAACCGGTTCTTGAAGTACAGTCGTTCGTCTTCCCGTATTATGAGGTCTCCTGTCGGTTGTTCCGGTTGCGCTTCTTTGATCTTTGTGTAAAGCTCGTCTGCTTCCTGCGCCGTCTTAATTTGCTCTAGCAGCGTCGGTTGCAAAGTTAAGGCTGCTAGTTGCGCCTCAACTTCGCCTAACCGTACGACTTCTACTTCTAGTAGTTGCAGTTCTGTACTCACTGCTTTTCGGCTTAAGGCATCGGCTACTACATTCGCCTTGCCTGGGTGGTAGTTGATCACGCAATCGTAATCCTTGACTAACTCTAACCACCTCCTCTGCCTCATATTCAGTTCCTTTTGGGTAAAGAAGTACTTGAGGCTCTTGTGGTCCGTGTATATCTCACACCGCTCTCCATAGAGGTAATGTCTCCAGATCTTGAGAGCAAAGACCACTGCCGCGAGCTCTAGGTCGTGCGTCGGGTAATTCTTCTCGTACTCCTTCAGTTGGCGAGAAGCGTATGCTACTACATTCCCGTTCAGCATTAGCACACATCCTAACCCGTTCTTCGACGCATCGCTATAGACTGTAAACCCTCCAGTTCCCGCTGGTATTGTGAGAACTGGGGCCATTGTGAGCCGTTCTTTCAGCTCTGGAGAGCTCTGTTCACATCTTGTTCGGGTCTACAGAAATCCCTTCTCCTGATACTATATGCCCCAAGAAGGCGACTTGGTCGAGCAAAAATTCCCACTTCTTGAACTTGGCGTACAATTGCTTCTCCCGTAGTATACCCAGAACTATCCCCAGGTGTTCCTCATGTTCCTCCTTAGTCCTTGAGTAGATTAGGATGTCATCAATGAAGACGATGACAAATCTATCTAAGTATGGCTTGAACACTCGGTTCATTAAGTCCATAAAGGCTGCCGGCGCATTAGTCAACCCGAATGGCATCACCAGAAACTCGTAGTGGCCATAGCGGGTGCTAAAGGCCGTCTTCGGACATCTTCCTTCCGAATTCTTAACTAATGATAGCCCGACCTTAGATCGATCTTAGAGAAAACCGTTGCGCCTTGTAATTGATCGAACAAATCGTCTATCCTAGGGAGTGGGTACTTGTTCTTGATCGTTAGCTTGTTCAGCTCCCTGTAGTCGATGCATAATCGCATGGACCCATCCTTCTTCTTCATGAATAGCACTGGCGCTCCCCAGGGAGAGAAACTCGGCTGTATGAACTCCTTCTGCATGAGTTCGTCTAGTTGGTCCTTTAACTCCTTCATTTCTGTCGGTGCTAGCCGGTATGAGGTCTTAGATACTGGCGCCGCTCCAGGTACCAGATCTATGGCAAATTCTATTTCCTGCTCGGGTGGTAGTCCCAGTAATTCCTTGGGAAATACGTCGGGGAAGTCCTTAACTACCGGCACTTCCTCGAATTTCGGGGAGGCGTTTCCTTCCGACTTGATAGCGAATACCAGATAGGCTTCGCACCCTGATTTGATCAGTCGTTGGGCTTTTAACGCTGATATTCTAGAGATCATAGTCCCCTTGCTAGTTCCTACGAACTTGAGGGGTTCATTCCCATCTGTATTGAGCGTGACTATCTTGCGGTTGCAGTCTATGACGGCTCCATACTTCGATAGCCAATCCATTCCGAGGATCACCTCATAGTCATTCGTACGAATTATTATGAGGTCTATTGGTAGTTCCCTATCCCCGATTATTATTGGGTAATCCCGTAGGACGTGGTCTGTTTGGGTGGGATTCCCATTTGGAACTGTTACCCTAAACTCGCACTCAGCTTGGTGAGGCGTGACTCCTACTCTTGCGACGTACTTAGTAGATGTGAACGAGTGTGTCGCTCCTGAGTCGACTAGGATGTATGTAGGGGCTTCATAGACGAGGAGGGTACCTGTTACCACGGCGGGGTTGTTTTCCGCTTCCTCGGAGGTTATGGTGAAAACCCTAGCCGGTACCCTTGGTGGTGCTGCCTGGTTTCCAGCTTGGTTCCGGATCTGCTTTCCGAACATGCCCTTAGATAGTGGCCCGTCTTGCCACATTTGAAGCACGTAGCGTTCTGGGAGTTGCAAACTCCCGTGTGCCTCCGTGCACATTTCGGGCATACGAGTAGATCTAGCTGGGGTCTACCGTGGTTTGAGTTGAATGGTGCGGGGGTGGTCCAGGTCGGTTTTGGAATTTCTGCTTCCCATCCTTAGCAATGAACTGCCGCTTCGGGTTGCCCCCGCTCCCTTGCGTCCCTTGCACGAACTCGCGCTTTGCTTCTTGGGCGCGAGCAATCCTAGCCTCAGCTTGCTCCACCACTAGCGCCCTCTCAACCACTTGTGCGTACGTGGCTCCTTGAAATCCCGCCATGCTCATATCCCGGTACAGCTCGGGCTTTAATCCTTCCATCAACCGCTCGATTTTGAGCACGTCCATGCTGACCATGTGAGCAGCGAACCTCGAAGCTGCTCGAATTTCTTAATGTACTCCGCCACTGTCATCGCCCCTTGGCGGAGGTTTATAAACTCATTCATCCTCTGAGCTCTGATAGGGGCGGTGTAGTACTTTCCTCTGAAGATCTCCTTAAACCGATCCCAGCTCATCGTTAGTGGGTTCTCGATAGCTGAGATGGTGTCCCACCAGTGCCCAGCGCTCCCCCTCAACAGGTAGGCAGCGCACATAACTTTCTCCGCCTCAGGTGTGCGGCTGTGCTGGAACATGTTCTCCAGCGTCCTTTGCCAATCCTCGGCGGAGGTGGGGTCTACGGCACCCTCAAACAACGGAGGGTTAAGCTTTCTGAACCTCTCCCCGATCATTTCGATTTGTTCAGGCGGGGGAGGTAGGTTAGCTGATTGTCCCCCAACGTTTTGCTGTTGGATCAGCTGCTGAATGTGGGCCGATTGTTGCCGGACCAGTTTAGTGAGTTGCAGGATAGTAGCATCCCGGCTATCGGGAGGGTTATTGGTATCCCTGCCCTGATCTGGTTCCCTACTTCCTTCTCCCCTAAGTCTTACCATTCTCAACCTATCCTGACAATTTCCTAAGGCCGATAAATAAAACCATACAAAGAATTCACATAACATGATACTTACAAGAAAGGCCGCTTCCGCGCTTTTGAGTGTGTGTTTATGGATAGTCTGCAGGACCTATGACCGAAGCTCTGAGTTCAATACTGTCAGGACCCGTCGTCCGACCTCGTAATTCGTTCTAACCCTAAGTGTCTAATGCTTTGTTATCGTGCGAAGACGTGAAAATGCGAATAAAATTTTTCATTTTAAACGTGTGCGGAAGTCTTACATATAAGTCAAAAGAATGTTCATAAGTCATTTTACAGTTTATCATAGACGTATCTACACGAATACAAGTGCGTGTGTGTGTGTGCAGCAAAAGCTTCCTATGCTCCCGGCCTTCACAGGTTGTCATCCATACACACACGCCCATCTCAAAAGTAGCCGGATAGCTTCAAAAGATCGGCCTCGCACCATAAACGGATCACGTACCGTGATCGCTAGTACCTACAACACGAATGTAAGGATGAGCCACCGAGGCTCAGTAAGCAGAAATTATGCATGTATGCACGTGTCCTAACGATCGACAATCCACACCGTCGTTTTCTAACGCTCAAACTCTTTTTCCGACTCATACTCTTTTTCACATACTCTTTTCTTGACTCGTACTCTTTTCTTATACACTTACGTCATATGGGCCCTCGGCTTTCCATCCCACTATGCGCCATTTCATAGAGATCTCACGTGTGGAGGTTCACACACTAGAAGGTCACCCGAAGTAGTCTTCCCTTACTCAGTGTGGCCTCCACGCTGACGCTTCTCACTGGTAGCCAACACCGAGGCCACTAACCGCGGAGGTCACCCGAAGGAATCTTCCCTCCCAGTTAGTGCTTTACGCACTAGAAGGTCACCCGGAGGAATCTTCCCTTACTCAGTGCATGCCCCGGGCCGCATCCTCCAGGTTGCATCTCCCGCATACGGGGTATTACCCCAGCCTCTTATACAGGCCTTATGGCTTCATTCGCCATGGCTGCATAGGGGAGCCGTGACTCTTCGTTGAGTCGACACAAACGCCAATATTGGCGAGTATACATCGCACACAGGCGATCTTATGCACGCTCTTACCTCGCGTCTTACATAATATGTATGCGTGCAAGTGCTCATGCCATACTCATGCACACATGCAGGTCATGCTATCATGCATCTAAAATGATCATATCGTAACGTACATGTTTCACATAGAATACACGAGCACGTAATTCACATAATTTGACGCAGGCAAGTTACGTGTCGTAGTTGAATTTCTACTTACCTGTGGTCCAAGCTTAATTATTGTTCTTCCCCGTTCGCTCCTACCGTTCGACCTTTTAAATAAAATAATTGGAGTATTAGTACATTGTTTTCCTTGGCTAATTCGTCGAGATAATTAAATTCCGTCTTATTAATTATTTGGACTTGTACAAATTTTCTAGACTCCAAATTGAAATTTTGCCTTATTTGAATTTTTCTTAAGTCATTTGATTTCCTACCCTCGATTAAGTTAACTTATGAAATTAATGCTTCACCCATACGTCTCGGCGAAAGTCCCAAAATTGTGATTCGGTTTCGATCGAAACTTCTAAGTGTTCAATCCCAGCTAAATTAAATTATAAGTCCAAACATTAAAATTCCTAGCATAAGAAGCTCGGCGAAAGTGATTAGCTATTGAGATCTACTTCGCTCGATTCGATTTAATTAAATTGATGTACCCTAAACCCTAGTTTCGATCGATGGCTTGATAGGGTTGAGTTTCGCCGAGTTTTCTTTCGGGCAAAACCCTTTTTAAGTTATTTCTTTCGATCAATCACATGGGATAGATCTTAGGTTTCGATTGATTTGGCTTATTCATACGAGTTTCGCCGAGATCTAATTCGATCGAAAGTAGACTTTTCGATCGAAACTCATTTATGCTAAATTCTGATTCAAATCGATGGTTAGCCTATGTTAGTTTCGCTTAATTGAGGGAGTTTCGCCGCGCCATTTCATCATCCTTACGTCATTATCATCATTTCGCCCGAAACTATACATGCATCGGGGATCTCTTTCGATCAATTTGAGGGTTTGGTACGAGGTTTCGATCGATACTCAAGTAATGAAATGAGTTTCGGTCGAAATTCATGACTTATTAAATTTACTATCTTGCAAATTGATTTAATCGAACTTAGATGTATTCAAATTTCGTCCGAAACTCTAGAATTAATTCCCTACTTTCGATCGAAAGTCCATTGGCTAATAGCATTCAATCGAAGCTCTAATTTCCTATTCACTTTCGATCCAAACCCTAAAATTCATTCCATCGGAACTACATTTATCTCATTAACCTAGTAGAAACTCTTCAACTCCATCCCTTCTCTACTAAAATCGGTTGGTTCCTATCTCGAAAAATCAATTTCATGGTTCCTAAATCGTACATTGAGTAATCCCAACACTGATTTATCCAAGTAGGGACCTTAACATGAGCTTATGCCTCACACTTAGAATTTTCGCATTCCTTCTTAGACTAAAATTTGCATTAATGACATTAATTCATCCCATACTACCAAAATTACGAATTGAAAGGCTTAGGGGAGGAAGCTTACTTACAAATTTGAGATCCTAAGTTAGTTGAT
This sequence comes from Craterostigma plantagineum, assembly GCA_027422505.1. Lineage (NCBI taxonomy): Eukaryota > Viridiplantae > Streptophyta > Magnoliopsida > Lamiales > Linderniaceae > Craterostigma > Craterostigma plantagineum. Next base: position 815,425 of record JAPQWV010000186.1, on the reverse strand, counting down.
GTGCTTATGGCTTGGAGTTTGCCTCAGCTCCTTCTTCTTTCATCCCTTAGGTTTTCGTTAGTTTTTTAGGTGTGGTAAAGAGTTTAGATGTTTTGGTAGATATTTTAAGTCAAAAAGGGGTCATGGTGGTAGAAATCCAAGGCGTGGGGTTTCCTTGTTTTAGGCAAGGCTTGTCTCCCATTGTTCTTTCCTATGGATTGGGCCAAATTGTTTGTTTATAGCCCAAAGTAAGTTCTAGCAAATTCTCACGTGACTATCATTAGTCCTTCTCTTTACTATTTTCGAAAATTCCCCCTTCGTGAATTAGGGTTCATCATTCATACGAAATCATGGACACGTAATTGCACATATAATTCACGAGCATAAAGTTCATACGTCACATAAACATTCAACATGTACGCAATTAATATGAAATCACGTAAATCATACACGTAATTTATTGGCCGACCTAATTTGCGGGACCGGGTCCTACAAATACCTTGGCCAAGGATTTCGTAATTTCCCGTCGCCGTCCTCATAGGACACTTATCTCGATTACTTGCAAGACTGTGAATTCGTACTCGACGGTCTAAGCCCGGCAATCACAAATCGTCACCAAGACCGCATCTGGCCCGCTGACCCATGCAACAGCAAATCGGGTCGAGGGGAACCAGTGACAGTCGAGACTTCGAAGTCAACTATAGTATTGTCGTCGGTCATTGACACTCCTTGAGTAATAAGCCATGTTCGACCGTACGACCCGTGAGTCAGTGTCCATGAAACGATTCAATCCCTTGATTCGACTCGCATCACAAGTCATGACCTCCGCTTCCAAGCGGGATATCGGCACTCGATAGGTCATCGACAATATGCCGTAATCGGTTATCCAACACCCAACTGGAGCCTAAGGCCTTCGGACTTTTAATGCTCGAGGTTAAGAGTCCACGGGTACCGTCCTCTCTCGTACCCATCGAGAAAAGTGACTCAACTCGACAATTTGTATTTGTTCATTTATTGCTTTACCGGATGCTTAGTAAAGTACTCTTATATCCAATAAACGAACAACGCCTTTCAATAAACACATAAAAAATATCTTATTACATAAAAGGTCGAATGATAAATAAGCCAATGCCCTATACAATCTAATCCTCGTATAGCATTCGAGGGCATATTCCTGATAGACGACTAGGTTGATGCTGATGAGTGAGATTCACAAGTTTTGTGATGGGATGCTCAAGGTCATCAGGCAGAACATAGAGAAAAGGTTGGAAGAGATCAATAGAGAGACGATGGTAAAGCTTCATAGGTTCGTGAGAGAACAACCGCTCCTGATGGAACTACTTGAGGACATCGAAGAGCGACTGGAGCTGTGGAATATGCTAAGGAACTTCGAGCATGCTTTGGGCTTGCGCAGGTCGTACTATGCCCGACGAGGACAGATGGCACGAAAGATATCTCAAGCACAAAGGGGTAGAATGTAGAATACTACTTGTAATTGTACTTTGATTTTAATCAGTTGTCCTTGTAATCAGGGGCTTTTCTTGTATTTGTCCTTAGATTAGAACTTATATGTTATTTATACCAAGTTTGTTTGGTATAAATACATTTGTAAACATTGTGCTTAATAGAAGATTTTAGAATATTGATCCGAAAGGCTTGCAATCCGATTTCTAGAGAGAGAAACAGCAAAATCTTCATCTCACTAGGCAAATTCTCTATCAAGGTTTCAAAAGAGTTTTCGATCTAGCTTAGATTTCGCATAATTCTAATCGATTAACTAAGGATTCAAGTATAGGATCTTAGAGTTGATAAATTAGCACCTAACAATTCTCAACCGAAAGATTTGAAGCAAATGTTTCTCGCTCGATAAACTTTTTGCCAACTATACTTATCGTGCGAAAACAGTAACACATTTTATTTCGAAGAAAGTAGTTTCATCAAACTTTAAAGATTGAATCAAAAATAATTCTTGATTACTTTCGAATCAAACGCTACTAACAAATCTGCCATTTGTGAAGCACATACACCGAATTCATCCAACAAAACAACAAATGAAGGTCCTTCATCAACTCTACAAATAATCAGTGGATGCTTACTCGCTTGGACACGACAACCGTCCGCCAATCTTGGCGAATACACTGTCTGGCGAAGCCGCTTCCTTAATTTCATTGAGCTAAAAGATGAGGCAGATGATCTTCTTCAATCACTTGAGGAAGTCCAGCTCAATTCTGGGTCAACTTACCTGGCGACAACACAGCCAATCCTCCTATTCCCACTACTAGACGACTGAAAGAGCATAGGGAATACACGGCTGAGGAAAGGACCCGAGCTAAGCCTGATCTGATAGCCTAGAACACACTCACGCTAGGCATCCCAAATGACATCTACAGACAAATAGACAGCCTTCCAACGGCTAAAGGAATGTGGGATGAACTGTATCGAATGATGCAAAGAACGGAAGTAGGCATCATTGCCAAGAGGGCAAACATTCTCACGGCTTACGACTCCTTCAGAGCAAAACCAGAGGAGAGCTTACATGATCTGTATCAGAGATACCTCACACTTCTCAGTGAGATGAGGAAAATATAAATCACCAAGACGAACATGGAGACGAACATTAGATTTCTATCCTCTCTGCCCTCAGAATGGAAGAAGATATCCACTCTGATAAGACAAAACAAAGATCTCAAGGAGTTGGATATCCACATCATGTTCGACAATCTCGCACAGCACGAGGAAGACGTAAGCGATATTTCGAAGGAACAGAAGGGCAGGCTGATCGAAGACACAGTTGTCCTAGTCTCAGAGAAACGAGGTTCAAAGCCAAGAAAAGAAAAGATCATCAGGCCTCCCACTCCTTCAAAGTCGGAAGATGTATCAGACACAGACGTTGAGCCAAATATGAAAGCTCTGGGAAAGTAGTTGGCTCTAATTATAAAAATGATGAGCAAGCAATACTTCAGGAAAAAGTCCTCATCATCAGGCAACCGACTTCGGACTTCAAGCTCAAAGAACAAAGAACGTGCACCTGAGACCTCCGAAGTCAAGAACGCCAATGAACTAAGCAAGTGCTTTAACTGCGGCAAATCTTGTCACTATGATAGGAGTGCGCTCTCCCAAAGATGAAAGATGTCAATTACTACTCCAAGAAACTTCAACTCACAAGCAGAAAGAGGCTGGAGTAGCTCTGATGGCTGAGCAAGACCATGACTCGAAGACACGTCAAGCTCTGAAGAGGAGAATCTATCCCTCATGGCTCGCCTGGACGAAAACTCAGATGCTGAAATCTCAAATCAAACAGACGATGACTAAGCATCCGAACCGTCACAGGAGGTAGTCTCTCATTCCACATTCAAGTATACACTAACATGAAACGTGAGCAGAAAATTGTAAAGGAAGTAGAAAAGGAATTATCCAAGTCTCAGGAAAGAATAGCTAGTCTCGAGGCTGAACTTAGGAGCTCTAGTGTCAAAATAGAAGAACTATCCAAGAGTCCCATTATTAGCGAGACTAAGTATATTTCCTTAGAGAAGCATAGGATGATTGTAAAAGACTTAGAAGACATGCTTGGGAATAACTACAATTGCCTAGTTAGGAACCTCAACGAGAAAGCCAGCCTCAATTGTAGGTTTAACAGATACTGCTACTAAGGTCACTAATTTAGAAGACCAATTAGTTAAATCCAATACAAAAGTTAGTGAACTAGTTACAGAACTAGATGCATGCAAAGCCGCCAAGGTGGAAAATAACCATGCTCTCTTAGGCGACGAACGTAAGAGACTATACTCCAAGCTTAAGAAATTAAAAGACCTTCTTGTAAAAAGGGATCAAACTGATCAGACTATATTTTTGAACCAGCCCAAGGTCTTAGAATTTTATGATTATAAGTTTGGCTTAGGCTTTAGAATCCAGGTTGCTTGACGAAAGTTGACTGCAAACAACTTTACGATGTCAAGTACATGGGCTTAGGACAAACAAATCTTCTGGCTTTTACTAACGCGAAAGAAATAGATGCTATAGAAGAAGCCAAGAGAAAAGCCAAAACTAGGGCTGAAATTCCCTTTTCTTACACCGAATTGATTCAAAGTACAAAACTAGGGAACTTCCCAAGGGATGGAGTTTTGAGTCAATTTATCTTCCCGAAGATCGTTCTAAATCGGAAGAAGTGCCAAACCACCATTATGAAAATACTCTTATATAACTCCTATTGTTAGGAAACTAATAGGGTTAAGAGCCTCTTTAGCAAAAGAATGAGAGAATTTTGAAGCGGAAAATAAAACGTTCCTAAAAGAGATGGAAAATCTCAAAGCTTCCTCTTTATTCCAAACCATTTCTCATGCATCTCCCTCACAAGATAAAGTTATTTTGAAAAGCGTGAAGAAAGAAAAATCTCCATTCGAAGAACTAAAATCGAAGAACAATGTTCTTAAAATTTCTATCTCTAACCCGGTTTTTACTACATCTACAGGGAGCGTAGTCAAGGAGTCGAGAAACCAAAGGCGAGAGTGTCTATTAGAAATAATGGAGTCTCTAAATGTTAAAATTCCAAGCTTATCACCTCCTTCTGTAAAAGTAAAAGACAATCGTAGAAATTAAAGACTTATTTCTTCTCTCAAAACAATTGCTTCTACTTGCTCCTTAAAGCCTACCACATTTAGAAGCACTAACTTCGAAATAGGCTCTTCTTCTACAATACAAAACTCTCATTCTAAAACAAATGCATCTAGGATGAGTCGTAGGAAACAAGAAACCGCCATTAAGAAGGCTTATAGTGCTATTCATGCATGTTCTCACCTAAGGTATCTTGTAAAGATTGAATCCCCCAAGCACCTTAGGAGACTATCCCATGAAAAGATCTTTTCCACGCTCAAGCCTACAAAAGCATTTGTCCGTGCCGAAATTAATCTTTCCTGTCAGGTTCAACCTAAATGGGTTCCTAAATCTCCGCCTAGAAAGACGAAAGCCAAAAAGGCCAAGTCTTCTACAAGAGGCAAAACCACATAAATTTCTTTGAAGTTGACTTGGGTTGTTAAAGCTACTACTAGCACTAATCTTGGAACCATATCCGAACCAACATCTACATCTGCTAATCTGAGATGACCCATTCTACAAGTGGATACTTAAAGCTCTCTAATTTAATTTTGCAGATGCATGGTACCTTGACTCTGGTTGCTCCACACAGATGACGGGAAATCAAGAGCTGCTGAGCTAACTACCAAGACCGATCAAATGGAAAAAGTAAGATTTGGGAACGACTCGACTTCGATTCTCGGCTTCGGAGACATAATTCTGGAAAATCTGACAATAAAGAATGTCTCCTACGTCGAAGGTCTCCGCCATAAGTCGGACGAAATATGTCATACTAAAGCAGTTCCATCAAGATCACAGCAAGCCACTCAGCACAACCAGTTGCATGTTGGATGGCGATCCCACTGGAAAACAGATCGACATCACACTTTATCGCAGCATCATGGCTCTCTTCTCTATCTCACCTCAAGCCGGCCGGATATTATGTTTGCCATCTGCCTCTGTGTTCGTTTCTAAGCCGATCCCAAAGAATCTCACATGCTCGCGGTCAAACGGATTCTTCGCTACCTCAAGGGTACCTCAACCCTAGGTTTATGGTATCCTAAGGGCACAAATTTCAAATCAATCGGCTATACTCACGCTGATTATGCAGGTTGCCGATTGGACAGGAAAAGCACCTCCGCTGGCGCTCTATTTCCCGGCACAGAGCTTGTCTACTGGTCATCCAAGAAGTAGAACTGCGTCTCAACATCGACGGCTGAGGCTGAATATGTCGCGGTTGCCAGTTGTTGCTCGCAAATGCTATGGATGCGAACTTAGCTTCGCGGTTATGAGTACAATTTAAATAATATACCCATTTACAGTGAGAGCCAAAGCGCCATTGCGATTACGTGTAATCCTGTTCACCACTCACGCACAAAACACATATATCATTTTATAAAACACCACGTAGAAAAAGGCACGATTGACATGTATTTCGTGAACACGGAGTATCAACTAGCTGACATTTTCACCAAGGCATTGGATGAAAAATAATTCCACTTTCTTATCGGAAAATTAGGCATGTTGAATCTTCCGTAATATGTGCTTTATGTGCTCCTATCTGCTTTCATATGTCATATTCTATGTGTTTTAACTGTTAAATGCTCCATCTTGCGTGATAAATCAAAATTTTATATTAAATAAAACTATCCTAGTAAAATAAAATCCAAAAATATTGTACATGTACTTGGGGAATGACGATATCTTTAGGATGCTCGATCTAAGTCACTAATAGATTTCCCTGACATGTGACTGGTTAATTGCTTAATTTTGTCAGTCTCAGTCGCATTCTCGTGAATAAAGGTAATCAGTTTGCTCCACTAGACACAAAGCCACTTCATATAAGTGAGGATTCTAGCCATCTTATCTTTCCACTCCACGGATTTATTCTTGAGCGAGTCACACATTGATTGCTTGTCTTAACTAGTCATTCTTGGCCTCATACTCGCCTTGTGTTGGATCGTTAGGAAAATGATTAGGGCACTTAGGAAATTCCTCACTCGAACATCTAGAAAAATTGAAACCTTTAATATTGCCTTTAGCCATCCATTTTGAGCCTTCTCCGAATACATTTTCTTCATTTGAAACCACTTTGAGCCTTCAACAGACTATTTAAGCTTACGATGGGATGTTCAAACGAGAAAAGGAGGGGGATAAAGATATGACAAAGAATGAGATGACAAAAGAAGGTGGAAAACGCACACGAGGATGCTCAACGCCCACAAAGCAGACCAAGAGAACCCGGCTCTCGACTATCACAACCTCACATCACTAGAGGGGCATGGATCTTGCTGTGAATTTGTCCATCAATAATCTCGTACGCTCGTCCGAACGGCTGGAAGAGGAGCACCCTGAAGTGAACTCGTCCAACGATAATCCGGTCTTATATCGGGAAACGAGAAGAGGAGCACGACCTTTGGTTCGAATTCATAACTATGAACTTCTTCCAATTGATAATCTCTGAAAGCTCTCTAGGGATTAAGAGAAAAGGAGCACGGTATCGGCCCGAGAACTAAGAAGAAGAACTTCGCCTTAGATTACCTCTCAGCCTCGTAGAGAAGCAGAGCTTTAGCTTGAGCAAGTGTAGACTACTACGAAAAAATTAAAGGATGAGAATGACAAAAGATACGAGAAAATGCCGAAAGAAGGAGAACGACGGAGAAATGGAATACGACAAAAAGATCACTGTTCCCAAAATTTTCCTTCCATTCTAAGTCAGAGCCAAATTAAAATCCTTCAACGTCCCTTTCATTCCAAATCGATGGTCTTTCGCATAGCTAAAATTATTAAAAGTGCCTCGATCACAGATAACTTGACTTAATATTGCTTGTGTTGACTTGAGTGATATAAATATAATAATCCCAAGGTAAAAATAAATGAGCGCTAGAGTGAACCCAGTGAGAGTTGTCGAAATGGATCATAATTTGAACTTAGGACTATAGTTTGCTGACGTGACTTGACGGCATATGATCATGGCAAGTGTCTTGTGAAATTTTAGACGTGGCAATGATCGAAGCAAAATAATCTGACCCCATACTATAAATAATATTAATATTCATACGAAAAAATTATATATATAAATGATAATTTTATTGAAATTTTTCTTCATAGTTTCTTATTAATATATGTTATGGAAAATTAAATATATATATATATATATTATATATATACACATATAAAAGATAAATCGCACATTCTGATATGCAATTTTATTTGCATTTACACTGAATTGATTAAATGCGATATATTGTTCTTGCTCATACCCTAGCACATAAGTTTGATTACATGATTAGGGACCATGTATCCAAGCTACATTGATCAAATTGCGTGTTTTGAATGTTTGCTAGTTAGGTTGATTTACTCGTTTACCTTATTAAATCAATTAAGGTGCATTATTTGAGGGGGAGCATTGACAAAATATTACGCCTTGAGATGCAAATATTTTTGATGTTTTCCTCTAAGTGTTGCAGATATTTTCGATTCGGACTTTTTGCTACAACACAATTCAACGAGGAGGACTTCACAATTTACTTTCGTTTTGGAGCTTACGGCATTGATACAAAAATTAAGGGGGAGCTTTACTAAAACTACTTGTTGATTAACTCTAACACTCTGGACATTTTGTTCTAAGTAACAGATTTTTTCGAAAATCGGATTTGGAGCCAGATGTCACTGCTCAGAATTTCAGGGAGCTAATTGCATTTTAATTTTAATACATGGGGAGTGAATATGTGATTTTAAATCCAATATGGGTCAATATGAAAATATAAGAATACTTAGCATCGAGAAATTAGATAGAATCATAAGTTTCTCGATCGTAAACAGTAATGGGCCTGAAAATTGTTAAGTATCGATAACGTCTAATCAGCCCACTTAAACAAAGTCAATGCTTGCAGTCGGAAAACTTCATCTCACGGAAAACCTTATAACAGTGTCGATTAAAATTTCTCGAGCGAAAACTCAAAAACGAAAGACGAATTCAAAATTTCTCTCAAAATCTTTAAATCTCAAACAATTTTCGTCTTTTAAAGGTGGATTCGACATCCTTTAGGTGTTTGCGTCTGATTGATATAAATTTGTATCTACGTTCTGTAATTTTTCGCCAGATTTTCTGTTAGATTTTCTCTGTTCTTAACTATGAAGCCTCGAAGGCATTTTTCCAGCGATTTAAACATGTTTCTATGCTTAAAATGGGTTTAGATTTCTGTGTTAAGATAGTCTTTGTGTTTGCGGTCACTCTGATGGTGTAGTTTTTCGATTTTCTACGTTTTAGAGCGAAAATTTAAGTTTCGACTAAAAACTGGGGTTTTGAATGTTTGAAGCAGTCGAAGAACTTTCTCAATCGCAAAGAGTTTCAATAGAATTTAAATTTGAGATACTGTTTGCATCGTAAAAGATTTTCGATCGCTAAAATTTTGGCTTAGTCGTTAAGACAGATGACGTAGATCGAAAAATTACTTACCATCGAGAAATCTAATTTTGATTTTACGCTAGCGAAAAATTATGTAAGTGAAAAATAATAGATAGAAGCCTTCGAATAAGTTACTATCGAAAACAGTACTTTCGATTCCAATTTTATTTTGGTCGCTAGTGATGATAAAATTAAGTTCTCGACGCTAAAATTTCTCGATCGTAAAAACGCAGCGATAATTTTGTTCGATCGAAAATTTGCTCAGCGATTGACTTAGTTTTACGCTCACTACTTTCTCGATCGATAAACTTCGCAGCGAAAACCATTTTTCAAAATCGAAAGACTTGCACGCTCGACAAAATCACGACGAAAATTTTATTCAAGCGCGAAAAATTTCTCGATCGTAAATTTACACGGAAATTGATTTTCTCGATCGTAAATTTACACGATAATTTTTCTCGATCGTAAAATTTCTCGGCTACAGTACCACGTTTTAAGTTCCAAAACATAGAAAAAAATTTCTCTAAGTCTTTTCCACTGCAGCAGACCTTAGCGAATAAAATTTTCGATCACAAAATTGAACGGAGACTTGAACTCAAAATTCGCACTTAGGAAATTAAAATTGATTTCTCAATTCTCGAGCGCAAAGTTTAGCGGAGTGAATAATGGTCTTCAACACTTAGAATATTTTCGACAGAAATGTTATTTGCCTTAAATATGAATGTCGAAATTCATCATGGCCTTTATCTCACTTCGTACAACCTACGTGCAACATACACATCTCCAATTTCAAAATTTTATCAAACTTGTTATAAATTGATAAACAATTATAGTTTGATAATATAATTCATTTTCACTCAATTATTTTTTAACTAATGAGCTTTCTTACTTCTTATCATTTCAGATGGATCACTACCCTCGATAGAATCACATCTACGAGCATAACATGTACCTCAGCGCACCTGACACAAACTACAACTCGATCTGACGACATTTCAATATCCAGACGAGATCATAGTCTCAATACTCCAAGGGCCGTCCCCTTTGGCACGCACCTACGGTGACAGCCTCGGTGCCAATGGTATACCTCCAACGATTCTAGGGGATGATTAAGAGTGTCGTAGTTGAAGGAGCTTACAGTTTCACTACGGTAATCGGGACGAGGCATATCAGCATGAACAAGAACAACTTTGGGCTCGTCCTCGACCTCCCCTTCAGCCACAACTACGACCCCTTCCCAACTGATGCAGAAATGGTGAAAGATTTCATACACATGGGGTACCGACCACCGCTTGTCAAGCTAGCTCAAGTACAGAGCAACGGGATCCCTCATCCTTGGAAGACGCTGTTTGGAATCATCAACAAGTGTTCGTCACCAAAGCACGCATGATTTGACAAGGGCAATGGCAACATTCTACGGATCTTTCATGGAATAGTGTTCCCGCGGAACTACGATTTCGCACAGCTAATTTGGAACAATTTGGCAGAGCAGATCAGAATAAAAGAGAACAAGCTGTCAAAAATGTGCCATATGTGAGATGGTTCTCTGTTATCATTGCTCAATATATGGAGATGTATGAGAACATTCCTCGCTTGCCTCTTGGAGAAAACTACCAGCCACCCAAGCTCAAGTTCTTTCACAAACCCAACTGACAGAACTTGATCGACCATCGATGGCCATCCCGTTCGTGCTGCTTCGTCTTGCGACCCCACGGGAGACGAATACTAATGATACTACCGGGAACATCATCTAAGGAAACGGATGATTCTAGGTCCCCCGACAGACTTTGCAGTGAGCCCTCAACAACATCACAGTTCTCAGGCCAAGCTAATTGATGAAGTGGCTCACGAACTGGAACATGAGTCACCAACTCAAGATGATCTAATGCCCGATACAAATGCCATGTTGATCGACGAAGTGGCAAATGAGTTGGAACTCCAAGCTCCAAATCAAGCGTTAGGAGCTGAAGTACCCATCAATGTCAGTGTGTTTCAACGGTTCATTGAGAGATCCTTCAACAAGAAGCGCAACCCGAAGCAGAAACGGGGCACAACCCACTTCACACGGCGACCACGCTAAAAACCGAGGCCCAGATCGCCACGATCATACCCGAAGCACCTCAGCCGACAGCACAAGCGCGTGAGGAGGCAGAGCATGACCCTACCCCTCATACAGCTACCTCATCAGACACAGACTGAGACGAGGAGATTCGATTTATAAGATGGCCTCCCCACGTCAAATTACATCAGACGAGCCCGTCTAAAGCTGCCACTTAAGGCCGATAAAGTCGCAAAATCATACATGATGCAAGCAATTCCGAACGACATTCTGATGCAACTCGAATGTGGTCAAGATGCGAAAGAAATGTGGGATGCCCTACAGATTATGATGCAGGGAACATAAGTGAACACAATGGCAAGAATGCCAAATACCCTCATCTCATATGATCGCTTTCAGGCAAACAAAGGAGAAACTCTTCAAGAAACATTTCATCGATTCCTTGTCCTCCTAAATGAACTAAAGATGAATGGAATTACGAAAAATGTAATGGAGATCAACATCAAGTTCCTTGGATCACTTCATCCAGAATGGGAATCAACAGCAATCATGATGAGACAAATGAACGATTTGACCAAGGTCAGCATCCACACCCTAATTGATCATCTCAATCAACAATCCAATTACGTGGAGAAAAGAAGGGAGGAAGCTAGGCCAGTGGGAAAGGACACACTTGCACTCATGTCTGAACGATCATCAAGAAAGAATGCCAAGGACAAGGAGATCATTCAGTCAGCTCAAGCTCAGGAAGGAGGAGATTCAGACTCTGATGGAGAACTCAAGGACCTCACAAAACATGTGGATAAGGAGATTACAATCAAGGAACTTGCAAAACAACTCACATTGGTCTCCAACTTCGTACTACTATAAGAAGCATGGATCCTCATCCAACCAAATTTCTTCCAATTCAAAAGGAAAGGCTCAAGAAGAAGAACATAATTTTGAAACCGTTCCTCAAGCCGGAAAATGTTTCAACTGCAGAAAACCTGGACATTTTCCAGAGAATGCAGATTGCCCAAGAAGAAGGATGTCAACTATTATCGTAGAAAGGTACAATTGGCCGAGCAGAAGGATAAAGGAATGGTCTTGATGGCTGAACATGATCATTGGCTTGAGGACACCTCAGACAGCGAGGAAGAGAACATGGCGCTAATGGCCAGACTTGATGATGAATAAGATAGAACTGAAGCAGAAGGGAGTGAGCCAGAGAGGGAAACTGCCGACAATTCAGATATGGTTGAAGTAAGCGAAGACTATGACTCATTACTTAAAATGAAAAATGAATTTTTAACTCTATATAAATCGAACAAACAAGGGAAAAAGAAAATTAGATAATTAGAAGCAAATCTACATAATAATCTAGAGGTACTGGATAAATTTAGGTATGAGCATGCATGTGAGAAAAATCGAGTACTTGTAGCTAATGAAAAAGTCACAAAGCTAGAAGCTCAATTGCTAAAATCTGAGGCTAAAGCCAAGGAATTAGCAGTAGAAATGAGGTCCCATAGAGATAAAGCAATGGACACCTCAGCGAAGTATATCTTACTCTGCAAAGAACGGGAAAGACTGTACTCCAAGAGTAAAAAATTAGAGGACCGCTTAACCCGACGAGAACAAACAGAACAGATATGTTTCTTAAACAAACCTGCCAATATCGACTTCTACAATCCCGATAAGGGAATTGGTTTTGAAAAGCATGTCTGCTAAAGAAAGGTATTACCGATGCACCCTATTTATATGATATCAAATACATGCAGTTATGTTATATGGCATAACTTATGCCTTTTGTTAGTGAATCCGAAACTGTACAGGGAAAGGATAGACACACAAAAAAGCAGAGATATCATTTGATTATACAGAATTAGATGATAGTTATAAAGAAAGAAAATGTTCAGCAATAACTGAATTTGAGTGTGAAATCCGTCCTAGTGAGAAAGATACCCCAAAAGAATCAACAAGTGAGGCATCGACAACTAAGTATGCAGCAGGGTATATGCCTGGTTGCATAAAGAAGGTCAGTGATCTACACTCCACTCTCGAAAGAGAAAGAAAGTCCTTCAACGAAGAAAGGAAGAAACTTCTCGAGGAAATCTCCACACTAAAAGAAAAATTATGACTACACTCACATTCATATACCTTGATTTCGCATGACAAAATTTCTTGCACTAATACTTAGAAATTTTCAGGACCCATCATAAAGTCACTGAAAGGTCAGGTCTGGGTTAGAAAGGAAGATATTTTGAAGGAGAAACGCGATTATAACGAGTCTTTTGTCATAGATTGTTTTCCTTCAAAAACATTTGGATCGTCTTTATTTCCTCATGTATCGCAAAACTCATCATCCAATACAAAAAATCATTTTCCCACGCTTAATCTCATTACCAAACAAACTCGCAAAATGATTTCCAAAGACATGCCTTTAAAGAAAAAGAAACTATCAAAAATGAAAACTGCAACAGAACACACAAAACAAGAAGAGACTCCAAGACGTGTTTCTAAAGACAAAAAAAATCAAGCTCCACTCTTGAAAAAGTGGGATTCAAAGCTTAAGACTGAAGAAACCCAAATCAAAGCTCTAAAAACACTTGATGACTCTGTGAGTAACAGTAAGTCTTCCGCTGACTATAATAAATCTAGGATGGGTAGAGAGTCTATACGGACTAACAAGCACAACAGAGGTGGATCCATTTTTAAAATGGGTACCTAAAACCCTATAGTTTGATTTTGCAGGCCCCGCATGTGTGGTATATAGATTCAGGTTGCTCCACACACATGACGGGGAAGAAAGGACTGTTGAGCAAGTATGTTGATAGGCCAGGTGGACTAGTGCGCTTTGGAAACAGCAATGGAGCCAGAATCCTTGGTTACGGAGATCTTATATGCGGTAGACTCACAATCAAAGAAGTTTCGTATGTTGAAGGGCTGACACACAACCTCTTATCTATAGGACAGTTCAGTGACATCGGACTCCAAGTTGGAAAAAAGGACGTGCAAAATTCTCAATGCCAATGGTGATGAACTTCTCACTGGAACTCGTAAGCCAAATCTGTATACCATCGACATTAGAACCGTCAGACCAAAGACAAATATCTGCCTAATCTCCCGAGCAACATCAGTTCAGAATAACTTATGGCACCAGCGGCTACCTCATCTAAAATTTCAAGACTCTCAACAAGCTGGCGACCAACAAACTGGCTATTGGACTTCTGTGACTAAAATACCAAAAGGAACATCTATGTCCGGCTTGTGAGAAAGGGAATGAAAAAGGCATCTCACCCATCAAAACACACCGCATCGACTCAACATCCACTCGAGCTATTACACATCGATCTATGTGGCCTAATGCGAACATACAGCATCAGTGGAAAGCAATATATGATGGTTATTGTAGACGACTACTCACGCTATACTTGGGTCTGATTCTTACGGACAAAATCAGAGACAGTTGAACCCATTCCAAATCTCATCAGGACAACGCAGAACTTACTGCAGCATAGTGTTAAAGTAATTTGATCTGACAATGGAACTGAATTCAAGAATCAACAGCTCAGTGATTTCTACGGATCTCTAGGGATTACTCAACAATTCTCTGCTGTCGACACGCCCCAACCGAATGGAGTCGTAGAAAGGAGAAATCGAATGCTTGTAGAAGCTGCCCGGACAATGCTAATACAATCATCGTTTCCTCATTTTCGAACGCTTATAGAAGCTGTCCACATGCCCCAACGCATGAACAATGCTTGCTACACTCAGAATCGAACAAACATTCATCGAAGATTTGGAAAGACGCCTTATGAACTAATAAATGAAAGATTACCCAATATTGCCCACTTGAGAATATTTGGATGCAAATGCTTCGTCGCCAACGACCGCGAATACAAATCTAAGGCGTACAGGGTATATCTTCGTGAAAGAAGGATGATCATTGAAAGTGTAAATGTCACTTTTGATGGGGGACTCGAACCAACCACACTAGGTTCTACTCAATCACGATGGAATTAGGAGTATCCGCCAGTGGCGCTTCTGAACAAAACTGTTCAAAACCATGATTAGACGAAGAAAAGTTGGGACAGAACCCACAATATGCTGCTTGCAACTCAAGACATGGCAACCCTACGTGTTTTAGTAAAAAAACTCTAGAGGAAATGGATCTTGATCAACTCTTCGAGCATATGTACTTCTCTCCAAACCAAAACAAAGACAACCTTCGATCCCATTCCTAATACAAAACCCAGTTCAAGCCCATCCACTTCTGAATCATAACCCATTCCTGAACAAATGGTTCCACCCTAAGATATCATTAACTCGATCCCTACAGCACAGACAGAGGACTCATCGGCTTCCGCTAGCAACGCTACCACCTCTGGGACCGAGTATCCAGTTAACGAGGGATCAGATATGGATGAAACTACACTACCTCACGAGAAGAAATGGGTTCAAAGTCACCCTACAGATTAAGTTATAGGAGATCCCAATGCAGGAGTAAAGACTAGAGGTTCGCGATCAAACGAGTGTAATTTTACTTGTTTTTTGAGCCAAATAGAACCTACCGGAGTAATCGACGCACTACGTGACCCGAACTGGATAGTAGCTATGCAAGAGGAAATCAATCAGTTCGAGCGTCTCCAGGTCTGGAACTTAGTTCCTCGTCCAAAAGGCAAGACAATAAATGGAACGAAATGGGTATTTAAAAATAAGAAAGACGAGGACGGTGTGGTAATCCGTAACAAGGCTCGACTTGTCGCCACGGGATACAATCAACAAGAAGGAATCAACTACGATGAGACATTTGCTCCTGTAGCAAGAATTGAGGCGATCAGATTGTTCCTAGCCTACGCATCTCACAAAGACTTCATTATCTATTAATGGACGTAAAGACCGCCTTGTTGAATGGGATTTTGAAGGAAAAAGTATATGTCTCATAGCCAGATGGATTTCTCAATACAGAACATCCAGACTTTGTATACAAACTTGATAAGGCACTATATGGGCTAAAGCAAGCCCAAGGGCATTGTACGAAGTTTCATCAGACTTTCTTATCAAATCTAGCTTCACGAAGGGGAAAATTGATACCACGTTGTTCGTCAAGAAAGATGATTCCGATATCATGCTTGTACAAATCTACGTGGATGATATCATTTTCGCTTCCACAAACCCAGAGCTCTGTGTCGAATTTAGCACTCTGATGAAGTCACAGTTCGAAATGTGTATGATGGGAGAAATGTCCTTGTTCCTTGGATTGCAAATCAAGCAACTTCAAGATGGTATCTTTATCAATCAGTCCAAGTACATTCACGACATTCTCAGAAATATATGGGATAGACAAGAACACATCTTCAAGTACTCCAATGTCGACTTCGTGCACACTCGACGCAGATCACTTGGGCGAACCTGTAGATGCTACCCATTACAGAGGAATTATAGACTTTTATCTCACTGCCAACCGACTAGATATTCTATTTTCCACATGCCTATCCGCTCGATTCCAAGCTAATCCAAAGGAGTCGGATCTTCATGCTGTCAAGAGAGTTCTGAAGTATCTAAAGGCACTCCAGACCTTGAAGTATCTAAAGGCACTCCAGACCTCGGACTTTTGTATCTTAAAAACTCAGGTATGAAACTAATTGGATATTCTGATGCAGATTTCGCAGGCTGTAGATTGGACAGGAAAGCACATCGGGCAACATCCAATTCCTTGGAGACAAACTCGTATGTTGGGCTTCTAAGAAACAAAATTGTGTGTCAACTTCCACGGCAGAAGCTGAATATGTTGTTGCCGCAAGTTGTTGCTCACAAATTTTGTGGATCAGAACTCAACTACGAGATTACGGATTTGATTTCAATAAAATTCCTATTTATTGTGATTCCAAAAGTGCCATAGCAATAACGTGCAATCCTGTTCACCATCACGTACTAAGCACATAGACCTAAGATATCATTTCATAAAGGACCGAGTACAAAGAGGCATAATTGAAATGTATTTCGTCAATACAGAGATTCAACCAGCGGACTTGTTTACAAAAGCATTGGAAGAGAAACGATTCCAATTCTTAGTTGCAAAGTTGGAATGTTCAATCTCAATTTTTAATCTCTATTATGCCTCCCTAGGGTTCATTACTTGTTTATCTGCTCTGCATTATACGATTTCTTTTTTTTTTGTGCGTGCATGTTAGTTTATTTTTCTGTTTTTTTCTTCTACCTTACGTTCTTTTACAAATAATTTTTAGTTCGTTCCTTTTTCGCTAAAATAAGTCGTTGTAGAGCCAATGCTGATGGTACTACATCGAGGGAGAGAAAATGCTATATCATGCATCGAGGGGGAGTAATTGACTGAACAAATATTTCAGATTCTCGATAGGCATTTCATTTAAGGGGAGTTCTAATCCAAAATTTAAGGAAAATGCTATATCATGCATCGAGGGGGAGTAAGTGACTGAACAAATTTTTCAGATTCTCGGTAGGCATTTTATTTAAGGAGAGTTCTAGTCCAAAATTTAAGGGGGAGTAGGTGGTTTTCGCAAATTAATCCTTCAACGACTCATAAATTTTCAGGTGAAGAACACTCTCAAAACATCCCAAATGCAAAAAATGCACTCAACATAAAACCACTCAACATAAAAGAAAACGCTCTAAAAAACCAGTACGTCCTGTAAGGACACAATACAGAACAGGTAGAAAAGAGACGAATAAGCACAACAGAAGGAAAAGCTCAAACGCCAGTATATCCAAATTGCATTCAAAATTATGTATGAACTCTGTATGTTCTTCAGTCTAATTCTCTTGGTGTTGCTGCATCCAGTCCATTTGTCTATACGAGAGTGCTAAAAATGTGAGAATATAAATGAGTTGGTGGTATTCCTAATGAAGTATTGCTTCGAGTTTTGTCTAGTTATAGGCATAATTGCAGAATATCATCATTATTGCTTCAACCAACTTAATCAATAATACAAATGAATTTTGACTTGAGGGCTCATCGCCGCTAAAGAAAGCGATGCCTTCGTTTGTCGATTTTCAATGTTTGCTTCAAACAAATCGACTTTGAAAAAGTC
Source organism: Craterostigma plantagineum (assembly GCA_027422505.1). Taxonomy (NCBI): domain Eukaryota; kingdom Viridiplantae; phylum Streptophyta; class Magnoliopsida; order Lamiales; family Linderniaceae; genus Craterostigma; species Craterostigma plantagineum. Next base: position 797,358 of record JAPQWV010000186.1, on the reverse strand, counting down.
GTAGATTTGATTTTGTATGGTCGCTAAAGTCGAATTGGTGTTATAGTGCTAAGCATTAAATTCTATATACTTAAGATCGGTAGAAAATTTCGTGTTTATCAGTTTAGGGAAAATTAGTGAACTTAAATTTATTCAATCCACAATTAATTCGCGAATCCCTCATTTCAACTTTTCACATTTGTTTAATTATTTTATTTTGGGGAATTTACTTCACGAACTCTACCTCTTCGCCAAGTACGCAAAATCATTAACTGTTCAATTTACTTCGTGGCCTAAAACTTACTTCGCGAACTCGACTTCGCGAAGTCACTCTTAATTCAGTTCGCGAATTCTCTCAAATATCTTCAAGAACCAATTCACGAACTAATAGCTTCCAATAGGCAAACTATCAAATTCTCGACCTCAGCTTCAAACTTTCGGCCCGCGAAGTTTCTTTCTCCCTAATAACCTAACTCGCGAACCGAGTTCGTCAAACTCCCAAATCTTCACTTACTCCTTCGCGAATCCCCATCACTAAGCTACTCAGATCTCACTCTCGCTGATTTTTATGTGGTTTTCGCTCAAATTCGTTCTTCTCATATACACACGAACCTTCTTGTGGTACGGAACTTGTTTTGCTCGTTAACGATTTTATTTATTATTTGCAGGGATGATTCTTCGAAGAACAGGTTTTATTGCAGCCGATTTCAGTAGAAATTAGTATGTTGGTATTAAAATGTGTGGTCTTGTTTGAGAATTTTACTGAAAAAGAGCTTCTCTTTCAAATCTGAATTTGAAATCGAGGTTTTTCTGTTTTTTAAAGGAATTAGGGTTCACGATTGTTTTTAAGAAAAATACATTTTGATTCTTCAAAACGGAACTTCACGGGTCCAAAAAATGTTGTCGCGAATCCAATCTTATTTTGACTTCGTCAAATCTGCAAATCATGTCTGCGAACTCTGGTTTTGTTCAAGTTTTACTTCGCGAATTTGACCCCCCCAACGTTGCGATTCGAACTTCGCGAACTTATGATTGACTTAAGTCAACCCCGCGAACCTTACAACATGCACCTTGACAATTCGCAAAGTCCTCTTTTTCAAACCCGCGAACCTTCGAGTTCGCGTCAAATTTGCAAAGTCCCTTTAAAACCAACCCGCGAGTCTTCGAATTCACAATATGAAATTCGCGAAGTTCTTTAAAATCGACCCGCAAACCTTTCAGTTCGCAATATGAAATTCGCGAAGTCCTCTTTTTCAAACACGCGAACCACACTTAGAAAATCTCAGCCGAACAACTTTGAAATCTAAATGGGCCAAACAACCTTGAAATCTAAATAGGCCAAACAGTGTTGGATCGAATTGATTTAAGAAAAAAGACTTTTTTTCAAGCCCACACCATTTTCACAACACCATATCTTTCACTATTATAATGTTACATTTCTAATTCTTTTCTCTCTTGTGTTGCAGCTTCAGCAAGAATTCCCGGTGTCTAACATTAAATAAAAAGAAAAAGAAAATGACGACACCGGCTGACCTCGTATATTCGACCTCAAAATGGATAGCTACTAATGAGAACAATTTCTGACTTGACCTGAACAACTTCAAATGTCAGGACGAGATTCTCTTATCCATTTTGAGGAGTCATCACCTGGGTATGCCTTCTCGGCATCAGTCCAAGTCCCCACAGTCTATCTCCAACAATTCTGGGGGACGATGAAGACCAAGATTGCTGCCAACAATAGCATACATTACGAAGCACAGATAGCTAGTGAGACGGTGCAAATCAATAGGGAGTTTATTCGACAAATCCTTCGGCTGCCAAATTGTAATACCCGGGTCCCGCGAGTAAGTTGGCCAATAAATTTGCACACATATTATATGCTTATGTGATTTCATATTACATGTTTATTTAATTAGGTGCTAAATACTATATGACTTGTATTAAGACTTAGAAGAATTTAGTAACATTTTAAATAGTAATGGCTAGTTTCGATCGATTGAAATTTAGGACTAAGATTCGATCGATTTAGGGTAAGGTTAGAAACCGATCGATTACAATACCTATGGAGACGAAAATCGCCGAGTAAAGGAGGTAATTTCAGTCGAACCATGTAGTCTTTGCAAAATAAATTGGATCGGTCGATTAAAGATTTTATGTACTAATTTGAGTAGAATCGACCGATTGGTGAATAGAAATTTGATCGATACACACCATTAGAATTGGACCAATCACAATGCAGGTAAGATCAAGAAGATAAGAACTTAGGGTATGAGTGAAACGATTTCTTAGTTTGGGAGGAAATAATGTCACCTACTTGTCTTTTCATTCACATATTCCTAAGCATTCTATTTAATGTATATCTATTAGATTATAAATTAGAACCCTTAGAGGTAAAAACGTAATAGAAAGCAATTTCATATCTCTAACAAGGAGAAGAACTTTGGTCAGTCTAAACAACAACCAACAAAGCAAATCTTGAATAAATTGGTAAGTAAAATCTTGCTTATAGCTTGTAAATTCGATTCTAGCATACATTTATTATATTTTATAAAGTAATATAAATTATAGGAAATCCTCGGGTAGAAATAGTAGTTAAAAACCCTAAATTCTGGGGAGGAACTAGCATTAACATTTGTTATTCAAATTAGTGTAAGCATAAGCATAGTAACTCAAGGAAAAGAATTGAACTTGGCTTGAGAAATTCGTTTATGGATAGTACAGTGTGTATTAGGGTTTGTTACTTTAGAATATAATAATCCTTTGGATGAGCTAATGAATTCAGTAAACGTTAAGAACATACAAGTTTTAGCATAGCATAATAATTTAGGTAGCAAGTTTTAAGAAAACGAAGCCAGGTGTGAAACTTTCGATCGAACCTTTGGGAAGAGAACTTTCGAGCAACTATATTATTGATACTTATTAATTATATGTTATTGAGTGTAAACTTCGTAACTATGATAATAGTATTTTAATCAACTTTCGGATATTGTGAGAACCCTTGTAGTATGGGAGGTGACTTTCGATCAAATCAAGAAAGTTTACATAGAAATCGAGCGATGCATTGCATGCTTATAACTTAAGGAAGATTAAATATATTAATTACTAGGAGTCTCAGCGAAAGTGATTTTCAAATGAAAATGAATCGGGCGAATGAACTTAAAGAAAAGAACTTTCGTTGTGTGAGCTAGGGATTATTTCCAAGAATCGGTCGAAACTAGGGAAATTATGTGACTTTCGCCGATATGTACACGTGATCTAATTTACATAGGATCGGGCGATTTGCACCTCAAATGGACACTCGGCGAAATGGAGCTCGAAAGTAACAAGTCGGCCGAATCCGGAAATTTAATTGAGGAATCGGACGATTCCATGTTTCGCCGAGGTTCTCTATGTAAATTAGAATCGACCGACTTAGATCACTGTATGAGTGCACTTTCGAGCGAATCATACTAGAACATTTGTCTGGTTACCTAAGACTCAATCCACATGGAATTGGGTGTTGATCTAATTTTGACTATTAATCGGGCGACTTAAGGTTTTAAAATATTATGTTACACCGAAGGCATTTTTAGCAAAGTAGTATAGACAAACCAATTATTTTGACCAAGTCGTCTAACTTAGATATTATACTAATACTTTAATATTTTTATTTAAGGGTCAAAAATAGGAATTTCCCGGAGAAGTAAATTTATTTAGCTTGGACGACAGGTAAGTGAGAATTTCAACTACAACACATAATTTATTTGTATGTGCTTGAATTACGTGACTATGTGCTTGGGTGTTTGTATTATTACGTGAATTATTTGACATGCTTCTGCATGATAAATGTTTACGATATTAATCACGTTGCATATTCATATGCATGCACGAGACACTTGGGGTTTTATCGCCTGAGGGCGAATGATATTTGCCGATATAGGCATTTGATGTCGACTCGCAGTTGAGTCACGGCTACTTCTATGGCACCATGACGGCGTGGCGCGTCGTTGATTATATTATATAATTATTTGGGCTGATGCCCTGATAGCGGAGGGATGCGACCTGGAGGGTGTGACCTGGGAAGGAGCGACCTAGGGGGAAACCCTAGCGTAGGCTAACCAGCGTAGGCTACCAGCGTGGGCTACCGCACGACAGAGGGGACGACCTGGGAGGGTGCAACCTAGGGAAACCTAGCGTAGGCTACCCAGCGTAGGTCGCTGTCATGTTTATCCGTGTTGGATTAGAGCTCTTTATGGTGCATAGTAAGTTAGGGGGATGCCCTGAGAGATATGAGATTGAGTTTGATTTACGAGGTGTGAAATGCATTGGCGCGGATGCCTTTGCGGGGTTTTCACGTTCACGACATTGCACATTCCTACTTACTGAGCTTTATAGCTCACCCCTTACTTTATGTGTTGTAGGTGCACGCGACCACGGTACGTGATCGCTTTTGATGGCAAGGCTTACCTTTTGAAGCTTCCAGCGACTTTTGAGGGTGGTGTGTACATAGATGCGACCTATGTGGCGAGCGTTAGGGTTTCTTTTGCTGCGTGTGTGTAACCCTCCTATGTATATAGGTCTGGGATGACATTTTGACTTGTATAGAGTGATATTCCTTTATATAAAAGGAAAAATTTTATACGCCTTTTGGGTACTTACTACTTTATTTCAGTAATAGTCACGTAATCTAGTGTCAAAAATTAGTAATAGATGGCGGGGCGCCACAGGGTGGTATCAGAGCTTCGGTTGCAGGTTCTGTAGACTGTCTATGTACACACTCAAAAGCGTGGAAGCAGCCTTGCTAGTAAGTTTTTATTTCTGTGAATTTTGTTTGTGTTGCATAATTTATTGGCCTTAGGGACATCAGGGTAGGAATATTTACAATGGGTAGAACAAGAAGTGAAGGTAGTGGGAGCTCCGATCGGGGTAAAGAACCCGAAACACCGACCGATAATCGTGACGCTGCTATTCTCCAACTTACGGAGTTAGTGCGTCAGCAATCTGCCCAAATCCAAGAATTAATCCAACAACGAAACACTGAAGTGCAGCAACCTAGCGGACCTTCCCAGGCAGAAAGGATCGAGATTGTTGGGGAAAGGTTTCGTAAACTCAATCCACCTACATTCGAAGATGCAATCGATCCCACATCTGCTGAGGATTGGCTAAGGGCCCTTGAAAGCATGTTTCAGTATAGCCGCATCCCCGAGGAAGAGTAAGTGTTATGTGCTGCGTTTCCACTGCAGGGAAGTGCAGGCCATTGGTGGGACACCATCCTGGCAATCGAGGACCCGATCACGATGAGCTGGGATCGCTTCAAAGAACTCTTCAGAAGCAAGTACTTTACTGCTTCAGTTCGAGCCAAGAGAATGAACGAGTTCATTAATCTGCGACAAGGGACAATGACGGTGGCTGAATATATCAGGAAGTTTGATCAATTGTCGAGGTTTACCACCCACATGGTAAGCACTGATGCCCTGAAGATTGAACGCTTTTTGGAGGGTCTGAAGCCAGAATTGTATCGTGACGTGAATATGGCCGGGCTTCAGGGAGCCACATACGCTCAAGTTGCAGAGAGGGCATTAGTTGCTGAACAGGCTGAGACCAGAATCATTCGTGCACAAGAGGCAAAGAGAAAATTTGTGCAAGGAACGCAGTGGAGTGGAGGAATCCAGAAGAAACGGTTTTTCTCTAAGGGCGCAAAGCCTAATTTCCATAATAGACCTGGACCACCCCAACAACCAAATCAGATGCCACCAAGGTTTCCCGCACCGGTACCAAATTGTCCAAGATGTGGGAGACGGCATTTTGGTAATTGCCCTCCACAGACTAATAATTGCTTCAGATGTGGACGACCAGGGCATTATGCGAAACAATGCCCAGAAAATACTTCTGGAAGTCAAGCTGCAGGCCAGGCGAGGCCACCAACTGTACCAGCTCGTGTATATACCATGACGTCCGAGGAAGCAGAGACTGACCTGTCAGTAGTAGCAGGTACCTTATCTGTACACCATGCTCCGACATCAATATTAATAGACTCAGGAGCCACGCATTCATTTGCATCATCTAAATATGTGACGAGACTCGGGATTACACCTCAGCAATCCGATTGTGAGTATAACGTAACCATTCCACATTGGACATCAACTCGAACTTGCCTAATCTTACGAGATTGCCCAGTATTAGTTAGTGATAGAGAACTACCTGTAGATCTCATAATCATTCCAATGAACGATTATGAAGTAATCCTAGGAATGGACTGGCTGTCAAAATACGGGGCTGTGATCGATTGTAACCACAAGACAGTCACGTTCAGCTTAGAGAAAAGTGAACCGTTCATCTTTACTGGAATGGCTAAAGGCAAGGATATTCCGAAGATTTCAGCATTGAAGGCGCGACGTTTGATCAAGGCGGGATGTGAAGCCTACCTCGTTTTTGCAATAACATCAGAGGAACGCTTGTCCCCAAAATTAGAAGAGATTCCCGTAGTACGAGAATTTCCTGACGTTTTTCCAGAAGATTTACCAGGACTCCCTCCTGATCGTGAAATCCAATTCACGATCGATATAATACCAGGAGCTGCACAAATCTCGAAGGCACCTTATCGGTTAGCTCCAACAGAATTGAAGGAACTGAAAGAGCAGCTAGATGAATTATTACATAAGGGATTCATTCAGCCTAGCTTCTCACCATGGGGAGCACCAGTGCTGTTTGTTAAAAAAAAGGACGGATCGATGCGACTATGTATCGATTACAGAGAGTTGAACAAGATCACAATTAAGAACAAGTACCCTCTACCCAGAATTGATGATCTATTTGATCAATAACAAGGTGCGACAGTGTTTTCGAAGATAGATCTACGATCGGGGTATCATCAGTTAAAGATTCGAGAAGAAGACATTCCAAAGACCGCTTTCAGTACAAGATATGGACACTACGAATTCTTAGTCATGCCTTTTTGGCTGACTAACGCGCCATCAGCATTTATGGATCTGATGAACCGCATATTCAAGCCATTCCTAGACAAGTTCGTCATCGTATTTATCGATGACATCCTTATTTATTCGAAGACGAGGGGAGCAACATTTGAAGATCGTCCTCGAAATATTACGAGAAAAGCAGTTGTACGCTAAGTTTAAGAAATGCGAGCTTTGGCTGGATCAAGTCGCGTTTCTTGGACATATCATTTCGGGAGCAGGAATCTCAGTAGACCCGAATAAGATAGAGGCTATCAATAATTGGCCCCAACCGACCAACGTTACTGAAGTACGTAGCTTTTTAGGACTAGCGGGATACTACCGAAAATTCATCAAGGATTTCTCGAAGATCGCCTCAACACTAACAACATTGACGAAGAAGAATACTCCATTTCATTGGAGCGACGAGTGCGAGCAGAGTTTTCAAGAACTAAAGAAGCGACTCACTTCGGCCCCAGTCTTGACGATTCCCACGGGGACTGGAGGGTTCTCCGTGTATAGCGATGCATCAAAGAACGGGCTGGGATGCGTTCTAATGCAAAATGGAAATGTTGTTGCGCACGCCTCGCGACAGCTAAAAGAATATGAGAAGAAATACCCAACGCACGACTAAGAGCTTGCCGCAGTAGTCTTTGCTCTCAAAATTTGGAGGCATTATCTATACGGTGAGCGATGCGAGATTTTCACAGACCACAAGAGTCTGAAATACTTCTTCGCTCAGAAGGAGTTAAACAGGAGGCAGGGACGGTGGCTCGAGCTTGACGATTGTGTAATTAACTATCATCCTGGAAAGGCGAATGTAGTTGCAGATTCTTTAAGCCGCAAGACGATGAGCGCAGAATTACAAAGGCTCGAAGTAGAAGTGATACCAATGGGTGAGATTGAAACGAGGCTAGCAGCATTAACACTCCGACCTACACTGATGGAGCAGATCACTAAGGCACAGGAGAACGATGAATTGTACTTGAAGATTAAAGAAGTACAATCAGAGCAAAGATCAACAGACTTCACAATACGAGACGATGGAAGTTTATACTACAGAAACCGATTATACGTCCCTAACGACGTGGAACTTCAAAAAATCATCATGGCAGAGGCACATACTACGGTCTACTCTATTCACCCAGGAGCGACGAAAATGTATAGAGACCTACAATGCAACTACTGGTGGCCGGGAATAAAAAGAGAAATAGCAACTTTCGTGAGCCAATGCCTAACGTGTCATCAAATAAAGGCGGAGCACCAACGACCGGCAGGAACTTTGCAATCCCTACCAATACCCAAATGGAAGTGGGACCATATCACAATGGACTTCGTCGTTGGCTTGCCGAAAACCGTGAAAGGTCACGACGCTATATGGGTCATAGTGGATAGATTGACCAAGTCCGCTCATTTCTTACCAATCAGTTCGATGTTTTCTTTGGAACGATATGCCGAACTATATATTCAAGAAATAGTTCGACTTCACGGGGTCCCTATCTCAATCATTTCTGATCGAGACTCAAAGTTTTAGCTAAATTTTGGATGAGCCTCCAGAAAGCAATGGGAACCAAATTATCCTTCAGCACTGCCTATCATCCCCAAACTGACGGGCAATCAGAACGAACCATCCAGACGCTAGAGGACATGCTGAGAGCCTGCGTGCTCGACTTCAAAGGGAATTGGAGCCGGTATCTTCCAGTGATTGAGTTCTCCTACAATAATAGCTATCATGTGACTATCGGAATGGCTCCATATGAAGCTTTGTATGGACGCAAATGTAGATCTCCAATTCATTGGGATGAAGTTGGAGAACGAGCAATATTAGGTCCCGATATGGTACAAGAAATGACGGAAGCTATTAACAAGATACCAGAAATGATGAAATCAGCCCAGAGTAGACAGAAAAGCTATGCAGACCAAAGACGAAGGCTATTAGAATTTACTATAGATGATTGGGTATTCCTGAAAGTTTCACCGATGCAAGGCGTGAAACGATTCGGGAAGAAGGGTAAGTTAAGCCCGAGATACATTGGACCATTTAAGATACTAAAGAAGGTTGGCAAAGTTGCCTATCAGTTGGAATTACCAGCTTCATTAGCACAGGTCCACGATGTATTCCATATATCAACATTACGAAAATACGTCGCCGACCCAAGTCATGTATTGAATAATGAGATCTTTCACCAACAACTCAAACCGGACTTGAGTTACGAGGAAAAGCCAGTAGAAATCCTGATGTACGACATAAAACGATTGCGGAATAAAGAGATTCATTTAGTAAAGGTGTTATGGCAGAATCAGTCCACCGAGGAAGCCACATGGAACGAGAGGATGACATGAAGAATCGATACCCTACACTATTTCTCCCTACCTGATTTCGGGGGCGAAATCTCTTTTAAGGGGGGAGGATGTAATACCCGGGTCCCGCGAGTAAGTTGGCCAATAAATTTGCACACATATTATATGCTTATGTGATTTCATATTATATGTTTATTTAATTAGGTGATAAATACTATATGACTTATATTAAGACTTAGAAGAATTTAGCTAACATTTTAAATAATAATGGCTAGTTTCGATCGATTAAAATTTAGGACTCAGATTCGATCGATTTAGGGTAAGGTTAGAAACCGATCGATTACAATACCTATGGAGACGAAAATCGCCGAGTAAAGGAGGTAATTTCAGCCGAACCATGTAGTCTTTGCAAAATAAATTGGATCAGTCGATTAAAGATTTTATGTACTAATTTGAGTAGAATCGACCGATTGGTGAATAGAAATTTGATCGATACACACCATTAGAATTGGACCAATCACAATGCAGGTAAGATCAAGAAGATAAGAACTTAGGGTATGAGTGAAACGATTTCTTAGTTTGGGAGGAAATAATGTCACCTACTTGTCTTTTCATTCACATCTTCCTAAGCATTCTATTTAATGTATATCTATTAGATTATAAATTAGAAACCCTTAGAAGTAAAAACGTAATAGAAAGGAATTTCATATCTCTAACAAGGAGAAGAACTTTGGGCAGTCTAAACAACAACCAACAAAGCAAATCTTGAATAAATTGGTCTTGAATAAATTGGTAAGTAAAATCTTGCTTATAGCTTGTAAATTCGATTCTAGCATACATTTATTATATTTTATAAAGTAATATAAATTATAGGAAATCCTCGGGTAGAAATAGTAGTTAAAAACCCTAAATTCTGGGGTAGAACTAACATTAACATTTGTTATTCAAATTAGTGTAAGCATAAGCATAGTAACTCAAGGAAAAGAATTGAACTTGGCTTGAGAAATTCGTTTATGGATAGTACAGTGTGTATTATGGTTTGTTACTTTAGAATATAATAATCCTTTGGATGAGCTAATGAATTCAGTAAACGTTAAGAACATACAAGTTTTAGCATAGCATAATAATTTAGGTAGCAAGTTTTAAGAAAACGAAGACAGGAGTGAAACTTTCGATCGAACATTTGGGAAGAGAACTTTCGAGCAACTATATTATTGATACTTGTTAATTATATGTTATTGAGTGTAAACTTCGTAACTATGATAATAGTATTTTAATCAACTTTTGGATATTGTGAGAACCTTGTAGTATGGGAGGTGACTTTCGATCAAATCAAGAAAGTTTACATAGAAATCGAGCGATGCATTGCATGCTTATAACTTAAGGAAGATTAAATATATTAATTACTAGGAGTCTCAGCGAAAGTGATTTCAAATGAAAACGAATTGGGCGAATGAACTTAAAGAAAAGAACTTTCGTTGTGTGAGCTAGGGATTATTTCCAAGAATCGGTCGAAACTAGGGAAATTATGTGACTTTCGCCGATATGTACACGTGACCTAATTTACATAGGATCGGGCGATTTGCACCTCAAATGGACACCCGGCGAAATGGAGCTCGAAAGTAACAAGTCGGCCGAATCTGGAAATTTAATTGCGGAATCGGACGATTCCATGTTTCGCCGAGGTTCTCTGTGTAAATTAGAATCGACCGACTTAGATCACTGTATGAGTGCACTTTCGAGCGAATCATACTAGAACATTCGCCTGGTTACCTAAGACTCAATCCACATGGAATTGGGTGTTGATTTAATTTTGACTATTGATCGGGCGACTTAAGGTTTTAAAATATTATGTTACACCGAAGGCATTTTTAGCAAAGTAGTATAGACAAACCAATTATTTTGACCAAGTCGTCTAACTTAGATATTATACTGATACTTTAATATTTTTATTTAAGGGTCAAAAATAGGAATTTTCGGGAGAAGTAAATTTATTTAGCTTGGACGACAGGTAAGTGGGAATTTCAACTACAACACATAATTTATTTGTATGTGCTTGAATTACGTGACTATGTGCTTGGGTGTTTGTATTATTACGTGAATTATTTGACATGCTTCTGCATGATAAATGTTTACGATATTAATCACGTTGCATATTCATATGCATGCACGAGACACTTGGGGTTTTATCGCCTGAGGGCGAATGATATTTGCCGATATAGGCATTTGATGTCGACTCGCAGTTGAGTCAGGGCTACTTCTATGGCACCATGACGGCGTGGCGCGTCGTCGATTATATTATATAATTATTTGGGCTGATGCCCTGATAGCGGAGGGATGCGACCTGGAGGGTGCGACCTGGGAAGGAGCGACCTAGGGGGAAACCCAAGCGTAGGCTAACCAGCGTATGCTACCAGCGTGGGCTACCGCACGACAGAGGGGACGACCTGGGAGGGTGCGACCTAGGGAAACCTAGCGTAGGCTACCCAGCGTAGGTAGCTGTCACGTTTATCCGTGTTGGATTAGAGCTCTTTATGGTGCATAGTAAGTTAGCCGGGGGTCCCGAGAGATATGAGATTGAGTTTGATTTACGAGGTGTGAGATGCATTGGCGCGGATGCCTTTGCGGGGTTTTCACGTTCACGACATTGCATATTCCTACTTACTGAGCTTTATAGCTCACCCCTTACTTTATGTGTTGTAGGTGCACGCGACCACGGTACGTGATCGCTTTTGATGGCAAGGCTTACCTTTTGAAGCTTCCAGCGACTTTTGAGGGTGATGTGTACATAGATGCGACCTGTGTGGCGGGCGTTAGGGTTTATTTTGCTGCGTCTGTGTAACCCTCCTATGTATATAGGTCTGGGATGACATTTTGACTTGTATAGAGTGATATTCCTTTATATAGAAGGAAAAATTTTATACGCCTTTTGGGTACTTACTACTTTATTTCAGTAATAGTCACGTAATCTAGTGTCGAAAATTAGTAATAGATGGTGGGGCACCACACAAGTAACCCAAATACGAAGATGAGGCATCCATGGATGAACCCCTAGAGGACATGATGAAGATGGGATACTACATTCAAATCAAATTTATATCCTATTTTCAGCAGTCCATGATACCCCATCCCTGGCGAACCCTCATTGCATTCGTCAATAAGTGCTTCTCTCCAAAGCACTCTGGATGGGACAAATGAAATCTATCAATTCTTCGCATCTTCCAAGGGATTGTGTTCAGGAAGAATTACGACTATGCCAAGCTCGTGACTGCGGATCTCGATGATCAGCTACACCAGCGAACAAAGTCGTAAAAGCCACAGAACTTGCCGTATCTCCGATGGTTCTCATTAATGATTCACCAATTCATGACAATAAAGGCAGAAATACAGACGACCTGCATAGGAGAACTTCACCCCACCGAAGCTACGATATCTTCAAAAGGGGAAGACAGACGAGAAGTACTCGCGCAAAGCCATGCCAATTCCATATGAACTCTTAAGCCTTGCTCGCGTAGATGACATCGAAGCCTACTGCCAGAATTACATCATTCCCCACCCATGACTTCGGAAAACCCACCTGAGTCTAACCCAAGGGAGTGAGAGAGAGAGAGAGAGACCGACGGACAGAGAGACAGCACCGAAACATTACCTACCCCTCAACAAACAATCCCAGAACAACCACTCAAAATACCACCACAGCGTGACCAGATTGAACAACAACAAATAGTTGTTCCTGAGCTATCAACGTCTGAAGTCCCTCAGTCAAAAAAGGCCGGGTCACCCCTATGATAGATGACGCCGACATCGACCCAACGGCGCAAACACAACCTGAACCTGACCATTCACTTGCCTCCCAATAGTCAAGTGTCTATAAAACCTCAGAACCTCCCCAAATCACACACACCTCGGCTCCTATATCCACTCCCACTGAAGATATCACTATTCCCACGACACAGTCCGAGTCTCAGCCTGTCTTAAAGGCCTTAACGCCCATAGAAGAGCAAATCGAAGCTCTTCAAGGATTGGACGGAAGTTTCGTGGATGATGATGACCTCAGCAGCTCACCATCCGAGAGCCACCGTAGAGGACCTAGTCCTATACGTGTGCCAACGAGAAGTGGCCCCGATGAAAGTTCCACACAAGCCCATCTCTTCGATGAGGCCTTAATGACCCGAGCACCATCTCCTAAAGATGTGTCCCAAGGAGAGGTCGGAAGACCCAAGGAAACTGAAGTCCCACGGACTTCTATTGACGAGGGCCGCCCTGACTCAGCCAGGTTGCTAACGGCTAACCCTAGTGGCGCCGGAGCAACTCCTCAAACTGTGACGACGGCTTACCTGGAAAATCGCCTATTTGAGTTCTTTGAATCCGTCACCTTACCACGGGTTCGAGGACTCATTAGGGATGCCATCCAATCCACCTCAACCAACAAAGGGAAGGCCTCCATGGTAGAACAACTGCCGTCACAGCCTCGCGTCCTCTCTTTACCACCATGCGCAACAAGCCAACTTGATCCGTACACCATGCCACTGACTGAGCTCTTCCACATCGGTATTGCCCGTAATTCGGTGCTTATTTGATCTGATTTTGATGTTTATGTGCTCGCATAAGTAGTATTAATCATTCAGGATTAGATCGGTAGCAATCAGAATCATGATTAGAGTAGAATTTTTGATTCTGTGAGATTACTGTTCGTGCTAAAATAGTATGAACGTGTTTTGATTTTCGTCAAATTGAACATTATTTGCTTCGAAACATGTTTAATCTTCTGTTCGTGAATACTCAGTAGCTGATTTCGAGCATATACCTGTAGTTTCATCGATTAATTTCCAGTATTTGCTTGAATATGTGTTGAAATCGTATTATGCGTTTAAACTGTGAATTTTAATTTTTCTCGCTAAGTCTTCGATCGAAATTATTTCTCGATCGAAAACCTCTGTGCGAGAAATTTTGCTCAATTAGAATACGGATTAGCTACTGAAGTCGCTGTTGTCAAGAACGTGTTTAAAAAATTTACGAGCGATAAGATTTCGACGAGAATTGACTATTCTGACCCCCGCGCAGAACTTTTTCTCTCGAAAAACTTAGTCGTTCACACATATTTATTCTCGCCCGTAAACTTTTTCGGTCAACCATTTAGATTTGACTCAGCGAGAAACTCCTTAGGGTACTGAACCTCTTCGACCAAAATCAATTAAAAAGGTTACGCTCGAAAATTCTGGTCAATTTATCGAGTCTCTACATTGTGGATTCTGGTCAACAAAATTTTTTGACAGTTAAAATTGTCGATCGCAAAACCTCACTCAATAATTTTACGATTGATCTCACTGTTTGCACAATTTCTCAGCGTAAAATTATGTTCAAGTCGAAATATTTTCCGCTCGAAAATTTTTGAACAGTACCTGACGCGCGAAAACAGTACCATCTTTTCAAATCGAAGAAATTAATTTCGATCAAACTTTAAAGATTGAATCGAAATCAATTCTCGATCATTTTCGAATCAAACGCTACTAACGAACTTTGTCACTTGTGAAGCACATTACATCATCTTCAAACGTTCAAAGCACTTAACGAAGATCCTTCAACAACTCAACCACTACACAAAATGGAAGCTTATTCTCTTGGAAATGACAACCGTCCGCCGATTTTGCGACGAGGCAAATATACCGTTTGGAGAAGCCGCTTCCTCAATTTCATCGCTTTAAAAGATCAAGCTGAAAATCTACTGCAGTCTCTTGAAGAGGGACCGGCACAATTCTGGGTCCATGTGCCCGGTGGTGAAACAGCTACTCCTCCAATTCCACCTTCTAGGCGACTAAAGGAGTTTAAGGAATACTCTATAGAGGAAAGGGCTCGAGCTAAGGCTGATCTAGACAGATTGATAGCCTTTCATTGGCTAAAGGGATGTGGGATGAACTGCATAGGATGATGCAGAGGATGGAAGTTGGCATAAAGGCCAAAAAGGCGAACATTCTCACTGCTTACGACTCCTTCAAAGCAAAGTCGGAGGAGAGTCTATATGAGATCTACCAAAGATATCTCACTCTTCTCAACGAGATGAGGAAGATAGAAATCACGAAGACCAATATGGAGACAAACACCAGAATTCTCTCTTATCTGCCCGCGGAATGGAAGAAAATATCCACTCAAATTCGACAGAATAAAGATCTAGAGGAGTTGGATAACGACGCCGTGTTTGACAATCTCACACAACATGAGGATGATATAAGCGAGATTCAAAAGGAGCAGAAGGGCAAACAGATCGAAGACACTGTTGCCTTATTCTCAGAGAAGAGGAGCTCAAAATCAAGAAAAGAAAAGATAGTTAGGCCTCCTCCTTCAGAGTCGGAAGAAGAATCGGACTCCGACGTTGAGCCCAATATAAAACCCTAGGGAAGCAGTTGGCCTAGGAAAAATGATGAGTAAGAAGTACTTCAAGAGGAAGTCTTCAACCTCAGCCAACAGATTTCGGACTACAAGCTCTAAAAACAAAGAACGTTGACCAGAGAGCTCCGAAGTCAAGAACCCAAAAGAGGCTAACAAATGCTTCTGGCAAGCCAGGTCACTTTGCCAGAGAGTGCACTCTTCCAAAGAAGAGAGATGCCAACTACTACTCCAGGAAGCTCCAATTGACTAAACAGAAGGAAGCTAGAGTAGCTCTCATGGCCGAACAAGACCAATGGCTCGAGGACACGTCGAGTTCTGAAGAAGAGAATTTAGCCCTCATGGCCCGTCTCGACAATGAATCGGACGCCGAAACATCCAACCGGACGGACGAAGACAACGCATCCACCTCGTCAAAAGAGGTAGTCTCTCCTTCCACATTATTGACCATGTTAGAATCGTATAAAATAGAATACGCTAACATGAAACATGAGCAGAAATGTATAAAGGAAGTAGAAGACAAATTGTCTAGGTCTAAAGAGAAGATCACTAGTCTCGAATCCGAACTTAGAAGTTCCCGTACGAAGATAGAGGAACTCACTAAGAGCTTATATTCTAGGGAGACTAGTTCATCTAAGACAGAGCAGTATAGTGTGAAGATTAAAGAATTAGAGGATAGGCTAGCAAATAACTACAATTGTTTGGTTAGGAATCTCAACGAGAAAGCGACCCTCAATTGTAGGATAACCGAAGCTACCACTACGATTACTAACTTAGAAGCCCAATTAGAAGAATCAAATGCAAAAGTTAGTAAACTTGGTGTAGAATTAGATGCCTGTCAAGTCTCTAAAATTACAATAGAAATTAACTATGCTCTTTTAGGGGAAGAACGAAAGAAGTTATATACTAAGGTTAAAAAGTTACAAGATCTTCTTGTTAAAGGGGACAGACTGAACAGAAATTTTTAAATCAACCCAGGGACTTAAAATTTTATGATTATAAATTTGGCTTAGGCTTTGAGAACCCACGGTGTTTGTCAAAAGTTGACTGTAAGCAACTTTACGACATTCAATACATGGGTTTAGGATTAACAGATCTTATGGTTTTTACTAATGCTAAAGAAATAGATGCTTTAGAAGAAACCAAAAGAAAAGCCAAGACTGGGGTTGAAATTCCCTTCTCATACACCTAATTGAATCAAAGCTACAACATTAGGGAACTTCCCAAAGGTTGGAGTCTTGAGTCAATTAAACTACACGAAGATCTTTCTATTAAAGAAGAAGCACAAAAATCATCATTCTGAAAATTCTCTCTATATACCACCTATTGTTAGGAAAATTGAGGAGTTAAGAGGCTCATTAAAAATAGAGCGAGAGAATTTTGAAGATGAAAAGAGAAGTTCCTAGAAGAGATTGAGAACCTCAAAGCTTCTTCAACATCCCAAGTTATTTCCCACGCTATTCCAAAAAGCGTGAAATTGAAAAAGCGCCTTCAGTAGATCATAAACGTATTATTAGAAATGCTAAGCCTAACACTATTTCACCTACGTCTACAGGGAGCGTAGGGCCAGCACTAGATACGAAAGCGTGGGTGTCTAGAATAAAAATAGAGAAGGAGTCAATGGATTTGAATGTTTCCAATATTGTTTCTCCTTCTGCAATAAAAGAGTCATTTCCTCATTTCAAACAATTGCTTCTACACACTCCATCAAACCAATCACATTTAGAAGCACTAATTTCGAAATAGGCTCCACATCGAAAACAAAAATTAATAATTCTAAGACAAATGCATCTAGGATGACACGTAAGAAACAAGATCCAGCCATCAAGAAAGCGTATGGCGCTATACATGCTTGTTCTCACCTAAGGTATCCCGTTAAGATTGAATCCCCCAAGCACCTTAGGAGACTATCCAATGAAAAGATTTTTTCCTCAATCAAGCCTACTCGTGCATTTGCTCGTGCTGAAATTCAACTTCCCTGCCTGGTTCAACCTACTTGGGTTCCTAAAACAACTACTAAGAAGACAAAAGCCATAAAGGCTAAGTCTCCTAAAGCTAAACCCAAAGTTACTTCCTCGAAGGCAACTTGGGTCGCTAAAGTTCCTATCGATAATAACTTAGGAACCATATCAGAACCAAAATCTAAATCTGCTAATCTGAGAGGACCCAATTTTAAGTGGGTACCTAAAGCTCTCTAAATTGTTTTTGCAGATCCATCATGTGTGGTACCTTGACTCTGGTTGCTCCACACACATGACGGGAAATCAAGAGCTGCTGAGCAACTATCAAGACCGACTGAATGGAAAGTCAGGTTTGGAAACAACGATTCAGCTCCGATTCTAGGACTTGGGGATATCATTCTGGAGAATATGACTAAAAAAGATGTCTCCTACGTGGAAGGCCTCCGCCATAACTTGTCCAGTTCTGTGACAAAGGGTTCCAGGTGGTCTTTCATGCTGACCAGTGCAGAATTTTGGATAGTCAGGACACAGAACTCCTTCAATGACTTCGGAAATCAAATCCATACACGATAAACCTGACATCCGTGCAGCCCTCGACAGCTGTATGCCTCATCTCTCGGACTGTTTTACAGAGGAACAACTTATGGCATCAACAAATGTCTCATCTGAATATGAAAGCTCTCCAACGCCTTTCTACGAAAAAGTTGGTCCACGGTCTTCCAACTATACTACTACAAAGGGAGCATCAATGTTCGCCATGTCAATTAGGAAAAATAAAGCGAGCGTCTCATCATGTCAAACAAATTGCATCCACTTCTCGCCCATTGAAACTAATCCACATGGACCTCTGTGGGCCAATGCAGACACAGAGTATCAATGGACGCAAGTATGTGCTAGTTATCATCGATGACTACTCTCGCTACACTTGGACAAAATTCCTCCGAACCAAAGATGAGACCGGTGACTTGATTATCAACTTTGTGAACACTACTCAAAATCTGCTGCAACAGACTATTCAAGTTATTCGAACAGACAACGACACTGAGTTCAAGAACAATCGCCTCAGTGAGTTTTATCAGAAACTTGGAATAAGTCAACAATTTCCAGCTGCCAAGACTCCTCAACAGAATGGGGTAGTCGAATGAAAGAACAGAACTCTAGTGGAAGTCGCGCGTACGATGCTCCTCCACTCTGGTCTTCCACATTTCCTATGGGCTGAAGCAGTAAATACCGCCTGTTTCACTCAAAACAGGACGATTGTTCACAAGCACTTCGAGAAGACTCCGTACGAAATTATCAACAAACGAGTACCCAACATATCTTTCTTCAAAGTCTTCGGGTGCAAGTGCTTTGTGGCGAACGACAGAGAGCACCGTGCTAAGTTCGACCCTAAAGCACTCGAACCAACATTCGTCGGGTATTCTTCAACATCCAATGCATCCCGAGTATACATCAAGTCCAACCGCACAATTAAGGAAAGCTATAACGTCACTTTTCACGAAGTGAACGAGATGGCTTCTGGTCACTTCAGTCCAGGACCCGTGCTCAACCCGATGGCTCCTGCACACCTCAGTTCATGACCCATACCTAACTAGATAGCTTCTGAATATAACAGTTCAGAACCTGTTTTCACTGGTGTGTTGGCACAAAACCAACAGAAGATGGCAACAACTCCGAATTCAACGTCAGAAGAAGCAACGAGACTTGCATTAGACGATTTGGACTCTCTCTTCGAGCCAGTATATCGGTCACACACTGCTACACCTACAGTGGATTTTCCACCCGATGAGACCGACGTACCAAGTTATTCTCACGTCCCTACCTCACCCGATTTCAGAATTACCACAGAATAATGAAGAACCTACAGTGGTTATTGAGGAAGAATCATCAGAGACGATCGATCCAAGTCCAGAATTGGAACTTCCTCAAACAATTGATCAATCGAAGACTAGGAAATCTAGCCCCACAGCTGGCTGATGCATCGACTTCAGCCTTGTTTCATGAGTGCAAGTGGACTAGAGGTCACCCGGTTGATCAGATAATTGGCGATCCTTCGGATGGAGTGAGGACACATCGTCAACACAGTCTTCAGCTGCTTCCTGAGCCAAACGAGCCTACTAATGTAGCAGACGCACTACGAGACCGGATTGGATAATTGCGATGCAAGAGGAAATCAGCCAGTTCGAACGTCTTCAAGTGTGGACCTTAGTACCCCGTCAGCATGGGAAAACAATTGTTGGAACTAATGGGTATTCAAAAAACAAGAAGAATGAAGATGGTGAAGTGATCCGAAATAAAGCAAGGCTAGTTGCGAAGGGATACAATCAACAGGAAGGCATCGACTACGACGAGATATATGCTCCTGTTGCCCGAATCGAAGCTATCCGCCTTCTTTTAGCTTATGCGGCTCACAAAGACTTCAAAGTCTATCAAATGGATGTTAAGACCGCCTTTCTCAACGGCGTTTTAAAAGAAGAAGTCTATGTCGCTCAGCCAGAAGGTTTTGTCGATCAAGAACATCCCGATCACGTCTATCGTTTGGACAAAGCTCTCTACGGACTAAAACAAGCCCCTCGTGCTTGGTCCGATGTCCCGAGTGAATTCCTTGTGAAGTCTGGATTCATACGGGGAACGAAAGAAACAACCCTCTTCGTCAAATGGCAAGACAAAGATCTGATGGTCGTCCAAGTATACGTCGACGACATCATCTTCGGATCAACTAATCCACGGCTTTGCACGAAGTTTGGAGATCAAGCAAGTTTGAGATGAGTCACATGGGAGAGATGCAGTTCTTCTTAGGATTACAAGTCAGGCAACTCGAAGATGGGACTTTCATCAGTCAGACAAAAAAAATCAAGGATATTCTGAAGAAATTCCATCAAGATCAGAGCAAGCCTCCCAGTACTCCTATGTCACCAAGCTGCAAGCTGGATGCCGATCCCTCTGGAAAATCGGTCGACATCACGTTGTATCGCAGCATCATTGGATCTCTTCTCTACCTCACCTCAAGCCGGCCGGATATCATGTTTGCCACCTGTTTATGCGCCCGTTTTCAAGCCGATCACAATCCCATATGCTCGCGGTTAAAAGGATTCTACGTTACCTTAAGGGCACTTCTACCCTTGGACTATGGTATCCAAAGGGTATGAATTTCAAACTTATCGACTATACTGACGTTGATTATGCAGGTTGCCGAATGGACAGGAAAAGCACGTCCGGTGGCGCTCAATTTCTAGGCAAAAAGCTGGTCTGCTGGTCATCCAAAAAGCAGAACTGTGTGTCAACTTCGAGGGCCAAAGCGGAATACGTGGCTGCCGCCAGTTGTTGCTCCCGGATGCTGTGGATGCGGACTCAGCTTCGCGACTATGGGTACAAGTTAAATAATATACCCATATATAGTGATAGTCAAAGTGCCATCGCTATCACTTGCAATCCTGTTCATCACTCACGCACAAAACATATAGACATTAGATATCACTTTATCAAAGATCATGTAGAAAAAGGCACCATAGATATGTATTTCGTGAACACGGAGTACCAACTAGCTGACATTTTCACCAAGGCATTGGATGAAAAACGATTTCAATTCCTTGTCGGAAAATTAGGCATGTTGAATCTTCCGTAATATGTGTTTTACTTGATCTTTTGTGCTACTAAATGTTCTATGCTATGTGTTTTCTTTGCTTATTTGCTTTATCTTGCGTGAAATAAATAAATAAATTTAAAAAGAAAATAAAAATAATAATAAAATAAATAATAATAAAGTTAAAACATTATACATATATATATTTTTGGGGGATGACGAAATCCTTTAGGATGCCTTGATCTAATGTCACTTAGAATTTTACCCCGACATGCGATCGATTTAATTGCTTAATTTTGTCAGTCTAAGTCGCATTCTTGTGTCTAAAGGTCATTAGGTTGCTCCACTAGACACAAGCCACTATACATATGTGAGGATTCTAGCCTTGTTATTTTTCCTTTCTTTGGATCTATTTCTCGAGTGAGTCACACATCGATTACTTGTCTTAACTAGTGATACTTGGCTTCATAATCACCTTGCCTTAGATCGTTAGGAAAATGATAAGGGCGCTTTGGTTATTCCTCACTCGGCCTTATAAAATTTTTCCCTCACATTAGCCCTTAGTCATCCACTTCGAACCATCTCCGATGTCCTTTTCTTCCTTTGAGTCCCAATCCTAGCCTTCAACCGTATTCTATACTTTTCGGATGGTTGTTCAAACGAGAAAAGGAGGGGGATAAAACAAAAGAAAAGGGGGATGATGACAAAAGAAGGCATTGCTCAACGCGCAAAAATCAGACCAAAGGAACCTGCCTTCCGACTATCTCTTAGAAGGTGGCATGGATCCTGCTATGAACTTCTCCAACGATAATCTCGTACGCTCGTCAGAACGGCTGGAAGGAGGAGCACCACGAAGTGAACTTCTCCAACAATAATCCGGCTTATATCGGGAAACGAGAAGAGGAGCGCAGCCTTGGGTACGAGTTCCATAACCGTGAATTTTTCCAAAAAGATTCTGAAACCTCTCTAGGGATTAAGAGAAGAGGAGCACGGTATCGGCCCCAGAACCAACAAGAAGAACTTCGCCTATGATAATCTCCTATAGCCTCGTGGAGAAGCGGAGCTTCAGCTTGAGCATAGCATAAAAAGGGATAGTTCTTAAAAGAAAAAGAGGGAGAAAAGATTGAAAAAAAAGAAAGACGCCGAAAAAAAAAAGGGAGACGGACGTAGAAATGGAAGATGACGAAGAGATAAGCTCACTTTCCACTAAATTCCTTCCCTTCTTAGTCCTAGCCAAACTATAACCCTTACAACCCTTTGATTCCAATCGACGGTCTCTTGCTTAGGTGAAATGATTAAAAATACCACGATCACAGGTCAATTGACTTAAATTGCTTGTGATGACTTGAGTGATATAAATATAAAAATCCCAAGTTAGAAATAATTGAGTGCAAGAGCGAACCGAGTGAGAGTTGTCGAAATGGACCAGTCTATGAACTTAGGACTTTAGTTTGACGACATGACTTGACGGCATTTTCTTCTTTCAAATGTCTCGTAAAATTTTAGGTGTGATGATTGATCGAAGCAAAATAATCTGACCCCATACTATAATAGTAATACACTGAAAAAAAATCGTGAAGGAAAAATTTCGCACATTTTGACATGAAATGTTATGTTTCATATGCGTTGAATTGAATAAATGAGAATTTATTTTATCGCACATTCCAAATGCAAATTTAGATTGCATTGGTACTGAATTGTTTAAATGCGATAAATTTTTCAGTGCTCTTACCCTCACGCTATATCTTCAATACATGTTTTTGGGGACCATGTATATGTGGTTACTAGGTAAATTGCATATTTTTTGCTTGTTACTTGAATTGATTTCATATGTTTGAATCAATTCTTGCGCATTATTTGGGGGGGAGTAAATATAAAAATCGTGCATAGCTCCAAATATTTTTGACGTTTTTCTCCAAGTATTTCAGATTTCTTCAAAGGAGCTATTGTCATAGACCACATATCTCAAAGGAAAAAATGCCTAGAATAATTGTTGATTAACTCCTCTAACGTTTTTTTTCTCCTAAGTGGTACACATTTTTTTCTGCCAGGGGAGCTAGACGTTACTACACAGAAAATCCAGGGAGTTAATTGCATTTATTTTAATTTTGAGGGGGAACTTTACAATGTGATTTTATTTGAAATAGGGGTCAATCTGAAAAGTTTAGAAGTACTTACTATCGAGAAACTGGATATAAGAATTAATTCGCGATCATAAGTTTCTCGATCGTAAACAGTGTTGGGAACGATTTTGATTGGCTGCGATAATTTGCGATCGAGAAATTGAATTGAATAGAAATTTTCGAATCAATATTTCTCGAGCGCAAATAGTACTGGGCCTGATCCATTTAATCGCAAAACGTCCAATTGCAAACCCAACATTGACTTACAGCGAGTTAAAGTTCACTTTTTGTCAGTCGAAAAACTTTATCTCACGCAAACCTAAATCGCAAAATTTTTCTCTCGAAAAACTTTCACAGACAGTTCAATCCCTCACTAATCTTTCGATTTCAACACCAAATTGTCTGTTTAAGGTAGAAATAAGATTCATTTGACATTTGCGTGCGATTTAACTCCATTAGCATCTACATTTTATAGTTTTTCGCGTGATTAGGATTAGATTCTCGACTGTTCTTCAAACTGAGAAAATCGTATACTATCTTATAGTGATTTAGGCATGTTTACGAGTTCAATCTGGGTTAATGCCTGAACTTAAGATAGTTTCGATGTTTTCTATGAATCTGGTAGTTTTTAAACTTTCGAAAAATCTGCATATTAGGCCACTAAGTTGAGTTTGAAAGAAACTGGGTATTTGAATGTTTGAAGCCATCGAAGAACTTTGTCGATCACAAAGAGTCTTAATTGAATTCCGATTCAGTTGAGATACTGTTTGTATCGAATTAGTTTTAGATTGCAAAATTCTGACTTAGACGCTAAGAAAGAAGATTTTGACCGAAAAATCACTTACCGTCGAGAAATCTAATTAGAATTTTCTGCGAGCAAAAAATTTAAAGCGCTGAATAGACAATTTAGATGCAAATTAGATCGAGCGTAAAACTTACTATCGCAAAATAGAATTTTCGATTTAATTGTATTTCGGTCACAAAAATTAAGCAGCGAAAAATTAATTTTTCAACGCTTAATTTTTCGATCGTAAAATTCGCCGCTTCGGATTTAATTGATCGAAAAATTTCTCGACGACCGACTTAGTTTTTCGTTGACCAATTTCCCGATAGAAAAATATCGCAATGAAAATTTCACTTAGGATCGAAAATCAAGTACCGCTCGACAAATTTCAAATCGAAAAAATTTTCCTATTCAATCGAGGAAAATTTTTCAATAGTAAATATACCTGAGAAATAATTTCTCGATCGTAAATTTACGCGGAATTTTTCTCGATCGTAAAATTGATCGGCTACAGTCTCACGATTCCAACTTCAACACTTAGAAGTTTTTTTTCTAAGTCTTTTACACTGTAGCGAACATTAAGCGAACAAAATTTTTCAATCGCAAAACTAAGCGGAGTTATTTCAAGTGAAATCAATGCATAGGAAATCGATTTGAAAATCAAATTTTTCGAGCGTAAAATATCTCGGCATGAACAGTGACATTTTCCACGATCAAATACTTAGAAAAATTTCGAACTCTTTTCACGCGTTATATGTTTAAATTCGAAATTACAAACATGCCATTACATTTTTCAAAATCGATCATACTATATGCATACTACACGATTTCAATTCAAAATTCATCAAACATGTCATGACTTGATACACTATTATAGTTTGATGAAATTAAATCAATCTTCGACTCAAATTAAATTTTGAACTAATGAACTTTTTTATATCTTTTATGTTTCAAATGGATCGTTACCCACGATACAATCACATCTACGACCATAATTTGTACCTGAAGGTCCAGGATACAAACTTTCAACTCGATCTGACCACCTTTCGGTGTCCAGATGATATCATCATATCAATCCTGCAAGGCCACCCCATCTGGCATGCATTGACGGTCACCACATCGGTGCCAATGGTCTATCTCCAGCAATTCTGGGGATGCATTGAAGGAGTAGTGGATAATGGAGCATTCTCCTTCTCAACCATAATTGGGACGCGGCACATACATATGGACAAGAACTAGTTCGGGATGATTCTGGACTTGCCATACAGTGCAAACAACGACCTGCTCCCATCAGACGCAGAAATGATGCATGACTTCATGCAGATGTGATATCAGCCGCAGCTCACCAAGCTAGCTCAGGTCCAGAGCAGCGCTATCCCTCATCCGTGGAAGACACTGTTCGGGATTGTGAACAAGTGCCTATCGCCCAAGCATGCCGGCTTCAACAAGGGCAATGGCAACATATTACGGATCTTTCACGGACTCGCATTCTCCAGAAATTACGACTTCACGCAGCTAATCTGGATTGATCTTGCAGACCAGATTAGACAAAAGGAGAATCGGAGATCGAAGAATGTGCCCTACGCTCGGTGGTTTAATGTCATCATCCGCCAATATATGGAGATGCACGAGCAGAGCATTCCTCGCCTGCCTCCGGGAGGAAATTATCAACCACCCAAGCTCAAATTCTTTCACAATCCACGGCTCACGGACTTGGACCAACCGTCGATGCCGATTCCTTTTGGGCTTCTACATCTCGCTGACCCCAGAGGAGACGTATACCGAACTTACTACCAGGAGAATCACATCATTGAGGAGATGATTCGAGGGCCCCCGACAGATTTCGGAGTTAGCCCTCCCCAACCACAACAACACCAAAGCCCTGAGGACACGATGATGACGTCGCTCAGGGGCTTGAACAGGAGCCCCCTCTGGTCGAAGTGCAAATGCTCGACGTGGATGATACACTAATATACGTTGTAGCTACCGAGATGGCGCTCGAGGCTCCTGAACATGAACTACAAGTGGAAGTGCCCGTACATGTAGGCGTGCTTGAAGAGCCTATCGAGGAGGCTCCTGTACAAGCAGCACAGCCCGAGGTTGAAATGGGGCAAAGCTCGCTTCCACGAGTGACGGATCAGGCTCCTGAGGACATAGATCGTGACCTCACTCCTCACACAGCTACCCCATCCGACACGGAGTCAGATGAGGAGATAAGCCTGATAAGACGGACTCCCAGACGACTCAGTATACAAATGTAGTCCCTCTTCCCCGCCGTCACCACCGTACCAGATACCACGCTGACCACTTCTACAAGTGTTGTCGGCACTTCTTTGCTCAATCTTGAGCCGCAACCACATTTATCAGTGTCTGGTTTGCAGGCCCAGCCCTAGCCTGCCATAACACCCATAGAGGTGAATCTTCAAGATTCGGCTCGAGGATTGGGTGGAAGTCTCATACCGTCACAACCTCAAGTGACTGTGAGCCAACTTGAGGAGCCGGTGTCTGCTCAAGGGTTGATAGCAGGCGACATCAGTCGTCCTGGTGCATCCAAGGAGGCGTCCGCACCGTTTGTGACGAACGATCAATTCCAAGCCGCTCTCTCCGCTGCTGTTCAATCGCTTGAAGACAAAATCATGGAGAGAGTTCTTACTGCCATAGAGACATCCCGCAGAGACACCGGGAAAGCACCTGTCTCCGAAGGCACCTCGTCACAGCCCAACCTCACACCTCCACAACCCACACACACCGACCCTTTAGCCACTTCATCCATCCTCATCAAACCATACAGCATACCCATAACCGAGCTCCACGACATCTTACTCGCCCGCCTGATCGGCCTCTCCATCCGGTCGCCTCACGAAGAATCTCTTTATAGGCGATTGACGGATCATCCTGAGCCACCGACTGAAACTTGCCGAGGCCAAAGCTCCCGCTCAAGGCGCAGACTTGACGATCCTGACGATTAGGAACATCATGAGGGGGAGAAGAGGCCACGGGCATCTGCAAGTGGTCAAGAACAAGGCCAAGGCTCGGGCGCAATGCAAACAAGCGCTGGAGCAGGTGAAACCCAAACCCAAACCCAAACACAAACCACCCACACCACGCACCGCACCACCACTCTAACCCATATCGACCCACCAACCTTTCACCTCCGGACGCCTCCTTCCACCCCACCGACTCTGACAAGCCCCTTGCTTCCAGAAGAAGAAGCAAGTGCGGCCATGCTCGTAGCTCTGGTAAAGCTACTCCCTCAACAGCTCCAGAACAACCGGGCCCTTCAGGACACGGCGTCACCCACATGAATATCTAGACAAATTCATATTTGAATAACAGTGGGCGACCCATTATATGCCCGAGGAGCATCAAGGACAACGGCTCAAGGAAGTTCGACAAATTTTGCAACAAGCTTCGGTGGACCTCGTGCTGATAGAAGACGACGAACTTCGGGAAGGTGTAGACCACGAACAATATCCCACAGGACTTTCAGAGCTGATCACGCAACGAGCGGTTCCCCCACATAGACACGCCATGGGAAAATTTCCGAATAGAGATACCCTTCCTCGCAGAAGTTCGTGAGAATATTTGGAGGTCGCCGGACATAATCAAAAAGTCGAACGAATTTGAGCTGAGAGGGATCTCTCACTGGGATCAGCAGAAGAGGATGACCTACCTCTGGATGCTGACTCAACTAGGACCTGACGTAAGGCTGGGGATGACTAAAGGACAAGTCAAGAGTCACTATAAGAGTCTCTCCCCAATTTGCCAGCCCTCAGCATCTACTGTACCAAAGGAGGACTTCCAACTCCAATATACGTCATTGAGCGAGTGGATAGAACTCGAGAAGAACTAAGAGAGAGCGACCTTCCGTATCTCCCTGCCGACGAGGTATACAACCTCTATCAGCTGTATGTGGAGAAGTACAAAGGTCCTCAAGGCTTCGTCAAGAAAGAAGGCCTCGAAGGGCTCTACCGGTTCATGATGCGCCAAGTCAAATACTTTGTAGCGCATGACCTCCAGATGGCTCCGGAGAGCAACATGAAGAAGGTCAACATGGCCGAACCACTCAACAAAGGACCTGAGATCGAAGGGCTTCCAAGCAATCATGTGCACATCAGCTAAGTCCTAGGCATCACCTACCACTATCTAATTGCCAAGAAGACTAGGATGATGTTGAAGACTGAGATTCATAAGTTTTGCGATGGAACGCTCAAGGTCATCAGGAGGGATATCGAGCAGAGGTTGGAAGAAATCAATAGAGATACAATGCTGAGGATCCACAGGTTCGTGAGAGAACAGCCGCTCGTGATGGAGTTGTTAGACGACATCGAGGAGTGCCTGAAGCTGAGGGAAACACTCAGAAACTTCGAGTATGCGCTGGGCTTGCGCATATCATACTACGCCCGACGAGGACAAATAGCGCGGAGACGCAATCAAGCACAAAGGGGGAGATTGTAGAGTATATATTTTAATTATGCTTGATTTTATTAGTTGTCGTTGTAATTAGGGGCGTTTTGTATAGTAGTCCTTAGATTAGGACTAGTTTGATATTTATATCAAGTTTGTTTGGTATAAATACATGTAAACAAATAGTGCTGAATAGAGAAAGTTTTGGAAATTGATCCGAAAGGCTTGCAATTCAATTTCTAGAGAGAAAAACAATAGTAACTTTCTCACTCTACTCGAATTCTCTCTTTTGTTGTTCATTTGAGTTTTTTGATCGAAATTCAATGTGAATCATTATCATCGAATTACTTACAATTAATTCCTAGGATCATAGAGTTGTTAATCGTAGGACCTAACACGATCTATCAGCTAACTGCAAGCTCATTCTAGTGGGTCGTGGTTCACATAATCCTAAGCGCTTAAACATGGAATATGGCATTAAATTAATGCTAGCACCCAGATCAGCTAAGGCACACTCAACTACCAAATCTCCTATAAGACAGGTAATAGTGAAACTCCCTGGGTCCTTGAGCTTCTTTGGCAGCTTGCTTTGGAGTATCGCCGAGCACTATCCTCGTAGGCATACGGTGGAAACATGTTCGAGCTTCCTTCTGTTCGTCAGCAGGTCCTTTAGGAACTTTGCGAAGCTGGGCATCTGTGCAATAGCTTCAACAACTGGTAAGTTAATATGCAGTTGCTTACACATACTCATAAATTTACCGAACTGTCCTCGTCATTATCCTTCTTCAACCGAGCTGGGTAAGGGATCTTCGACTGGTATGACTTTACCGATTTCCGCTCGATCCTTCGCCTTTTCCTTTTCGGGCTCAACCTTCATTCTCAGCTTTGGCCTTCTCAACAGCGTCGCATCTGATTTCCTCCACCTCTGGCTCGTCAAGGTTCTCGAAGTTGGTGGTTTCCTTCGCCGTCTTCTTGGCGAACACTTCTTGCAGTTCTCGTCCGTTCCTCAAGGTCACCGCCTTGCAATACTCCTTAGGATTTGGCTCGGTGTAGCTTGGGAGCGAACCATGAGTATGCCCCGCCAACTGCTTCGCCATCTGGCCCACCTGTTGCTCTAGCTTCTTGAGCGAGGCGTCTGTGTTATGGGCACGTACGTCGTTCGCCTCCATATACTCCTCCATCTTCGTTATTCGGCTCTCGTGGGCCGCAGTGGTGTTGCTGAAGTTCGTGAGGAGCATCTTCATCATGTCCTTTATCTCCCTCATATTGTCAGATCCTCTTGCGGGTGCGTTCTGATACAGTCGTGGTGCCCTGTTCTGAAAACCGGATGATCTAGGTTGAAATCCCGGTGGTCCTTGCCCCTGGTGGTTCTGATTCCCGTACGCCAAATTTGGGTGTGCTCGAGGTTGGAAACTCTGCTGGCCACCTTGGTAATTGCCCATGTAATCTACATGCTCCATTGGATGCCGAAGTTGTCATTTTGAGGTCTCGTGGGCTGCACCACAAATTCCACACAGCGGTATGTATGGCGTATGCTGCGTCGGTGCGGTGGTTGTCACGGCGTTCACGGGGGGACACCGTTGATCTTGACGGTGTCGGTCACCGTTAGAAAGGCCTTCAGGTGTGAATATGGATCGTCGTCTGGGTTTCCTTCAAACTGGGCCGTCTGGAAGATCATCTGAAGCTAGGAATGTTCAGCTCGAAGTTGTTGTTCTCGATTGGCGGGATAACTATTGCCGACTCCGTACCGCTAGTGCGGCATTTTTGAGCAAATCTTGTAGCGATTGCTCCTCCTCTGGAATGTTGTGGACAGGTACTGTGTGGTCCACCATTCTCACTTCAGTCTCTGGGCTATCTACGGATGCCTCTACGCGAGAATTTTGGGTCGAGTCCTTAGAGTTGTCCTCTGAATAGCTGACTAAAGGTTCCTGAGAGCTAGTGGTCACTCCTTGAGTGTCGTACTTGAGTTGCCTTCGTAACATTCGCTCAAAATTTGGGTCTGCATCAACAATGGGACCGATGGATGACTTCGGGTCATTCACTGCTGAATCGTACCTTCACTAAGCAGAAACAAAAATTAGCGAAGAACCAGATAAACACGTCGAAGAAACATAGCAAGTTAATGTTATAGAAAACACAAATAACCCAAATAACGATAAACTAAGAAATGTTAAAATAAAGTGGCAAAAGTACCGAACTACGGTGTTCCTAATATCAATCTATTCCCCGGCAACGGCGCCAAAAACTTGATCGACACGTGGTGTGCTAATATAAAGTGCAAGTGCGACAACTGATAAAATAAAATAAATATTTAATTTCTATCACCGACGAGCGATATGAAGTGGACCTATCGTTAGCAGTGTAGCAAAGTGAGTAAACGAGTATCAAACACGAGGAATAAACTTGATTACTAGTAATAACCTATCGACTCGATATCTAGCTTAAATAAAGTACGCAGATTATTTTACGAACTAACCTAACAGACCAATCCTAAAGCAACAAGGAATTCAGAGAAACAAGTAAAAACTGATGTGAGTGCTTTCAAATAATGAAGATGTGCTCGGGATTCGAATCCTGCTAGGTGATATCGATCTAAGACAATAAATTATCGTTCCTACGTGATCTTGACTAAGTCGCAGTAATTTCCTACCTACTCACGAATTTGATGTCGCCCTAAAGGCTCGTAAGGATCTGAAATTCAGTAATTACTAATGGCTAGGATCGAGAATTTGCTTTCGCCCTACTCGAATCCTATCTTCTTCGAATGGCCTAATCGTTGTTTAGCTGTCGCCTTAAACAATTTTCCACACATTCACTTTAGACATATTGAAGAGAAGAAACAATTTCACAGATATATAAATAGTCAAACACATGAGTCACGATAAGCATATGTCGTTCATCTAATCCCAAACACATAAGGAATTTAGCAACTCATTATTAACAGGAAACCAACGAACGAAATAGAAAACAGGGAAGGAAGACTCATGATCCGATGTACTGATGGATCTGAGATGGTATCATGGATGAATCTCCGTTCCTCGTTTAATAATGAGTAGCTAAATCTCCGTTGGTATCGTGGATGAATCGCCGCGATTTCACCTTTGATCCGTCTCTTGCACTTCACTAATGGAATTCTCCGTTCTTGGCGTCTTTCGTCTCTGTTGGATTAGGGTTGAGTTATGATCTGTATCCCCTTTTTTTGAGTCGAATTGGGCTTTATACTGATTTTCGTAAGTGTCACGGCGTAGGTAATGGGCCTTCACAGCCGTTACAATCATCGCGGTGCTTCGCGCGCTCTCTGCCCTGTGTCGCGGCCAAGTGCACTAGTCTTCACAGTCGGGACAGTCTTCGTACTAGCTCTCTGCCCGCCTTCACGGCCTGGTGCATTAGGCTCCACGGCCATGACAGTGTTCTTTACTTCGCTTGACCTTGCTGCCTGGAGTCACGGCCACATGCAACAGGACTAACGGCCGTGACCATCTCTTGCTTTGGCGTCTGCCCGTTGTCACGGCCTTGTGCACCGGATGTCACGGCCGTGACACTCACTAGTTTTCGTCATACTCGCTCCGTTTGCTTCGTTTTCGCTCCTTTTCACCCGAAATTCGTCCGAAGGCCTTTTAATACCAAAATAAGTAGAAATAGAGTGAATAAGTGCAAGAAACGATTACAAAACTCTATTATCACCCAATTAAATACTGCACTACACGTATTAAAATACGTTTATCAGAGTCATCCTTAATTGTCAGATTGTTCAGAATAATATCTCCGAAGCCAAGAAGCGGAGCTGAATCATTGTTGTCGAATCCGACTTTTCCATTTAGACGGTCTTCGTAGTTGCTCAGTAGCTCCTGATTTCCCGTCATGTGTGCAGAGCAACCAGAATCGAGGTACCACGCATGATGGATCTGCAACACCGGATTAGATAGCTTTAGGTACCCACTTATAAATGGGTCCTATCAGTTTAGCAGATTTAGTTTTAGGTTCAGATATACTTCCTAGATTATCATATAGACTTTAGCAACCCAGACCATCTTTGAGGAGGTTGATTTGGGTTTGCCTTTCGTAGAAGACTTTTCCTTATTGGCTTTTGTCTTATTGGGCAAAGATTTAGGAATCCATTTGGGTTGAACCTCGCAGGAAGATTGATTTCAACACGGACAAATGCTTTGGTTGGCTTGATCGAGGAAAAAAGATCTTTTCATTGGATAGTCTCCTAAGGTGCTTGGGGGATTCGATCTTTCCGGGATACCTTAGGTGATAACAAACATGAATGGCGCTATAAGCCTTCTTGATGGTTGGATCTTGTTTCCTACGAGTCATCCTTGATGCATTTGTTTTAGAATGAGTGTTTGGTATTGTAGATGAAGAGCCTATGTCAAAGTTGGTGCTTCTAAAGGTGGTAGGAGTTAAGGAGCAAGTAGAAGTAATTATTTTGAGATAAGAAACGACTCTTTTATTTTTTATAAAAGGAGGCGATAAACTTGGAATTTTAACATCTATAGACTCCTTTATTTCTACACTAGACACTCTTGCCTTTGGTTTCTCTAGCTCCTTGACTACGCTCCCTGTAGACATAGTGGAAACTGGGTTAGAGATAATATTTTTAAGAACCTTAATCTTAGATTTAGTTCTTTGGAATGCGATTTTTCTTTCTTCACGCTTTTCATAATGATAGTTTCCTTGGAGGTTGATGCGTGAGAAATGGTTTGTGAGATGGAGGAAGCTTTGATTGTCCACCTCATTTAGGAACATTTTCTTTTCAGCTTCAAAATTCTCTCTTTCCTTTTCTAAAGAAACTCTTAACCCTTCTATATTCCTAACAATAGGGAGTATATAGAGAGAATTTTCAGAATGGGGAAATTGCACTTCCTCCAATTTAGAACGATATTCGGGAAGATAAATTGAGTCAAAGCTCCAGCCCTTGCGAAGTTCCTTAGTTTTGTAGCTTTGATTCAATTCGGTGTAAAAAAGGGGATTTAAGTCCTTATCTTGGCTTTTCTCTTGATCTTCTTCTAATATGTCAGTTTCTTTTGTACCAGTAAAAGCCATAAGAGAGGTTAGTTGTGGCAGCCCCGCCTTCCACCACTACTTTCTTAACTATTCTATGCGACTAATGTCCTCATAATGGAATAGATCGTACGGAATTTCATATAAAATTTTTCCTCTTATAAAAAGGACTCGTAACGGTTCCTACAAAATTATCATGGGTCCTATTTACATAGGAAAGCGCGCATGCGGGTCAAAATAAATTTATCTACTGGGCCTCCACGAGGTCGCATCCATGCACACACTTCCATCTCAAAAGCCCCCGAAAGCTTCAAAAGTTGGCCTCGCCATGAAAATGATCACGTACCGTGATCGCGGGGTCCTACAACACATAAAAACGTGGAATGAGCTTATAAAGCTCAGTAAGTGAAAATCATGCATGCAATGCACGTGACCCAAATAGCGAAGGCATCCGCGCCAATGCTATCTACTTCTCATATCCTTCCTGACCTTTCTCACATTCTTCTTGACTTTTCATAACATATTTGGGCCCTCGGCTTTCAATCTTACTATGCACCATATAGAGCTCAAACCCCTAAGGGTACAAGTGGCACTACACACACTGGGAGTCTAAACCCGAGTACTCAATCTGTGTGTAACCCTATGGTGCCTTTCAATCCCAATGCGGTACACACTGAGAGACTACTAATGCCTTTCAATCCCAGTGTGATCCACACTGAGAGGCTACTAGTGCCTTTCAATCCCAATGCCGTCCCATTGAGAGGCTAACCCGGGCACACAAATTTCGTTTAACCCTAAGGCGCCTTTCCATCCCAATGCGGTCTGACACGCGGGCGCTTCTCACTGGTAGCTTACTACGAGGTCGCCAACACTCGAGGTTCCCTCGGTGCCGCTCATACCCTCAAGTCGCATCCTCCAGGTTGCATCTCCCGCTACGGGGTATTCCCCCTACCTTTCGTGAATCGCCGTGGTAGCATAGAAGAGCCGTGACTCTTCATTGAGTCGACACAAATGCCTATATCGGCAAATATACATCGCTCTCAAGCGATCATATACTCATGCACGCTATTTCCCTAACTCTTATACTAGTCGTGCGTGCATATGCTCATGCCATGAATATGCGTGCCATGCCATCATATAACAAAATTAAATCACGTAAATTTACACCATATAGAAATCATAGAAGTCACAAAAATCATGAATGACACATAAACACATAATTTCATACATATATAATTATGTGTTGTAGTTGTGATTTCCACTTACCTAGTATCCTTAGCCGCTTAGCTTATCGTACGGTAAGTTGCTAACCTTCAAACCCTAAGTATAGAGATATATAAAATTAGGGTTTGTTAGTCTAATTACAGTTTTACTAAAATGGCTTACTTTAGAAAACCCTA
The DNA here is from genome assembly GCA_027422505.1 of Craterostigma plantagineum. Taxonomy (NCBI): domain Eukaryota; kingdom Viridiplantae; phylum Streptophyta; class Magnoliopsida; order Lamiales; family Linderniaceae; genus Craterostigma; species Craterostigma plantagineum. The sequence continues at coordinate 762,497 of JAPQWV010000186.1, read as the reverse complement.
GTTTTGACTTTTATGGGTTTTGAAATAGATCTCTACATATGTTTCGGTATAAATCTCGACATGACCCAAAATGAACCTCGACATCATACATACTACTATAGACTAAATGATCTCGATATGGGTTGATAAATCTCGATATGTGTTTCCGAGATTGCATATAAGGACATCAATGTCGAAGGCAATTCTCGAGTGTGGGTTAAATATAAATCTCGAGCTGTATGGTGAGCTAAATCTCGACATACACATATGGATCATAGAATCTCGACATGTTTCTTACATGAGTTCGACATTGTGAACGTTACACAAAGATCACGACAACAAGATCATTCTCAACATGTCCATCAATTATCAAAGATAGCTTTCAGACGCACATTTCGAGATATGCTTTAATCATTACACATCGAGGTTTCAATATGTTGGAATTAAATTTCGCAGCACCTAAGGATTTCGAGATATTAATATCTCGACATTATCCATAAATCTCGATATTCATTGTATGGATAGATTTCGACACTTCACTTAAAGACTTCAATGTTCATTGTATAAATAGATCTCGACATCTCACGATTGCATCTCGAGTTTTGTTTCGATATTTTTCCAATCTTAATTTTCGACCTCGAGATTATGCCTGCAATACTAATATAATTCCGAAACTTATCAAGCTGAAAATCATACTGCTCGAAAACACCTTCTGATATGGAGTTCATCTAAACTTCGATCAAACCCTACTTTTCCAGAACAATATAAATACCATATAATTTAAAAACATACGACTTGATAATTTATAAGATCATAAAAAAAATAACTTTACTAATTTCTGTTAAGCATGATACTAACGCATAATTCAAATATATAAGTTAGGATCAAAACTTCATACCACTCCTAGCTTAGAGAAATCTGCCTTCCGTTGCTTCTTCTGCTCCCAAGTTGTCGAGGGCTTTGTAGGGTTTGTTTGATGAAATAAAACTGTTCCCTTTTTATCTCGAAGGTTAACGTGTGTAGGTGAATAAATATCATTGACAACTGGTAAATTCCTTCTTGGCTAAGTAAGCAATACTTATCTCCTAGTTCGAAATCTTTTAGTATTTATTGATCTCGAGTTTTCAACAAGGATGTCGAGTTTTAATATCTCGACATTCATGCTTAAGAATTCAACGTAATATATTAATATACTATTCGAGTTTCCATTTCTTGTTCATATTATATTATCGTCGACTACACGATAATTACGAAGTCATATGAGAACATTTAATCATCTACCCTAATATTTATGCTTTCTGCCTAAACTGGACTAGATGATACGTCCCAACGGGCTATGATTAAAAAATTGTTTAGACTTACCCATGAAAATTATCATGTTCATATTCAATTTACGAATTTATCTAAGTAAACACCTAAAATCTCAAACCCTTAAAACTTTACCTACTCAGATATTCTATCTATTCGAATTATTAAATCATCTCCTTATGAACTTTTATGGTTACATCTACTTGAATCTGAATAGGAGTGTTATCATAGTTATGAATTTCAGAATTTAGGGTTTATACTATCAAGGGGTTTTTGATAAGTACTAATTATATGAGGGGTATTTGATGTGACATAAAGGGGCGTAAGTTCCCTTAGGTTTCAGCAATATTCTCACCCATTTTATCCCAACACTTGGGCTATAATTAGGTTTTAATATGGCCCAATCATATTATGGCCCAAATCTTTAATTTTATTATTGCTATCATGATTCAAATTTCTTGTTATTAACTTAATAATAATTTCTCCTACCAAGTTAGTCATTCTAGTAGCACATAAGATCATATAGGACTATATCACATAGACACATAAGTCATTTAGCATGAAATCACATAAGCATGTATATGTTGCCGTAACGCATATATCATGTAATTTACCTAATACACAAGCCACGTAAAGCACTAAAATAATAGTATACTTATTACAAAATAAGTTGTGTGCCACAATTATTCTCCCATAGTCTTAACATCTTTATCTAATTAATCCAACAATGTTTCTAGTTATACTCTCCATCACTAATTGTATTGTAAATCCCGTAATTAAATTTTACGGGTATTACATCCTCCCCCCTTAAAAGAACTTCGCCCCCGAAATCCGTCAGCTGAAACAATTCAGGGTGACGATTGGTAGGGAGTTGAGCTGGCTTGGTTGGATTATAGAAATTCACCCTAGGAATATCATGGAATCTCAAATAATTTATTTTTTTTAGAAAGAAAGGGATAGGATCCTGATGAAGTAGATATGAAAATTGCTTGAAGGGCTAACATGAATTCCTAAAATTCTCACTTAGGCAGAGATTGAAAACTATTAGCGTCCATCACGCTTCCGCTGCGCCACTCTGATATCGAAAGAATATGTTTTCTCAAGGTAATAAAAAGATTGGGGCATAGAATTATACCCCGGATATTATTGGATCTTAGGTTTCAGGAATTCAGGTACGGATTTTTATTTCGAAAATCTAACTGGTACGATTACGATTCAGGTCGATACCCTAATTGGTATCAACCAAGTCGGCTGAAAGAAATCCTGAGTCTTACCACATAAGTGGGAGACATCAAAGAAAGTGTGGAACCTATGTCCACTAAATTGCACGTTGAGGTTTAATTGGTTAGAAGAGTACCTTCCATCTCGGATGGGTTGTTTTTAGCTTCTTCTGCTGTAAGCATATATACTCGAGCGGGTGCTGTCGGCGGCTTGGCTTGGTTTGTCCCCTGACTTCCAGATGCATTTTCTGGGCAGGCTACGGAGTAGTGGCCGGTCTTGCCACATTTAAAACAGGTGGAGTTTTGGGACAAACAGACGCCCAGGTGACGTCGTGCACATTTTGGGCATACGGGTGCGTTCGGTTGAGGTCTCCCCTTATTCGGATTCGTTTGTTGAGGTGGTCCAGGGCGGTTTTGGAAATTGGGTTTCACATTCTTAGGAACAAATGGTTTCTTTGGGTTATTTTCGTTTCCTTTGGGTCCTTGTTCGAATTTCCTTTTTACCTCCTAGGCTCGTGCAATTCTGATTTCGACTTGTTCAGCCATCAAGGCTCGTTCCGCCATTTGGGCATACGTAACCCCTTGGAATCCAGCCATGCCAACATCGCGATAAAGTTCTGGTTTCAAGCCTTCCATAAATCGCTCAATCTTTAACGCATCCGTACTTACCATGTGTGTGGCGAATCGGGACAACTGTTCAAATTTCCTAATATAATCCGCCACCGTCATTGCTCCTTGGCGGAGATTGATGAACTCGTTCATACTCTGGGCACGGACGGGAGCAGTGAAATACTTGTTTCGGAAAAGTTCTTTGAAGCAGCTCCCAAGTCATTGTTATCGAATCTTCGAGAGTTAGGATCGTGTCCCACCAGTGGCCGGCGCTTCCCCTTAATAGGTAACCAGTGCACAAGGCCTTTTCGGTTTCAGGGGTACGACTATGTTGGAACATAGTTTCTAGGGTTCGGAGCCAATCCTCAGCCGAGGTTGGGTCAACAGCATCTTCAAAGGTTGGGAGGTTAAGTTTGCGAAATCTTTCCCCGACCATTTCGATTCTGTCGGCCTGAGGGGGTCCATTACTCGATTGCCCGCCAGCGTTTTGTTGCTGGATCAGTTGCTGAATTTGGGCAGATTGTTGGCGGACTAGTTCCACGAGCTGAAGAATAGTCGCATCCCGCCTATCAGTAGGAGCTGCGGATTCATTACTTTTATCTGCACCTCCACTATTTTCACTTCTCGTTCTACCCATTGTTCTTCTATCCTAACGTTCCTAAGATCAATAAATCATGTAACACCAGAAATTCATAAAAACATAAAACTTACAGGCAAGGCCGCTTCCGTGCTTTTGAGTGTGTGTACATGGAGAGTCTGCAGAACCTATAACCTGGCTCTGATACCACCTGTTACAGCCCCGCCTTCCACCACTACTTTCTTAACTATTCTATGCGACTAATGTCCTAATAATGGAATAAATCGTACGAAATTTCATATAAAATTTTTCCTTTTATAAAAAGGACTCGTAACGGTTCCTACAAAATTATCATGGGTCCTATTTACATAGGAAAGCGCGCATGCGGGTCAAAATAAATTTATCTACTGGGCCTCCACGAGGTCGCATCCATGCACACACTTCCATCTCAAAAGCCCCCGAAAGCTTCAAAAGTTGGCCTCGCCGTGAAAATGATCACGTACCGTGATCGCGGGGTCCTACAACACATAAAAACGTGGAATGAGCTTATAAAGCTCAGTAAGTGAAAATCATGCATGCAATGCACGTGACCTAAATAGCGAAGGCATCCGCGCCAATGCTATCTACTTCTCATATCCTTCCTGACCTTTCTCACATTCTTCTTGACTTTTCATAACATATTTGGGCCCTCGGCTTTCAGTCTTACTATGCACCATATAGAGCTCAAACCCCTAAGGGTACAAGTGGCAGTACACACACTGGGAGGCTAAACCCGAGTACTCAATCTGTGTGTAACCCTATGGTGCCTTTCAATCCCAATGCGGTACACACTGAGAGACTACTAATGCCTTTCAATCCCAGTGTGATCCACACTGAGAGGCTACTAGTGCCTTTCAATCCCAATGCCGTCCCATTGAGAGGCTAACCCGGGCACACAAATTTCGTTTAACCCTAAGGCGCCTTTCCATCCCAATGCGGTCTGACACGCGGGCGCTTCTCACTGGTAGCTTACTACGAGGTCGCCAACACTCGAGGTTCCCTCGGTGCCGCTCATACCCTCGAGTCGCATCCTCCAGGTTGCATCTCCCGCTACGGGGTATTCCCCCTACCTTTCGTGAATCGCCGTGGTAGCATAGAAGAGGCGTGACTCTTCATTCAGTCGACACAAATGCCTATATCGGCAAATATCATCGCTCTCAAGCGATCATATACTCATGCACGCTATTTCCCTGACTCTTATACTAGTCGTGCGTGCATATGCTCATGCCATGAATATGCGTGCCCGTGCATCATATAACAAAAATAAATCACGTAAATTTACACCATATAGAAATCATAGAAGTCACAAAAATCATGAAAGACACATAAACACATAATTTCATACATATTTAATTATGTGTTGTAGTTGCGATTTCCACTTACCTAGTATCCTTAGCCGCTTAGCTTATCGTACGGTAAGTTGCTAACCTTCAAACCCTAAGTATAGAGACATATAAAATTAGGGTTTGTTAGTCTAATTACAGTTTTACTAAAATGGCTTACTTTAGAAAACCCTAGTTTTGACTTTTATGGGTTTTGAAATAGATCTCTACATATGTTTCGGTATAAATCTCGACATGACCCAAAATGAACCTCGACATCATACATACTACTATAGACTAAATGATCTCGATATGGGTTGCTAAATCTCGATATGTGTTTCCGAGATTGCATATAAGGACATCAATGTCGAAGGCAATTCTCGAGTGTGGGTTAAATATAAATCTCGAGCTGTATGGTGAGCTAAATCTCGACATACACATATGGATCATAGAATCTCGACATGTTTCTTACATGAGTTCGACATTGTGAACGTTACACAAAGATCACGACAACAAGATCATTCTCAACATGTCCATCAATTATCAAAGATAGCTTTCAGACGCACATTTCGAGATATGCTTTAATCATTACACATCAAGGTTTCAATATGTTGGAATTAAATTTCGCAGCACCTAAGGATTTCGAGATATTAATATCTCGACATTATCCATAAATCTCGATATTCATTGTATGGATAGATTTCGACACTTCACTTAAAGACTTCAATGTTCATTGTATAAATAGATCTCGACATCTCACGATTGCATCTCGAGTTTTGTTTCGATATTTTTCCAATCTTAATTTTCGACCTCGAGATTATGCCTGCAATACTAATATAATTCCGAAACTTATCAAGCTGAAAATCATACTGCTCGAAAACACCTTCTGATATGGAGTTCATCTAAACTTCGATCAAACCCTACTTTTCCAGAACAATATAAATACCATATAATTTAAAAACATACGACTTGATAATTTATAAGATCATAAAAAAAATAACTTTACTAATTTCTGTTAAGCATGATACTAACGCATAATTCAAATATATAAGTTAGGATCAAAACTTCATACCACTCCTAGCTTAGAGAAATCTGCCTTCCGTTGCTTCTTCTGCTCCCAAGTTGTCGAGGGCTTTGTAGGGTTTGTTTGATGAAATAAAACTGTTCCCTTTTTATCTCGAAGGTTAACGTGTGTAGGTGAATAAATATCATTGACAACTGGTAAATTCCTTCTTGGCTAAGTAAGCAATACTTATCTCCTAGTTCGAAATCTTTTAGTATTTATTGATCTCGAGTTTTCAACAAGGATGTCGAGTTTTAATATCTCGACATTCATGCTTAAGAATTCAACGTAATATATTAATATACTATTCGAGTTTCCATTTCTTGTTCATATTATATTATCGTCGACTACACGATAATTTACGAAGTCATATGAGAACATTTAATCATCTACCCTAATATTTATGCTTTCTGCCTAAACTGGACTAGATGATACGTCCCAACGGGCTATGATTAAAAAATTGTTTAGACTTACCCATGAAAATTATCATGTTCATATTCAATTTACGAATTTATCTAAGTAAACACCTAAAATCTCAAACCCTTAAAACTTTACCTACTCAGATATTCTATCTATTCGAATTATTAAATCATCTCCTTATGAACTTTTATGGTTACATCTACTTGAATCTGAATAGGAGTGTTATCATAGTTATGAATTTCAGAATTTAGGGTTTATACTATCAAGGGGTTTTTGATAAGTACTAATTATATGAGGGGTATTTGATGTGACATAAAGGGGCGTAAGTTCCCTTAGGTTTCAGCAATATTCTCACCCATTTTATCCCAACACTTGGGCTATAATTAGGTTTTAATATGGCCCAATCATATTATGGCCCAAATCTTTAATTTTATTATTGCTATCATGATTCAAATTTCTTGTTATTAACTTAATAATAATTTCTCCTACCAAGTTAGTCATTCTAGTAGCACATAAGATCATATAGGACTATATCACATAGACACATAAGTCATTTAGCATGAAATCACATAAGCATGTATATGTTGCCGTAACGCATATATCATGTAATTTACCTAATACACAAGCCACGTAAAGCACTAAAATAATAGTATACTTATTACAAAATAAGTTGTGTGCCACAATTATTCTCCCATAGTCTTAACATCTTTATCTAATTAATCCAACAATGTTTCTAGTTATACTCTCCATCACTAATTGTATTGTAAATCCCGTAATTAAATTTTACGGGTATTACATCCTCCCCCCTTAAAAGAACTTCGCCCCCGAAATCCGTCAGCTGAAACAATTCAGGGTGACGATTGGTAGGGAGTTGAGCTGGCTTGGTTGGATTATAGAAATTCACCCTAGGAATATCATGGAATCTCAAATAATTTATTTTTTTTAGAAAGAAAGGGATAGGATCCTGATGAAGTAGATATGAAAATTGCTTGAAGGGCTAACATGAATTCCTAAAATTCTCACTTAGGCAGAGATTGAAAACTATTAGCGTCCATCACGCTTCCGCTGCGCCACTCTGATATCGAAAGAATATGTTTTCTCAAGGTAATAAAAAGATTGGGGCATAGAATTATACCCCGGATATTATTGGATCTTAGGTTTCAGGAATTCAGGTACGGATTTTTATTTCGAAAATCTAACTGGTACGATTACGATTCAGGTCGATACCCTAATTGGTATCAACCAAGTCGGCTGAAAGAAATCCTGAGTCTTACCACATAAGTGGGAGACATCAAAGAAAGTGTGGAACCTATGTCCACTAAATTGCACGTTGAGGTTTAATTGGTTAGAAGAGTACCTTCCATCTCGGATGGGTTGTTTTTAGCTTCTTCTGCTGTAAGCATATATACTCGAGCGGGTGCTGTCGGCGGCTTGGCTTGGTTTGTCCCCTGACTTCCAGATGCATTTTCTGGGCAGGCTACGGAGTAGTGGCCGGTCTTGCCACATTTAAAACAGGTGGAGTTTTGGGACAAACAGACGCCCAGGTGACGTCGTGCACATTTTGGGCATACGGGTGCGTTCGGTTGAGGTCTCCCCTTATTCGGATTCGTTTGTTGAGGTGGTCCAGGGCGGTTTTGGAAATTGGGTTTCACATTCTTAGGAACAAATGGTTTCTTTGGGTTATTTTCGTTTCCTTTGGGTCCTTGTTCGAATTTCCTTTTTACCTCCTAGGCTCGTGCAATTCTGATTTCGACTTGTTCAGCCATCAAGGCTCGTTCCGCCATTTGGGCATACGTAACCCCTTGGAATCCAGCCATGCCAACATCGCGATAAAGTTCTGGTTTCAAGCCTTCCATAAATCGCTCAATCTTTAACGCATCCGTACTTACCATGTGTGTGGCGAATCGGGACAACTGTTCAAATTTCCTAATATAATCCGCCACCGTCATTGCTCCTTGGCGGAGATTGATGAACTCGTTCATACTCTGGGCACGGACGGGAGCAGTGAAATACTTGTTTCGGAAACGTTCTTTGAAGCAGCTCCCAAGTCATTGTTATCGAATCTTCGAGAGTTAGGATCGTGTCCCACCAGTGGCCGGCGCTTCCCCTTAATAGGTAACCAGTGCACAAGGCCTTTTCGGTTTCAGGGGTACGACTATGTTGGAACATAGTTTCTAGGGTTCGGAGCCAATCCTCAGCCGAGGTTGGGTCAACAGCATCTTCAAAGGTTGGGAGGTTAAGTTTGCGAAATCTTTCCCCGACCATTTCGATTCTGTCGGCCTGAGGGGGTCCATTACTCGATTGCCCGCCAGCGTTTTGTTGCTGGATCAGTTGCTGAATTTGGGCAGATTGTTGGCGGACTAGTTCCACGAGCTGAAGAATAGTCGCATCCCGCCTATCAGTAGGAGCTGCGGATTCATTACTTTTATCTGCACCTCCACTATTTTCACTTCTCGTTCTACCCATTGTTCTTCTATCCTAACGTTCCTAAGATCAATAAATCATGTAACACCAGAAATTCATAAAAACATAAAACTTACAGGCAAGGCCGCTTCCGTGCTTTTGAGTGTGTGTACATGGAGAGTCTGCAGAACCTATAACCTGGCTCTGATACCACCTGTTACAGCCCCGCCTTCCACCACTACTTTCTTAACTATTCTATGCGACTAATGTCCTAATAATGGAATAAATCGTACGAAATTTCATATAAAATTTTTCCTTTTATAAAAAGGACTCGTAACGGTTCCTACAAAATTATCATGGGTCCTATTTACATAGGAAAGCGCGCATGCGGGTCAAAATAAATTTATCTACTGGGCCTCCACGAGGTCGCATCCATGCACACACTTCCATCTCAAAAGCCCCCGAAAGCTTCAAAAGTTGGCCTCGCCGTGAAAATGATCACGTACCGTGATCGCGGGGTCCTACAACACATAAAAACGTGGAATGAGCTTATAAAGCTCAGTAAGTGAAAATCATGCATGCAATGCACGTGACCTAAATAGCGAAGGCATCCGCGCCAATGCTATCTACTTCTCATATCCTTCCTGACCTTTCTCACATTCTTCTTGACTTTTCATAACATATTTGGGCCCTCGGCTTTCAGTCTTACTATGCACCATATAGAGCTCAAACCCCTAAGGGTACAAGTGGCAGTACACACACTGGGAGGCTAAACCCGAGTACTCAATCTGTGTGTAACCCTATGGTGCCTTTCAATCCCAATGCGGTACACACTGAGAGACTACTAATGCCTTTCAATCCCAGTGTGATCCACACTGAGAGGCTACTAGTGCCTTTCAATCCCAATGCCGTCCCATTGAGAGGCTAACCCGGGCACACAAATTTCGTTTAACCCTAAGGCGCCTTTCCATCCCAATGCGGTCTGACACGCGGGCGCTTCTCACTGGTAGCTTACTACGAGGTCGCCAACACTCGAGGTTCCCTCGGTGCCGCTCATACCCTCGAGTCGCATCCTCCAGGTTGCATCTCCCGCTACGGGGTATTCCCCCTACCTTTCGTGAATCGCCGTGGTAGCATAGAAGAGCCGTGACTCTTCATTCAGTCGACACAAATGCCTATATCGGCAAATATCATCGCTCTCAAGCGATCATATACTCATGCACGCTATTTCCCTGACTCTTATACTAGTCGTGCGTGCATATGCTCATGCCATGAATATGCGTGCCATGCCATCATATAACAAAATTAAATCACGTAAATTTACACCATATAGAAATCATAGAAGTCACAAAAATCATGAAAGACACATAAACACATAATTTCATACATATTTAATTATGTGTTGTAGTTGCGATTTCCACTTACCTAGTATCCTTAGCCGCTTAGCTTATCGTACGGTAAGTTGCTAACCTTCAAACCCTAAGTATAGAGACATATAAAATTAGGGTTTGTTAGTCTAATTACAGTTTTACTAAAATGGCTTACTTTAGAAAACCCTAGTTTTGACTTTTATGGGTTTTGAAATAGATCTCTACATATGTTTCGGTATAAATCTCGACATGACCCAAAATGAACCTCGACATCATACGTACTACTATAGACTAAATGATATCGATATGGGTTGATAAATCTCGATATGTGTTTCCGAGATTGCATATAAGGACATCAATGTCGAAGGCAATTCTCGAGTGTGGGTTAAATATAAATCTCGAGCTGTATGGTGAGCTAAATCTCGACATACACATATGGATCATAGAATCTCGACATGTTTCCTACATGAGTTCGACATTGTGAACGTTACACAAAGATCACGACAACAAGATAATTCTCAACATGTCCATCAATTATCAAAGATAGCTTTCAGACGTACATTTCGAGATATGCTTTAATCATTACACATCAAGGTTTCAATATGTTGGAATTAAATTTCGCAGCACCTAAGGATTTCGAGATATTAATATCTCGACATTATCCATAAATCTCGATATTCATTGTATGGATAGATTTCGACACTTCACTTAAAGACTTCAATGTTCATTGTATAAATAGATCTCGACATCTCACGATTGCATCTCGAGTTTTGTTTCGATATTTTTCCAATCTTAATTTTCGACCTCGAGATTATGCCTGCAATACTAATATAAGTCCGAAACTTATCAAGCTGAAAATCATACTGCTCGAAAACACCTTCTGATATGGAGTTCATCTAAACTTCGATCAAACCCTACTTTTCCAGAACAATATAAATACCATATAATTTAAAAACATACGACTTGATAATTTATAAGATCATAAAAAAAAAAATTAACTTTACTAATTTCTGTTAGGCATGATACTAACGCATAATTCAAATATATAAGTTAGGATCAAAACTTCATACCACTCCTAGCTTAGAGAAATCTGCCTTCCGTTGGTTCTTCTGCTCCCAAGTTGTCCAGGGCTTTGTAGGGTTTGTTTGATGAAATAAAACTGTTCCCTTTTTATCTCGAAGGTTAACGTGTGTAGGTGAATAAATATCATTGACAACTAGTAAATTCCTTCTTGGCTAAGTAAGCAATACTTATCTCCTAGTTCGAAATCTTTTAGTATTTATTGATCTCGAGTTTTCAACAAGGATGTCGAGTTTTAATATCTCGACATTCATGCTTAAGAATTCAACGTAATATATTAATATACTATTCGAGTTTCCATTTCTTGTTCATATTATATTATCGTCGACTATACGATATTGACCAAGTCATATGAGAACATTTAATCATCTACCCTAATATTTATGCTTTCTGCCTAAACTGGACTAGATGATATGTCCCAACGGGCTATGATTAAAAAATTGTTTAGACTTACCCATGAAAATTATCATGTTCATATTCAATTTACGAATTTATCTAAGTAAACACCTAAAATCTCAAACCCTTAAAACTTTACCTACTCAGATATTCTATCTATTCGAATTATTAAATCATCTCCTTATGAACTTTTATGGTTACATCTACTTGAATCTGAATAGGAGTGTTATCATACTTATGAATTTCAGAATTTAGGGTTTATACTATCAAGGGGTTTTTGATAAGTACTAATTATATGAGGGGTATTTGATGTGACATAAAGGGGCGTAAGTTCCCTTAGGTTTAAGCAATATTCTCACCCATTTTATCCCAACACTTGGGCTATAATTAGGTTTTCTATGGCCCAATCATATTATGGCCCAAATCTTTAATTTTATTATTGCTATCATGATTCAAATTTCTTGTTATTAACTTAATAATAATTTCTCCTGCCAAGTTAGTCATTCTAGTAGCACATAAGATCATATAGGACTATATCACATAGACACATAAGTCATTTAGCATGAAATCACATAAGCATGTATATGTTGCCGTAACGCATATATCATGTAATTTACCTAATACACAAGCCACGTAAAGCACTAAAATAATAGTATATTTATTACAAAATAAGTTGTGTGCCACAATTATTCTCCCATAGTCTTAACATCTTTATCTAATTAATCCAACAATGTTTCTAGTTATACTCTCCATCACTAATTGTATTGTAAATCCCGTAATTAAATTTTACGGGTATTACATTAGTCCTAGACCCATGTATTTGACATCATAAAGTTGTCTGCAGTCAACTTTAGTCAAGTGACGTGGAAACCATACTTGTAATCTTAGAATTCTATGTCCATAGGTTGGTTTAAGAAGATCATTTGTTCGCTTGGTCCCCTCTAGATCATCTAATTTCTTAACTTTTGTGTATAGCATTTTACGTTCTTCTCCTAAGAGAGCAAAATTATTTTCCACCGTTAGTTTGGCGGATTTACTATTAGATCCTAGACTTGAAATCTAAAGAAATCGACTAGAATTATGGAAAATTAGATTTCCATCTAAAACCTTTCGTTGAGACCTTCGAGAGAGATTTTGAGTAGTGAGAGAATGAATTATGATTTTCTCTCTCTAGAATTCGATTGGCAAGCCTTTCAGATCAAAGGCACAATGATTACAAATGTATTTATACCAAACAAACTTAGTATAAATAACATATAAGTCCTAATCTAAGGAGAAATACAAGAAACGCCCCAAATTACAAGGAGAGCAAATTAAAATCAAAGCACAACTACAATAAGTATTCTACATTCTCCCCCTTGTGCTTGATTACTCTTCCGTGCCATCTGTCCTCGTCGGGCATAGCACGACTTGTGCAAGCGCAGCACATGCTCGAAGTTTCTTAGCGTATTCCTTAGCTCCAGTCGCTCTTCGATGTCCTCATGTAATTCCATCATGAGCGGTTGTTCAAGCTTCAGCATCGTCTCTATGTTGATCTCTTCCAACCTTTTCTCTCTGTTCTGCTCGATGACCTTGAGCGTCCCATCAACTCGTGAATCTCAGTCTTCAGTATCAAGCTAGTCTTCTTCGCGATTGTGATAAGTGATCACTAAGACTGAGCTAATGTGTATGTTGTTGTTGGGAAGCCCTTCGATCTCAGGTCCTTTGTTGAGCGGAGCGATCATTTTAACTTTCTTCATGTTGCTCTCCAGAGCCATCTGAAGGTCATAGCGGTGAAGTACTTAACTTGTCGCACCATGAACCGGTAGAGTCCCTCGAGACCTTCTTTCTAGATGAAGCCTTGAATACCTTGTACTTCTCTACGAATAGCTGGTAGAGACAGTACACCTCCTCGGCAGGGAGGTACGGTAGGTCGCTCTCGTTTAGTTATTCTCGAGTTCTGTCCGGTGACCTCCAAATGTATTCTCGAACCTCTTCAAGGAAGGGAATCTCGATTCTGATATTCTCCCACGACGTGTAGATGCGAACTGTCCCAGGCATTTGTCTTGTAGGGGAAGCCGCACGTTGAGCAATAAGCTCTGGAAGCCCTTGGGGAATCTGTTCATGGTCTTCACATTCCTGAAGTTCTTCGTATTCTATCAGGACTAGGTCCACCGAAGCTTCTTGAAGGAAATGTCGAACGTCCTTGAGTCGTTATCTCTGAATCTCATCGGGCATAGTATGGGTCATCCACTATCCTTCGAATATATAACGGTCGAGGAACTCGTGGGGATTGACGGCATGTCCAGATGGTCCTGATTGTTCTGGAGTGGTCGAGGGAGTGGCCTGAGTGGCTGCCGAGGCCACGAGCATTGCTGCACTTGCTTCTTCTTCTGGAAGCAAGAGGCTTGTTGAGGTCTGTGGTGGTGTGGATGGAGGCGTCCTTAGATGAAAGATTGGTGGGTCGATGTGGGTTAGAGTATGGGTGTGCCGTGCGTGGTGGTGGTTGTTTCGGTAGTAGGTTGTGAGGCTTCACCGGCTCCAGCACTTGTCTGCATCGTGTCCGAACCCTGTTCTTGACCTTCACCTTGGCTGCCAGATGATGTCCTAGGTCGTTTCTCCCCCTCATGACTCGTCATGTCGACGTCATGTGCGAGAGCTTTGACATCGTCATGACTGAGTAGGTGGCTCAGGGTGATCCACGAGATGCCTGTAGAGGGATTCTTTCTGAGGCGTTCGGGTAGGAAGGCCTATAAAGCGGGCGAGTAGTATGTTATGGAGTTTGGTGATGGGTATGTGTTAGGATATTTAGTGATTGTGTCAATAGTTTAAGTCTTGGGATTTATATTGTAATTATCCTTTAGCTTGGGCTTTGGACTAGAATGTAATTATTTAATTTTTGGTGTTTGGGCCTTAATATACCTAGGGTTAATGTGGTATATAAGGTGTTACCAACACCATTTGAAAGCTAATCAAAGATCAAAAGGCTAACCCAAGTTTTCACACACTACACACACTACAAGGTGAGAAAGTCTCCCTTTTCATTCCATCAAAGCCTCTTTGATTCTTTGTTTGGTGCATTTGGGACCAACAAGTGGTATCAGAGCAAACGTGGATCGATCTGCATTCGGGACCAGTTTCGTTCGATTGCAAGAAAGATCAAAGGTGTTTTTGGATAAAAATCACTTTCGGGCATTTGAACTCGTTTTGGGGTATTTTTGCTTTGTTTTGTGTTTAAAACCTACCCCCAGATCGATTCTATGCCTAAGATGTTTTTAAAACACTTTTGGATCAGTTTTAACGAGTTTTGAGCAAGATTGAAGCAAAAACTTTTCAGAAAAGGACATCTCGGCCATTTTCTGTTTTTGGTCGATTTGACCTATTTCTTGTTGTTTTTAGCTCACAAATCGGTCGATTATGTGTTTAGGGAAGAATTTCTGAAGTTTAGGATCAAGTTTGAGCGATTTTGGTTGAGATTTGAGCAAGAACGGGACGATTTTCTGGCAAAACGCGTGAAAGCAATGGAACAGTACTTAGCTCGTTCATGACCGCAGAATTTTGTGCTTAATCGTTCAAGTCCGCGAAATTTCCATATCCGCGAAAGTTGATCCCGAGAATTTATCTTCAAAACCGCGAAACTTTTACTTATACTGCATTTTTTCGCAACTGCCTACTTTCAAAACCGAGAATCTTTAAACCGCGAAACTTTCACTTACACTGCATTTTTTCGCAACTGCCTACTTCAAAAATCCGAGAAACTTTCATCTGCAAAATTTGCTTACACTTCATAATCCGAGAAATTCCATATCAGAGAAAGCTTGTTCCGCGAATTTTTCTGAGCCGCGAAATTTTTTTTGCCGAGAACTTTCGAAATTCTTATATCCGAGAAACTTTAAATGCGAGAAATTTCATTTCAAGAATTTAATCAAACCACGAAATTTTCATAACTTGCGAAATTTACTTGCGAAGATTTAAAATTCTCAACATGCGAAATTTCTATAACTTGCGAGAGTTTCTTGCGAAGCTCTAAAAATTCTTAACTTGCGAAAGTTTTATAACGTGCGAAATTTTCTTGCGAAGCTTTAAAATTCTCAACTTGCGAAAGTTTTATAACATGCGAAATTTTCTTGCGAAGCTTCAAAAATTCTCAACTTGCGAAAGTTTTATAACTCGCGAAATTCTCTTGCGAAACTTTAAATCCTCAAACTAGCGAAATTTTTATAACTTACGAAGTTTTCTTGCGAAGCTTAAAAATTCTCAACTTACGAAATTTTTATAACTTGCGGAATTCTTCAACTTGCGAATTTTTCTAACATGTTAAATTTTTCTAGTGTTGAAATTTTCTCGGGTTAAATCTTTCCAAACTTATTTAAGATTTGATCCTTACACTTTAGTCCTATCACCCTAAACCACTTTTGACATAAAATAATTTTTCTCGCCTCAAATCTCGTTTTAAATTTCTAGAACTTCTCCTAATTTCAAGATATATTTTCTCTTCATACATTATCGACCATCACACACGCTCACTTAGTTCTAAGAAATTCTTTAAACAATTTTATTCTCAAAACTCTACACGTTAAACTCGTATTTCTCATCTCGTTCGTTACTAACTTTCTTATCTATACAAGATCAAAACCACGGACGATTCGACTGCACCAACCATGTCTACCACGAATGACATCTCAACAGTGGGCTCCGACACCAGGCCTCCGATGCTGCGACAAGGCGACTACAGCATATGGACAAACCGGTTCCTCACGTTCATCAGGAACAAAGGCGCACCACTCTCTCAATACCTTCTGGACTCCATCTTCAACGGCCCAGCACAGTTCTGGACAATCATCCCTGCACAGCCAAACGCAAACCCTCCCATGGATGAACGCCGCACTCCAAGAGGTCCCATCAATGAGGATGAAGAGGCTCGCGTACAGGCCGATGAGACTGCCAAAGGATATCTCTTCCAGGCTATGGGAAATGAGGTCTACGCTCACATTGAGTGCTGCACAACTGCTAAGGAAATATGGGATGAGCTCGTGGCAATCATGGCAGGCACAATTGAGAGTGCTCAAGGGAGGAAATCAGCATGTCTCTCGCAGTATGAACACTTCCAGGCCTATGAAGGAGAGGAACTGCGTGACACATACCTCCGATACTTGAAGGTCATCAATGAACTCAAGAAAGTCAGGATCTCGAGAGACAAATTCGATATCAACAACCGCTTCCTTGGTAGCCTCAAACCACATTGGGGCAATGCAATCGTAATGATGATTCAGAGTAAGGACCTCTCCAACACTTCCATCCACGCTCTTTATGACAGTCTGTCTGCCTATGCTCCCTACGTGCAACACCATTCCGCCAACACTCGAGTCGACCCACTGGCCCTCCTCTCGAACAAGACCAATGAACGATCTTCCACCACTAAGACCAAACAGAACAAAGGGAAGCTACCAGCTACTGTATCGGGCACTCCTTCAGGATTCGAAGCTGACACAGAATCTGATGAAGATGTTCGTGATCTACGCAAACAACTGGCAATGCTCACTAAGATGGTCTCAAAGAAGCTCGGGAAAAGATCCTCATCCTCCTCCAATCGCCAAAGAACCTTTAGCGGCACCAAAAAGACCACTCCCACGGAGGAAGCTAAGCCGACAAAGAAAGAGGAGGAATCAGCACCCCAAAAGGCTGTGAAGTGCTTTCGATGTGGAAAGTCAGGCCACTTTGCCAAGGAATGCCACGCACCACGCGTCAAGGACTCTGGCTACTACGACCGTAAGGCCAGATTGACTCGCAAAATGGAAAGTGGGAAAGTTCTTCTCACCGAAGAGGCTGAGTGGGTGAACGACACTTCAGAAGACAAGGAGCCTAAGGATGAAGATTGCTGCATGGCAAGGCTGGTCGAACAGGACGAGGACGAGGAGATGGTTGACATCAGTGAGAACACAGCTAAGACTCCCATCAACGCTGAGTCTGAGGTACGAATCTCACAACTCGATGATGTGTTTAATCACCGACACACCATTAACAAACCCACCATAGACGCTAAGGAATATAATGAACTTAAGCTAAAATTTGAAAACAACTATGCCTTACTTAGTCTAAAAGTAGAAGAGCTTGCATGTGCAAACGAACGTCTAATGGCCTCTGAAGCATTAGTCAAACGTCTGCAAAGCAAGAATTAACAAAGTGAGACTAAGGTTAAGGAAACTACACTAGCCATCAGTTCATGTGAAACTTCTCGCCTCCTGACGGCCTCCCAATATGAACTGCTTACGAAGGAAAGAGTTAGGCTATACCGCAAGGTGAAAGAACTTGAAGAGCAACTTCACCTTAGAAAAAAGGCCGCAAACATCTTATGCCTATTGAACCAACCAGTTGAAACAGAATTCTACGACGCCCGGATGGGAATCGGCCTGGCCAGCAACTGCGATCCAACGCCGCTAATTGATAAAAGGTATAACATGTACAGTACATCATTCCTACAAACGAGGAAGGGTACTCCCTCGCAGCTCATGCCGTTTCTAAGATCCTCCTCCGTTGTTCTTTCGGAAGAAAAGAGGGAACAAAACATTCTCTGGGCAGAATCGCTGACGACTACACGGAATTGAATGCTAGTGATAAGACTAAAAAGCCTTCACTCTCCGAAGACATCAAGTCTCAGTTCCCAACCGAAGAACAGGAAATCGCTTTCCGAGAAGCACTTTCTCGCATCTATGTCCCAGAGAAACTTCTGATCATAGCAGAACTAGAACGAACCATAGATGTAGAGCGGAAAGCCTTTGCAAAAGAACGAGAAGATCTACTTTACAAAATCTTTACCCTAGAACAATCTCACAATACGAACAAACTTTCTACGTCGAGTCAAGTACCCGATTCTCAAACTTGTAAATGTAAGAGGACGGCGAAGATGACTCCTGAAGCTGACACATATTCTAACACTAACTCGCGTACTCTTATGGATACAGGGAATGTGAGTTCGACATCTCTGGAAGGGAATTCGTATCAAATAAAGGAGAATCCGCTCTTCGATGACAAGAAGAAAAGACCATCCTATATTCGTCTTTCCTCTCTATGTACTGAATCCCAATGTCCTAAGGTCGTAGACAATTATGTCGCCAAAACTTATCTTTCTTTTACCAAGCTTATGTCTATGTGCTGCTACGTTGATTTTGTTCTCCCACGCATTCATGAATATGACACACATGAACACGCAACACTACGACCACGCAAGCGAACCTCCTCTACGACGCCTTTGAAATCTCCCATCTCGTCTAAACCTAAGGTTAAGCGTAGACGTCTCTCGTCGTCAAACGCAAACTCACCGACTACACGCAAGCCAAAGGCGACCAAAACCGAAGCACGAAAACAACAACCACATCCCCCACGCCGCTACATGTATAAGGCACCATACATGCAAGCACAAGTTAGCAAAATATGGGTTAGAAAGACCATAGTCCCGCATCATCAAACAATTGACAAAGGGAAAGCTAAATTAGAACCGACACAATATGATTTAGAAACCACATTTCCCTTTAAGCGCATGAAAATTTTACTTGTATCACAAGAAGGTCCCGTCCGTAAACGGGGACCCAACATTTGCTGATGATTGCAGGTCTGTCATGTGTGGTATCTAGACTCGGGTTGCTCCACACACATGACGGGGAACAAGGAGCTGTTGAGCAACTTCTCCGAGCGCTATCTCGGAAGGGTCTCCTTCGGAAACAGTCAAATGGCGCCAATTCTCGGAACTGGTGATCTCGTCCATGACAAACTGACGATTAAGGGCATCTCTTACGTCGAGGGTTTGAGCTACAATCTCTTCAGCATTGGTCGTTTCTACGACAAAGGATATAAGGTTCTCTTCGAATCTGACATCTGCAGCATTATAGATGCCTCGGGACAACCTCTTCTTTCTGGAACACGCACGTCTCACCTCTACGTACTCAATCTTACGACCTCTCGACCAATATGCCTTCTCTCTCGAGCCGCACCAAAGTTGAATGATCTATGGCACCGACGTCTTTCACATCTCAATTTCAAGACCATCAACAAACCGCGTCAGAATAAACTCGTCAACGGTCTACCCCAACTGACATATCATAAGGAACACCTCTGCTATGCCTGTGAATTGGGGAAGATGAAGCGATCGTCTCACATAAACACCGTCCTCTAAGCTAATCCTAGAACTCTTACACATGGATCTATGTGGCCCAATGCCTACGGCTACACTCGGAGGAAGACGGTACATTCTTGTGATTGTCGACGATTTTTCACGCTACACGTGGACGAAACTCATTCGTACAAAGGATGAAGTTCCTGATATAATCGTCGAGTTTATTGTTACGTCCCAAACTCTTCATCAACAGAAGGTTCGGATTATCAGAACTGACAACGGAACTGAGTTTAAGAACAAGAAGCTCAGTGATTTCTATGCCACTCAGGGCATCACCCAGCAGTTCTCAGCTGTGAAGACACCGGAACAGAATGGTGTCGTTGAGCGTAAAAATAGGACATTAGTTGAAGCAGCTAGGACTCTCCTCATCCAATCCGGTCTTCCTCATTCTCTTTGGGGCGAAGCTATTCAAGCGGCTTGTTACACACAAAACCGGGCTTCAATCCACAAGAGATTCAACCGCACCCCATACGAGATGCTGAATAACCATCGTATCCCAGATATATCTTATCTAAGGGTCTTCTGTTGTCGATGTTTTGTGGCCAATGATCGCCAACATCTTGGGAAGCTTGATCCAAAAGCAATTGAAGGCATCTTTGTTGGATATTCGCTGAACTCAAAGACATACAGAGTCTATCTTAGAGAGAAACGATCAGTAATAGAAAGCACAAATGTTACATTTGATGAAAGCGAAGGCGACCTCATGGCTTCTGCTCATATCAGACCAGAACCAGGTTTTCTACAGTCGTTGACAAAAGGTCAACCTTCAATGGCGGGAACTTCCTCATCTGAGGGCAATTCTGGTGAACTGGATCTCTATCTGCTTTTCGAGTACTTCTACCCAGTCCCCAAGACTCCCGCCGCCACCACTCAACCTACCGCTGCACCCACTCCATCCACACCACCAGTTATCGGCAATGACGTCGTCCCTCCAAACTTGGATGCGCTCAATCTCAACGAAGACGACATTTTACCCAACCCTGGGAACATTGCTGATCCTGATACTGAACCTTCTCAGTCTACTACAATCGAGATCTCTTCTTCGGACACCGGACCCCAATCCAATGAGCCTCCAACCGATACAAATGCGGCCAGCTCCTCTCAGACCAATGTACCACTTTGGGCTCGCTCTCATCCTACAGATCAGATTATTGGGGATCCCACATCTGGTGTTTCAACACGTTCGGCTACGATGAATGAAAGTCTGTTCGCATGCTATCTCAGTCAAGTCGAACCATCACGAGTAGCTGAAGCTCTCACCGATCCTGATTGGCTGATTGCAATGCAGGAGGAAATAAATCAGTTTGAACGTTTACAAGTTTGGGAACTCGTACGACGACCTCACAATAGATCCATTATCGGCACAAAGTGGATCTTCAAGAAAAAAGATGAAGACGGTGTTGTCATCCGCAATAAAGCAAGACTTGTGGCTAAGGGGTACAACCAGCAAGAAGGCATCGACTACGATGAAACTTTTGCCCCAGTTGCCAGGATCGAAGCCATACGAATTTTTCTTGCCTTTGCTGCTCCCAAGAACTTTAAAGTCTACCAAATGGACGTGAAGACTGCATTTCTGAATGGGTTTCCCAAGGAAGAGGTGTACGTTGATCAACCTGAAGGGTTCTTGAGCAAAGAGTTTCCTCATCACGTATATCGACTCTACAAGGCCCTCTACGGACTAAAACAGGCTCCCCGAGCTTGGTATGACGTCCTTTCAGACTTCCTTGTTCAGTCTGGATTCAAGAAAGGATCTCTGGATACAACTCTCTTCACCAAGCGGAGTGGCCCGGACATCATGATTGTACAGATTTATGTCGATGACATCATTTTTGGATCGACTGAACCACAACTGTGTGAAGAGTTACAGAATTGATGAAGGAGAAGTTCGAAATGAGTATGATGGGCGAGCTGAATTTCTTTCTTGGTCTTCAAGTTAAGCAACTCCCCGACGGAATCTTCATCAATCAGTCCAAATACATCCATGACATCCTCGAGAAATATGGAATGAAGGATGCAAAGACTGCTGCTACACCTATGTCACCCTCTGGCCGACCCGACGCAGACCCATCTGGTGCTCCCGTTGATCAAACCGTCTATCGAGGGATAATAGGCTCTCTTTTGTACCTCACTGCTAGTCGACCGGATATTGTTCTCTCGACAGGAATCTGCGCTCGTTTCCAGGCAACACCGAAGGAATCCCATCTCACTGCTGTCAAAAGGATTCTCCGCTATCTCAAAGGAACACCCAATCTGGGTTTGTGGTACCCCACTCGATCGGACTTCAAACTGGTTGGATTCTCTGACTCGGATTATGCAGGATGCAAGATGGACCGAAAAAGCACCTCTGGAGCTGCACACTTCTTGGGCGGTAAACTCGTAAGTTGGTCGTCTCGAAAACAAAACTGTGTCTCAACTTCGTCGACGGAGGCAGAATATGTCGCCGCCGCTAGTTGCTGTTCACAGCTTTTGTGGACGAGAACCCAACTACGAGATTTTAATTTTCATGTTGATAAAATTCCCATTTATTGTGACTCAAAAAGTGCTATTGCGATGACGAGTAATCCGATACATCACTCGAGAACGAAACACATAGATATTCGTCACCACTTCATCAAAGAACATGTCGAACAAGGGACGATTGAATTGCACTACGTCACAACCGAAGATCAACTGGCCGGCATTTTCACAAAACTGTTGGATGTCAAACGATTCCAACACCTAGTGACTATGTTGGGCATGTTGAATATTCAGTTGTGATCAATCGACCCTACATGAACTTTGATAAAGTGCACATATTTCCTTTTCCACTTCACTCCATTTTCTATGTGTCGTCTGAATTATGTCTTTTGAGGGGGAGTTTTCGATGAAGGGGGAGCGTCTGATTTTTCCATTACGTAAAAAAAAGGGGGGGGGGGGGAGTTTTCGATTAAGGAGGAGCGTCTGATTTTTCCATTACTTAAAAAAGGGGGAGTTTTAGATTAAGGGGGAGTTTCTGATTTTGCCTTTATAAAAATAAATTTTTTTTTGGGTTGAAATTTTAAAGTTTGGTCAAATTGAGTCAAAAGTGGACTGATTAAAATGTTTTGGGTTGAATTTTAAATTTCTGGTCAAACAGGGTCAAAATTGGACCAATTGAATCTCAATTGGACTCAATTTTGACCAAGCCCGCGAAAATCAGATCTGAACCCAGCTTTGACCAAGCCCACGAACTTCGGCCCATTTACACAAAATTTCGCATGAACAGTGACTAAAACGCCTAAAACCCCAAAACCCTTAACGTTGTTCACAATCCTAAATTCCCGAGAAAATTCAAAATTTCGCAACCCCTTATTTCAAAAATTTCGCAACTCCTCGCATCGTCGTCGTCGTCAAATCTGCTTTCAAACTCTGTTTCCTGCTAACTCCGTTGTCACAAATCAGCTTTTCGGTATGAATACAGCTCAAATAAATCGATTTCCATTCATTTTATCCTGTTTTGCCCCGTTTTGATTAAATCTGTTAGGTTAGAATTAATTTTTTCGCGGCCTCTGAATCGAACGCATGTTAGATTTTTGATGTTTTATAACCCCAAATATGCACTGCCCATCTAATTACGAGTCGATTGAGTCCAAATTGTTGCATTTTGGTTGAGATTTGAGTAGGTCTAAGGCAAAAATCACTGCGTCGTTTCGAACGTTTTCGCACCATGTTCTTCGCCGAGAAAATTTTCAGAAAATTTCTTTAAACGTTAAATTTCGCAGCTACAGTGAGGAAGGTCCCGCGAAAATTTTTTCCGAGAAATTTCTTACGTTGAAATTTTCGCTACTACAGTGAGTGAGATCCCGCGAAATTTTTATCCGAGAAATTTCCAGCGTTAAAAATTTTCGCTGCTACAGTGACTAAGGAAATGCGAAACTTTCGTCCGAGAATTTACATGTGTTAAAATCCTTTTTCGCTGCTACAGCATGTTAAGTCCCGCGAAAGTTTATCTGAGAAAATCTTTTTCCCTCACGACAAAATTTTCTCTGCTACAGTGAGTTTAGCCCCGCGATATTCTAATACACTTCACCTCACATTACATCTTTTCGCATCTTCATTGTTTCGCAACCACAGCAAAACACGAAAATTTTCCATGCATACGAAATTTTACACTGCGAAATTCTAAGTGCTGAGACATTTCTCATTACATGCGAAAGTTTTGACTACTTGCGAAAATTCTCGACATGTCTACGTGTTATAAACTGCGAAATCTCCATTACATGCGAAATTTTACACAAAATGCTAAAATTTTCTCAACATGTCTATGTACTATTTGAGGCCACTTCCATTGTTTCATCCACGACTTATTTATGTCCATACGAGCTAATCATATTACAATTACTGTCGAGTACAGATATGACTAACAAAGATCAAGCTACGCTTGAAGCACTTGAGGCGGCTGCAATCCAAAGGGACGTCGCTCGCATCGAACTCAACACGCGTACCTATGTCCCACCACCCGACCAGATCTTCCCACTCAGTCAATGGGCGGCCCTGATTCCCAACAACTACATGGTGGACTTGGACAGCTTTCGGTGTGATGCCCCCGTCATTGTAGAAATCCTCAAAGGGCACCCACTTCGCCACGCCCTCACACATGGCGAGCCAGAAGCACATGTGTATCTTCAACAATTCTGGCATACGCTGCAGATAGCTGGACCACTCCATCTTGCCAAAACCTTATCCGCCAACATTGATCAAGAAACGGTGGTCCTCACTCGCAAAATAGTACAAGAAGTACTTCAACTTCCTGTCTACTCTCCCTACGATCCACTACCGACGCACGAACAACTCATTGAAGACATTGACAGACTGGGCTATCAACCAGATAACAAGAAGAAGAAGGGCCCACTTGTCCTCAGTGAAGTCACCACCTGCAATCTACCTCAACCATGGCGAACACTGTACCTGCTGGTGAACAAATGCATGTCAGGGAAGCATGCTGGTCAGGACCGCGGCAACTTTCAAATTCTCACCATCCTCACCGGCATCGCCTACAACCGCAAGTACAACTACGCCGACATAATCTGGATGGATCTCGTCTCCATGATCCATCGTCGCGACCGAGAAGTCGCCAAGGGAGTCACAAACCGCTTCGTTCCTTACATGCGGTGGCTCCCAGCTCTCATCAAACACTTCCGCTTGCACTCCACCAACATACGCATCCGGCCGGCAGCGGAACACTTCATCATCCCAACCGTCGAGAAGTTCGCCAAGAAAAACACTCCGGCGAAGGATCGACACGCCATGATAATTCCGGACGAAGTGCTCGCCTATGCAGACCAGACAAATCCGCACGTCCGTGAATATCGTGCCACAACCGCCACATTCCATGAAAGCCCCCGACCTCTAACTACTGTCCCTACGGCGCAGATCAACCCCACTGCGCCTATCCCCGGGACTAGCCAAACCCCCACCACCACCTCCAAAAAGTCATCGAGTCGCGCCGCATCCTCTTCCACCCGCGTTACGAAAAAACGGTCGCGTGAGGATGACGTAAGCCGCCCCACGGAGCGTCGATCGAAACAAAAACACGATCGACCTCCTCAGCCACAAATAAGCCGAGCCGAACCAATAGGTACAGGAGGTGATGTGTTCACCTCCCGAGTAAAAGACGTGGCATCTGGCTCAACCACGCAAACGACCCCACCAACCCACTTATCTTCCTCTCTACAGGAAGATATTTCATTCCACGAGGAGCCACGTATACCATCGACATCCCACTTGGAGATGGTCGATGTTGAAACAAGCAGTCCCTCGCCTCAGACTGCATCCTCTTCATGCACATCGAGTATAATGCCCTCACTCCCCATAATTTCACACGTTTCTAGGACACATACACCTTCTACCGCACCACAGAGTCTTCGTGACTCTGTCAGAACGCTCGGTGATGTCTCTGTGACTGAGAGCGGAAGACCTAGCACGGCCAACATCACAACAACCGTGAGCCTAGGCTATCATTCGATTGAGTCTGCCTCATCGATGATGCCAACGGGAAGTCTGAGTGACCCTGTCTTTTCCCGTCCTGTGCAAACGGGCCCGATTCGGTGTCAGTTGGATTTCTTCGTGATTCCAACTTGTTAGATTTACCCCACTTCGTCACCGAGACTGCGCTAGAGACACGTCTTCAAGAGTTCGCAAAGACTCTTGAGGCGTCGATTCTCGATAAAGTCTACGCGCGTCTCGATGCGTCCACCGTCGACAAAGGCAAAGGTGTGGCCCCGGAGACGCCACCACCAATGCAACACACGGACGCAGACGCTGTTCTCTCCTCCATCTCCGCCAAGGAGCTCTTCTACATCCTCCGAGCCCGATTTGAATCCATGACGGAGCTTGACGAGGAAGAACAGCAGATGAAGCGAATAATGACTCAACCACTGACTTGCCGTGTTCAAGGCGAGTCTAGCAGGATCAGGCGCGACGATCAAGACGATGATCAAGATCGCCGCGAGGGGGAGAATAGGCAGCACGGCTCACAGTCCCAAGGACTCATGCAATCAACGCTGCCCTCCTCCTCTGGACCTGAAACGACACCCGCAACAGAAACCTCACACCTCACTAGCCAAAAATCCCACCTTATCTACCCTGAGCCACTAGCCAAATCACCCTCACCACAACCCACTACCGTCTCCGAAACTAATCGTCACATCGGCGTTAGAGACCACCCCCACACCTTCTCCGCTCGCCACCACGGAACCTCTAACTGTCACATCGACGTTAGAGGCTGTAACGACCCTACTTTTCTAACCAAGATTAGTGGCGGATTTCCGCAACGTAAGCCGCGGAAGGCTCGTCAATTAAAAACTTTTTCCTAAAAATTAATATAATATAATAAAATATTATTTTACATATTAGTATCTGTACAACGGGCGTAGCCCCAAAAATGTCAAAAGAACAAAAATCCTATTATCGCTCCACAGGTCTTCATCCATGTACCGCCCCGCCCTTAAAAGTCCGTGGAGCACCGCCACCAGCCGCCTCAGTCTTGACGCGCATCGGCGTCAGACTCAGTACCTACAACACGTAAACACTGAGCGATTTGCCCAGTAGGTGAATAAAATGCATGTATGCACGTGAAAGCTCATTCCCGATCCCAATATCTCACATGCAATGTTCACTCTTTCTTTTCCCACAATCCTATCAAACACACAACACAGGGCCCTAGGTCAGACTCGACACCTCGCGTGCCCATAATAATAACATACGGAAGCTTACACTAGCAGCGTTTTGACGATCACGCAACTGCCCAGCTAGGCCGCTCTTCCGTAAGCGGTAGCCTACGCCGACAGCGTTTTGACGATCACGCAACTGCCCTGTCAGGTCGCTCCCTCCGCTAAAAATAAAATCACGACGGTTTTGCACCTCGTGACGTTCACGCCCGAGTAGAGATCGATCACGCCTGTCTGCCGTCAGGTGTCATACGAGTACCAACCTCGACTCCTCAACGAGTCAACAACAAAAATCACAAAGTCTCATTCTACCCCGCTCGTCAATATTTTAAATCAACCGTCTCAACACGGTGTAAATATCTCACCCCTGTGATATGATATGCATATATCATGCATAAAAACGTGATAACGTATAAAAGCATGATCTACATGAAACGTGCGTAAAATATGTATAACACATAAATCACGTAAATCATTTAAGCACATAGAAACACATAATTGTGTTTACGTATTGTAGATGGATGATCCACCTACCTGTCCTCCCGCTATTGCTAAATAAGCGGTCTGATGGAACCCCTATTGGTCGATCCTCTGAATAAATAAATATTATTATATCAGTATATTTGTTAAACTGTATAAGTTTTTAAGTTCCCAAACCCTAATTATAGAAAACCCTAAAATTTATGAAAGCCTAAAAATAATGATATTCCTAAAAATAAATAAACCCTAAAATATTGAAAACCCTAGAAATAGTAAAATCCTAAAATACCGAAATTTATTAAATGTCGAAACTTTTACTTATCAAGAAAGGTAAATATCGAAATCTAGTCATTGAAAATGTCGAAGGCTTGTAAAATGTCGAGACCCTCTAACTATAAATGTCGAGACATCTAATAAAATATCGAGTTCTTGTGTCGACTTTCATTATATGGTGTCGACATATCGAAATCGTTTTATATAACAAATGTCGAGTTAAATATCGACACCTAGATATAAGTTAATCGAATTCTTACTAAGTATCTAATCTAATGTCGAAATATCATTTCTTGAAAGAAGTCGAAACCATGGTAAAATGTCGAGATCAATTACTATTGAAAACATCTCGATACCTATTACTTCTTAAGATCTACTAAATGTCGAGATGTTTTATTACTCATGCCGAGATTTTTATATGTCGAAATGTTCATGAACTTTAAATGTCGAAATTTTTCATTACAAGTGTCAAGATCTTTATATATTGCGAAAGGTAAATCTCGAGAAAGCTTATTATTAACACTTCATGGTTCTCGAGATCCATATTACGAGCTTTCATAATTTCAAAATCACTTACCAAATCTCGAGATCATTTTTGTAATACTCCTAACATGCCGTAATCAATTAACATAGCTATCTCGACTTTGATGTGCTAAACTAAACCTATAATTCATGAAAACGCCCTATGACTCATCTTAAGGACACCTTAAGCTCCTGTATATCACAGAACCCCCTCGAAACCTCACCTAGCTATTCACATGATTATATGAATGTAAACAACGAAGACAACATCAATTATATCCAGTATGGGGAATCAATTTTTCGTTAAAGATCAGATTTTTGAGTGGCTAACCTTCTATGTCGTTGGAGTTGTTTCGATGCCTTCCTATTCAAGCTTTCCTTCTGTGATGATGAGGGTTTTTCTTTCGTTAACTAGTTCTTCCCACCTTCTATTACTTATATTTTGATTAGATAAATATGAATGCTTGGGAACTAGTCTTGATACATTTTCGTGGATCCTGGGTGTACCGAATATGTGGTCGCGTGTGCTTCCTTCATTATCGTTTGTCGTAACTCCTCGTTGTTAGGTACATAAAGACGGTTCTTGTATAGCAAAGCTCCATCCTCTCGGACGTTAAAATCTTCGGGTAGTGCCTCCTTCATTTTTAGGTAGAGTTCATCTTCTTCTTGTGTCTTCTTGATCTGTTCTAGCAGCTTGGGTTGGAGAGTTAGTGCTGCTAGTCTTGCCTCAACTTCGCCCAAATTAACTACCTCTATTCCAAGCTGATGTAACTCTGCATTCACCGCTTTTCGACTTAGCGCATCTGCGACTACGTTTGCCTTACCCGGATGATAGCTGATGACGCAATCGTAGTCCTTGACGAGCTCCAGCCATCTTTGCTGTCGCATATTCAGTTCCTTCTGGGTGAAGAAATACTTCAAACTCTTATGGTCTGTGAAGATCTCACATTTCTCTCCGTAGAGATAATGTCTCCAGATCTTCAGAGCGAAGACCACCGCTGCTAATTCGAGGTCATGGGTTGGGTAGTTCTTCTCGTATTCCTTTAGTTGTCGCGAAGCATAGGCAATCACCTTTCCGTTCTGCATCAGCACACATCCCAAGCCATTCTTCGAAGCATCGCTGTATACTGCAAATCCTCCGGCCCGTGATGGTATTGTCAATATTGGGGCAGAGGTAAGACGTTTCTTCAATTCTTGAAAACTTTGTTCGCATGCTTCAGTCCACTTGAACGGAACGTTCTTCCTCGTTAGATTGGTCAGTGTAGAGGCAATACTGGAGAAGTCTGCTATAAACTTACGGTAATATCCCGCAAGTCCCAGAAAACTACGGACTTCGGTAGGCGTAGTAGGTCGTGGCCAGTTATTTACAGCTTCGATCTTACTCGGGTCCACAGAGATTCCATTCCTAGAAATCACGTGTCCCAAGAAGGCTACTTGCTCAAGCCAAAATTCACATTTCTTGAATTTGGCGTAGAGCTGTTTCTCTCGCAGGATTCCTAAGACGGTTCGTAGATGGGTTTCGTGTTCGTCTCTTGTCTTAGAATAGATCAAAATATCGTCGATAAAGACGATAACGAACCGATCGAGGTAGTTTTTGAAGACTCGATTCATCAAGTCCATAAAAGCTGCTGGGGCGTTTGTCAGTCCAAAAGGCATGACCAGAAACTCGTAATGGCCGTACCTCGTACTGAACGCAGTTTTTGGAACATCTGCCTCCTGATCTTTAACTGATGGTATCCCGAACGGAGGTCGATTTTCGAGAATACCGAAGCTCCTTGCAATTGATCGAACAGATCATCGATCCTTGGAAAAGGGTATTTATTCTTGATCGTGATCTTATTCAATTCTCGGTAGTCGATGCATAGTCGCATCGACCCATCCTTCTTTCGCACAAAAAGAACGGGTGCGCCCCACGGCGAGAAACTCGGCTGGATAAACCCTTTAGATAGTAGGTCCTCCAGCTGTTCTTTCAACTCTTTTAACTCGTTCGGTGCTAAACGGTAAGGGGCTTTAGAAATTGGGGCTGATCCTGGCATCAGATCTATCTTGAACTGTATTTCTCGATCAGGGGGTAACCCCGGGAGGTCGTCGGGAAATACGTCAGAGTATTCGTTAACTACAGGTACATCTTTTAGTTCCGGCTGAGGTAAGTCCTCCGCCTTCACTGCATATACGAGATAAGACTCACAACCTGACCTCAAGAGTCGTTGAGCCTTTAGAGCCGATATTCTTGGAATACTATTCTTATCTGATTTACCCGAAAAAGTGAATGCTTCTTCTTCGGGCAGTTGAAATTTAACGACCTTCTTGTTGCAATCTATGATGGCTCCATATCTTGAAAGCCAATCCATTCCGAAGATGACATCGTAGTGGTTCATCGGGATTACAATCAGGTCGGCACTCAAGTTCCTACCCTCAATAACTACGACGCATCCTTTCAGTACTTGGTTGGTATGCGTCGGATCCCCGTGTGGTAGAGTAACTACATAGTTGCATTCAGATAAGGTAGGAGATATTCCTACCTTCGTCACATACTTAGCCGACACAAATGAATGTGTGGCTCCAGAGTCAATTAGCACCGAAGTGGGCACGTTATAGATAGTTAACATACCCGTCACAACAGAAGGGTTCGTCTCGGCCTCCTCATTGGTAAGCGTGAAAACCCGTGCAGGAACCGGTGGAGGTCGAACTGGTGTTCGGGTCGGGTTCTGGGGCATGTTCGTGTTACAGTTCCTTGCATAGTGCCCCATTCTTCCGCATCTGAAACACTGTGAATTTGGTTTGGGTCTGGGTTGATAACAGGCGCCGAAGTGGTAACGGCCACACTGTTTGCATTGGGGTGCTGGGTTTGGAGGTCTGCTCTGAATATTTACGGGTCCCTGATTCAGCGTCGGGCGCCAGTTCTGTTGGCCCTGGCGATTTCCTTGGCTACCTTGACCTTTGTTGAAAAATTGGCGCTTGCGGTCACTTCCAGGTTCTTGCTGACTCTCCCTCCTCTTCTTCGCCTCCTGAGCTTCGGAAATCTGAGCCTCAGCTTGCTCAGCTATCATGGCCCTTTCTGCTACTTGGGTAAATTCCATCTGTCTGGCCCCCGAGATACTTAAGTCGCGATAAAGCTCAGGTTTGAGGCCCGTAATGAACCTCGTCACCTTGAGCAGATTTGTTGCCACCATGTGAGGAGCGAAACGGGACAACTCCTCGAATCGACGGATATATTGAGTTACAGGCATTCCTCCTTGCCTGAGGTTCATAAATTCTAGCATCCGTCGTTCCTGTTCATGGGCAGTAAAATATTTGCCGTGGAACAATTCTCTAAATCGTTCCCACGACATATTCGTCGGATCTTCTAGGACTTTAATGGTATCCCACCAGAATCGGGTGTTTCCTCTGAGCATGGAAACGGCGCACAAGACCTTTTCATTCTGAGGCACACGACTATATATGAACATATCATCTATAGTACGCAGCCAATCTTCCGCCACTGCTGGGTCCGTAGCATCAGCAAAGGTTGGGGGATCCATTTTCCGAAACCGTTCCCCTATAATTTCTACACGCGCTGGCTGTGGGGAAGGACGATGTTCAGACGAGCTATGATGATGGAGTAGCTCGTCGATTTGACTCGACTGGCGATTGATATGTTCCGACTGACGTTGAAGTAAATCGGTCAGTCGTAGAATAGTGGAGTCCCTTTCATTTGGAGGGGACTCCGGTTCAGCCCTACGGTTGGATTCAGCCACATGTTCACTACGGGTTCTTGGCATTTTTCAACTATTATCTACAATAATTCAAATAAAACACATATCAGATAACACATAATCACATAGTCAAGCATTTAACTTACAGGCCAGGCTGGTTCTCCAGGCTTTTGAGCGGCCGTACATGGACAGTCTACAGAATCTACTTCCTAAGCTCTGATACCACCTTTGACGACCCTACTTTTCTAACTAAGATTAGTGGCGGATTTCCGCAACGTAAGCCGCGGAAGGCCCGTCAATTAAAAACTTTTTCCTAAAAATTAATATAATATAATAAAATATTATTTTACATATTAGTATCTGTACAACGGGCGTAGCCCCAAAAATGTCAAAAGAACAAAAATCCTATTATCGCTCCACAGGTCTTCATCCATGTACCGCCCCGCCCTCAAAAGTCCGTGGAGCACCGCCACCAGCCGCCTCAGTCTTGACGCGCATCGGCGTCAGACTCAGTACCTACAACACGTAAACACAGAGCGATTTGCCCAGTAGGTGAATAAAATGCATGTATGCACGTGAAAGCTCATTCCCGATCCCAATATCTCACATGCAATGTTCACTCTTTCTTTTCCCACAATCCTATCAAACACACAACACAGGGCCCTAGGTCAGACTCGACACCTCGCGCGCCCATAATAATAACATACGGAAGCTTACACTAGCAGCGTTTTGACGATCACGCAACTGCCCTGCTAGGCCGCTCTTCCGTAAGCGGTAGCCTACGCCGACAGCGTTTTGACGATCACGCAACTGCCCTGTCAGGTCGCTCCCTCCGCTAAAAATAAAATCACGACGGTTTTGCACCTCGGGACGTTCACGCCCGAGTAGACAGATCGATCACGCCTGTCTGCCGTCAGGTGTCATACGAGTACCAACCTCGACTCATCAACGAGTCAACAACAAAAATCACAAACTCTCATTCTACCCCGCTCGTCAATATTTTAAATCAACCGTCTCAAGACGGTGTAAATATCTCACCCCTGTGATATGATATGCATATATCATGCATATAAACGTGATAACGTATAAAAGCATGATCTACATGAAACGTGCGTAAAATATGTATAACACATAAATCACGTAAATCATTTAAGCACATAGAAACACATAATTGTGTTTACGTATTGTAGATGGATGATCCACCTACCTGTCCTCCCGCTATTGCTAAATAAGCGGTCTGATGGAATCCCTATAGGTCGATCCTCTGAATAAATAAATATTATTATATCAGTATATTTGTTAAACTGTATAAGTTTTTAAGTTCCCAAACCCTAATTATAGAAAACCCTAAAATTTATGAAAGCCTAAAAATAATGATATTCCTAAAAATAAATAAACCCTAAAATATTGAAAACCCTAGAAATAGTAAAATCCTAAAATACCGAAATTTATTAAATGTCGAAACTTTTACTTATCAAGAAAGGTAAATATCGAAATCTAGTCATTGAAAATGTCGAAGGCTTGTAAAATGTCGAGACCCTCTAACTATAAATGTCGACACATCTAATAAAATATCGAGTTCTTGTGTCGACTTTCATTATATGGTGTCGACATATCGAAATCGTTTTATATAACAAATGTCGAGTTAAATATCGAGACCTAGATATAAGTTAATCGAATTCTTACTAAGTATCTAATCTAATGTCGAAATATCATTTCTTGAAAGAAGTCGAAACCATGGTAAAATGTCGAGATCAATTACTATTGAAAACATCTCGATACCTATTACTTCTTAAGATCTACTAAATGTCGAGATGTTTTATTACTCATGCCGAGATTTTTATATGTCGAAATGTTCATGAACTTTAAATGTCGAAATTTTTCATTACAAGTGTCAAGATCTTTATATATTGCGAAAGGTAAATCTCGAGAAAGCTTATTATTAACACTTCATGGTTCTCGAGATCCATATTACGAGCTTTCATAATTTCAAAATCACTTACCAAATCTCGAGATCATTCTTTGTAATACTCCTAACATGCCGTAATCAATTAACATAGCTATCTCGACTTTGATGTGCTATACTAAACCTATAATTCATGAAAACGCCCTATGACTCATCTTAAGGACACCTTAAGCTCGTGTATATCACAGAACCCTCTCGAAAACCTCACCTAGCTGTTCACATGATTATATGAATGTAAACAACGAAGACAAAATCAATTATATCCAGTATGGGGAATCTATTTTTCGTTAAAGATCAGATTTTTGAGTGGCTAACCTTCTATGTCGTTGGAGTTGTTTCGATGCCTTCCTATTCAAGCTTTCCTTCTGTGATGATGAGGGTTTTTCTTTCGTTAACTAGTTCTTCCCACCTTCTATTACTTATATTTTGATTAGATAAATATGAATGTTTGGGAATTGGTGAGTGATTAGACAGGTTGAGTTTTTCCCTTGGAGTGAAGAAATCTTATTCTTAATTGTATTTAATCAAACTTGGGTCTAGGTGTCGAATTTTTCCACTATAGCCCAACTAGTTTGTCCCAAAAATTAAATAGTTTATATTTGATATTTTGTGTTAATTTCGATCTAAAATTATTAATATTTATATTTCCATTGCATAACTTAAATTTCATTTGTAAATTTCCTAATCTGAAAAACAATGTATAAATAATTATAGCAAAATCCCGTGTTAAATTTACTGGTATTACAGAGGCCACCACCACATCTACACCCCCAGTTACCCAAATCATCCTCGCCAAAACCATCACCTCAACCGAACCACCAGAATCCCCACCACAACCTTCCCCACAATCCACAAATTCCTCTGACGCAACACCCTCGCCACCACATAGCCATACCCTCTCAACATCGATTCCAACCTGGCTTCCGAGGACGTCTACTGCGCACAGAACGAGATCGAAGCCTACATCTTCAACGATGAATGGCTATACACGCCCGCCGATGCAGTAGCAGCCAGGAAGCTGGTGAAAAATGCTCGACGTCTGCTAAAGGAAGCCTCGCTCACGCTAATCAACACCGCAGACGACGAGAACGGAGAGGAGTAAGACGCTGAACCTGCCGAGCTCGAGAACATCCTACAATTCCAAGCGCAGCAAACCGAGGCTCCTGCTGCTCAAACGGATGTGCCCACGGCGGACATACCGGAAGCACCGTGGGAAAACAAAAAGATAACCGCGCCGTTTCAAGAAGAGATCAGGAAGAGGATCTGGCGGCGCAAGGAGCAGATAATCACAACCTTCGACGAGTATGAGCTGATGAACATCCAAAATTGGAGCGAGGAAAAGAAGAAGCTCTATCGATGGAGCTTCTTGCAACAAGTGCACAAAGAGGACGCTATCCGATGAGGAAAACATTGCTCAGGAAATGAATCGGGCCCCCATCTGCAAAGTCACTGACCTCCGCCAAGAATCGAAAGGACCTGTCCATTACCCAGTGTTCACAGTAATGAGGCAGGATGAGAGCTACAGTGAAGTCAGTGAGGCGGACTTCAAGTTTCTGCGCCTGGGTGACCTATACAGCATGCTGGAATCCATGAAACAGTTCAGACTCATCCTCAGAAGTTATGGACATCTCGTACGTGCTGAACCGGTCACCATGG
This sequence comes from Craterostigma plantagineum, assembly GCA_027422505.1. Classification (NCBI taxonomy): domain Eukaryota; kingdom Viridiplantae; phylum Streptophyta; class Magnoliopsida; order Lamiales; family Linderniaceae; genus Craterostigma; species Craterostigma plantagineum. The sequence goes on along the minus strand of JAPQWV010000186.1, from coordinate 726,783 downwards.
GATATGTGGCTCTCAAGCGCCACATGCTCCGACAGGTCAGATTCTTCGCCACCCACGATCTGCAGATGGCGGTGGAGCACAACCTGAAGAAGGTGAATCTGACTCGCCCATCTTTCAAGAACGCGGACGACTACCGAGAAGGCGATGTAATCGACGGAGACGATCCGGCGGTCGCCTACTCGAAATACAAGGGAAAGATGAGGCTGCTGCGCTGTTCCGAAGTTGCAAAGTTCTCGGATGGGACGCTCACCATCATCCAAGACAAACTCATGAGGATTTGCCGCATCCTTTCGGAAGAAGATCCTCTCTGCCGATCCAAGTTCGCGAAGCTCATTGACGCTATAGCTGATCAAATGGTACTTCGAAGGAATCTCCGCGCCTTCGAGTTCAAGGTAGGGCTTCGCGATACACTCACACGCTAATCCACCATCCCAATGCCCAAGATCCAAGACTCCCAACAATTGACACAAAGGGGGAGATTGTTAGGATATTTAGTGATTGTGTCAATAGTTTAAGTCTTGGGATTTATATTGTAATTATCCTTTAGCTTGGGCTTTGGACTAGAATGTAATTATTTAATTTTTGGTGTTTGGGCCTTAATATACCTAGGGTTAATGTGGTATATAAGGTGTTACCCACACCATTTGAAAGCTAATCAAAGATCAAAAGGCTAACCCAAGTTTTCACACACTACACACACTACAAGGTGAGAAAGTCTCCCTTTTCATTCCATCAAAGCCTCTTTGATTCCTTGTTTGGTGCATTCGGGACCAACAGTATGGTGTATGGGTTGATGAGGATGGATGAGTTTGTGAGTGGGTAGATGGGAGAGGGTTGTGGGGTTGGGAGGTTTGCTTGTGCTGAAGTACCCTCTGAGACGGGTGATTTTCCAGTGTTGCGTCAGGACGTCTCATTGGCTGCCAGCACTTTCTCCATCATCTTGTCTTCAAGTGATCTGATGGCCTCATAGAGAGCTGTTTGGAAGTGTGCTTCAGTCACAAACTAGGCGGACGCCTCCGTTGATAGACCAGGTCGACTAATGTCGCCTGTTGTCAGCCCTTGAGCTATCGCCATCTCCTCAGGCTAGCTCGTAGTCACTTGAGGTTGTGACTTCCGAGACTTTCATCCAATCCTCGATTTGAATCTTGAAGATTATCATCTACGAATGTTGTGGCAGGTTAAGATTGAACCTGCGTATCAGACACCGGTGGTAATGAGTGGATTATGGGATTCGGCCTTAGCACTTGGAGTGATGACTGGTGGCGTGTCTGATGTAGTGGTAACAGATGTGAAGAGGGACTCGAACGGGATGCTCAGTCGCCTTGGAGTCCTTGTATAATCAAATTTCCTCGTCTGATCGGTATCGGACGGGGTAGCCGTGTGAGGAGATGATCTGTGTACAACATCCTCACTGGGTGGTTCTATCAAAGGAGGCCCTTAAGATGTGAGCATGGGAATGTCGTTCTCTGGGGCAGGCGTAGTAACCTGTGATGGTGGACTGTGCCCCGTTTCTACTTCGGGTTGTATTGCCTATGCAGGATCTCCTCAATCGATCCCTGGTACACGCCGACAAATGATGGGCACTTCAGCACCAAGTGACGGTAGTGGAGCCTCTAGTTCCAACTCTTGTGCCACCGCGTCAATCAGCATGGCGTCATCGTCTGGTACTTGGTGTTTCATGAGTTGGAGGCTCCTGTTCTAGCTCATGAGCCACTTGATCTATTAGCTCGGCTTCAGGGCTAGGTTGGTGCTGTTGTCGTTGGGGAGGGTCATGAAAATCTGTCGGGGGATCCTCTAATCATCTGCTCCATGAGATGATTCTCCCAGCATTACAGCCTATAGACGTCTCCGAGGGGTCGGCGAGACGAAGCAGCTCGAATGGGATCACATCGACGGCTGATCCAGGTCTGTGAGCCTCGGATTGTGGAAGAATTTCAGTTTTGGGGGCTGGTAGTTCCCTCCTGGAGGTAGACGATGGATGTTGTCGTGCATCTTCATGAGTTGTCGGATGATGACGTTGAACCACCGGGCATACGAAACATTCTTCGATCTTGTCTGATTTGTTCTGCTAGATCGTTCCAGATTAGTTGAGCGGAATCGTAATTCCGCGAGAATACTATGCCGCGGAAAATGCGGAGAGACTGTTGTCGATGCCTTTGTCAAACCCTGCGTGCTTTGGCGATAGACACTTGTTGATTATGCCGAACAGTGTCTTCCATGGGCGGGTGGGATTCCGTTGCTCTGGACTTGTGCAAGCTGGTGAGCTGTGGACGGTATCCCATATGTAGAAAGCCACGCACCATCTCAGCATCTGAGAGGCAAAGGGTCATAGTTTTTGGCTGTACGGTAGGTCTAGGACGAGTTCGAAGTCATCCTTGCTGAGCTTACGTGTCTCGTCCCGAGGACCGTCGTGAAGCGATAAGATTCACTGACTACCAAGCTCTTAATTCTTCCTAGAACTGTTGTCAGTATACCATGGGCACTGATGCCGTCACCGTGAGCGCGTCCCAGAGGGATGGCCTTGCAGTACAGACACCATGATCTCGTCCAGACACCTGAAGGTAGTCAGGTCGAGCTGGAAGTTGGTGTCTTGAACCTGAGGTACAGGTTTCTTCTCGAAAATATGATTGCATGTCGGATAGTGATCCATCTGAAAAATTATTTGAAAACAAAAAGGATAATTGCAATTTTTCGTCCCCTGGTTATACCTCAAAAACACTTTTGGTCCCCCGAAAACACGCTTCATCACTGTTAGTCCCTCAGTTATTTTCCGGTAATCAATAATAGTCCTTTCCGTCAGTTGACCGTCAATGTAACGTCCGTCCCATACCGGGTGTCACTGTAGCATCCGTCCCTATCGGGACCCGTAGGGTTGGGCCCACCACCCTCCGACTGATAGTCTGGCCCCACTGTACCACCACTTAACCTTTCAGCGTGCTTCGTCCTCGCTCACACGCACCCACCAGGGCAAACTTCCCAGGGGGTCCACCCATCCCAAGATTGCTTCAAGTCAAGCACGCTTAACTTTGGAGTTCTTTTCTAGGTTCTACTCAATCACGATGGAATTAGGAGTATCCGCCAGTGGCGCTTCTGAACAAACTGTTCAAAACCATGATTAGACGAAGAAAAGTTGGGACAGAACCCACAATATGCTGCTTGCAACTCAAGACATGGCAACCCTACGTGTTTTAGTAAAAAAACTCTAGAGGAAATGGATCTTGATCAACTCTTCGAGCATATGTACTTCTCTCCAAACCAAACAAAGACAACCTTCGATCCCATTCCTAATACAAAACCCAGTTCAAGCCCATCCACTTCTGAATCATAACCCATTCCTGAACAAATGGTTCCACCCTAAGATATCATTAACTCGATCCCTACAGCACAGACAGAGGACTCATCGGCTTCCGCTAGCAACGCTACCACCTCTGGGACCGAGTATCCAGTTAACGAGGGATCAGATATGGATGAAACTACACTACCTCACGAGAAGAAATGGGTTCAAAGTCACCCTACAGATTAAGTTATAGGAGATCCCAATGCAGGAGTAAAGACTAGAGGTTCGCGATCAAACGAGTGTAATTTTACTTGTTTGAGCCAAATAGAACCTACCGGAGTAATCGACGCACTACGTGACCCGAACTGGATAGTAGCTATGCAAGAGGAAATCAATCAGTTCGAGCGTCTCCAGGTCTGGAACTTAGTTCCTCGTCCAAAAGGCAAGACAATAAATGGAACGAAATGGGTATTTAAAATAAGAAAGACGAGGACGGTGTGGTAATCCGTAACAAGGCTCGACTTGTCGCCACGGGATACAATCAACAAGAAGGAATCAACTACGATGAGACATTTGCTCCTGTAGCAAGAATTGAGGCGATCAGATTGTTCCTAGCCTACGCATCTCACAAAGACTTCATTATCTATTAATGGACGTAAAGACCGCCTTGTTGAATGGGATTTTGAAGGAAAAGTATATGTCTCATAGCCAGATGGATTTCTCAATACAGAACATCCAGACTTTGTATACAAACTTGATAAGGCACTATATGGGCTAAAGCAAGCCCAAGGGCATTGTACGAAGTTTCATCAGACTTTCTTATCAAATCTAGCTTCACGAAGGGGAAAATTGATACCACGTTGTTCGTCAAGAAAGATGATTCCGATATCATGCTTGTACAAATCTACGTGGATGATATCATTTTCGCTTCCACAAACCCAGAGCTCTGTGTCGAATTTAGCACTCTGATGAAGTCACAGTTCGAAATGTGTATGATGGGAGAAATGTCCTTGTTCCTTGGATTGCAAATCAAGCAACTTCAAGATGGTATCTTTATCAATCAGTCCAAGTACATTCACGACATTCTCAGAAATATATGGGATAGACAAGAACACATCTTCAAGTACTCCAATGTCGACTTCGTGCACACTCGACGCAGATCACTTGGGCGAACCTGTAGATGCTACCCATTACAGAGGAATTATAGACTTTTATCTCACTGCCAACCGACTAGATATTCTATTTTCCACATGCCTATCCGCTCGATTCCAAGCTAATCCAAAGGAGTCGGATCTTCATGCTGTCAAGAGAGTTCTGAAGTATCTAAAGGCACTCCAGACCTTGAAGTATCTAAAGGCACTCCAGACCTCGGACTTTTGTATCTTAAAAACTCAGGTATGAAACTAATTGGATATTCTGATGCAGATTTCGCAGGCTGTAGATTGGACAGGAAAGCACATCGGGCAACATCCAATTCCTTGGAGACAAACTCGTATGTTGGGCTTCTAAGAAACAAAATTGTGTGTCAACTTCCACGGCAGAAGCTGAATATGTTGTTGCCGCAAGTTGTTGCTCACAATTTTGTGGATCAGAACTCAACTACGAGATTACGGATTTGATTTCAATAAAATTCCTATTTATTGTGATTCCAAAAGTGCCATAGCAATAACGTGCAATCCTGTTCACCATCACGTACTAAGCACATAGACCTAAGATATCATTTCATAAAGGACCGAGTACAAAGAGGCATAATTGAAATGTATTTCGTCAATACAGAGATTCAACCAGCGGACTTGTTTACAAAAGCATTGGAAGAGAAACGATTCCAATTCTTAGTTGCAAAGTTGGAATGTTCAATCTCAATTTTTAATCTCTATTATGCCTCCCTAGCGTTCATTACTTGTTTATCTGCTCTGCATTATACGATTTCTTTTTTTTTTGTGCGTGCATGTTAGTTTATTTTTCTGTTTTTTTCTTCTACCTTAGGTTCTTTTACAAATAATTTTTAGTTCGTTCCTTTTTCGCTAAAATAAGTCGTTGTAGAGCCAATGCTGATGGTACTACATCGAGGGAGAGAAAATGCTATATCATGCATCGAGGGGAGTAATTGACTGAACAAATATTTCAGATTCGATAGGCATTTCATTTAAGGGGAGTTCTAATCCAAAATTTAAGGAAAATGCTATATCATGCATCGAGGGGAGTAAGTGACTGAACAAATTTTTCAGATTCTCGGTAGGCATTTTATTTAAGGAGAGTTCTAGTCCAAAATTTAAGGGGGAGTAGGTGGTTTTCGCAAATTAATCCTTCAACGACTCATAAATTTTCAGGTGAAGAACACTCTCAAAACATCCCAAATGCAAAAAATGCACTCAACATAAACCACTCAACATAAAAGAAAACGCTCTAAAAAACCAGTACGTCCTGTAAGGACACAATACAGAACAGGTAGAAAAGAGACGAATAAGCACAACAGAAGGAAAAGCTCAAACGCCAGTATATCCAAATTGCATTCAAATTATGTATGAACTCTGTATGTTCTTCAGTCTAATTCTCTTGGTGTTGCTGCATCCAGTCCATTTGTCTATACGAGAGTGCTAAAAATGTGAGAATATAATGAGTTGGTGGTATTCCTAATGAAGTATTGCTTCGAGTTTTGTCTAGTTATAGCATAATTGCAGAATATCATCATTATTGCTTCAACCAACTTAATCAATAATACAAATGAATTTTGACTTGAGGGCTCATCGCCGCTAAAGAAAGCGATGCCTTCGTTTGTCGATTTTCAATGTTTGCTTCAAACAAATCGACTTTGAAAAAGTCGTAGATTTGATTTTGTATGGTCGCTAAAGTCGAATTGGTGTTATAGTGCTAAGCATTAAATTCTATATACTTAAGATCGGTAGAAAATTTCGTGTTTATCAGTTTAGGGAAAATTAGTGAACTTAAATTTATTCAATCCACAATTAATTCGCGAATCCCTCATTTCAACTTTTCACATTTGTTTAATTATTTTATTTGGGGAATTTACTTCACGAACTCTACCTCTTCGCCAAGTACGCAAAATCATTAACTGTTCAATTTACTTCGTGGCCTAAAACTTACTTCGCGAACTCGACTTCGCGAAGTCACTCTTAATTCAGTTCGCGAATTCTCTCAAATATCTTCAAGAACCAATTCACGAACTAATAGCTTCCAATAGGCAAACTATCAAATTCTCGACCTCAGCTTCAAACTTTCGGCCCGCGAAGTTTCTTTCTCCCTAATAACCTAACTCGCGAACCGAGTTCGTCAAACTCCCAAATCTTCACTTACTCCTTCGCGAATCCCCATCACTAAGCTACTCAGATCTCACTCTCGCTGATTTTTATGTGGTTTTCGCTCAAATTCGTTCTTCTCATATACACACGAACCTTCTTGTGGTACGGAACTTGTTTTGCTCGTTAACGATTTTATTTATTATTTGCAGGGATGATTCTTCGAAGAACAGGTTTTATTGCAGCCGATTTCAGTAGAAATTAGTATGTTGGTATTAAAATGTGTGGTCTTGTTTGAGAATTTTACTGAAAAAGAGCTTCTCTTTCAAATCTGAATTTGAAATCGAGGTTTTTCTGTTTTTAAAGGAATTAGGGTTCACGATTGTTTTTAAGAAAAATACATTTTGATTCTTCAAAACGGAACTTCACGGGTCCAAAAAATGTTGTCGCGAATCCAATCTTATTTTGACTTCGTCAAATCTGCAAATCATGTCTGCGAACTCTGGTTTTGTTCAAGTTTTACTTCGCGAATTTGACCCCCCCAACGTTGCGATTCGAACTTCGCGAACTTATGATTGACTTAAGTCAACCCATGAACCTTTGGTTTCACAGTTCGCGAACCTTACAACATGCACCTTGACAATTCGCAAAGTCCTCTTTTTCAAACCCGCGAACCTTCGAGTTCGCGTCAAATTTGCAAAGTCCTTTAAAACCAACCCGCGAGTCTTCGAATTCACAATATGAAATTCGCGAAGTTCTTTAAAATCGACCCGCAAACCTTTCAGTTCGCAATATGAAATTCGCGAAGTCCTCTTTTTCAAACACGCGAACCACACTTAGAAAATCTCAGCCGAACAACTTTGAAATCTAAATGGGCCAAACAACCTTGAAATCTAAATAGGCCAAACAGTGTTGGATCGAATTGATTTAAGAAAAAAGACTTTTTTTCAAGCCCACACCATTTTCACAACACCATATCTTTCACTATTATAATGTTACATTTCTAATTCTTTTCTCTCTTGTGTTGCAGCTTCAGCAAGAATTCCCGGTGTCTAACATTAAATAAAAAGAAAAAGAAAATGACGACACCGGCTGACCTCGTATATTCGACCTCAAAATGGATAGCTACTAATGAGAACAATTTCTGACTTGACCTGAACAACTTCAAATGTCAGGACGAGATTCTCTTATCCATTTTGAGGAGTCATCACCTGGGTATGCCTTCTCGGCATCAGTCCAAGTCCCCACAGTCTATCTCCAACAATTCTGGGGGACGATGAAGACCAAGATTGCTGCCAACAATAGCATATATTACGAAGCACAGATAGCTAGTGAGACGGTGCAAATCAATAGGGAGTTTATTCGACAAATCCTTCGGCTGCCAAATTGTAATACCCGGGTCCCGCGAGTAAGTTGGCCAATAAATTTGCACACATATTATATGCTTATGTGATTTCATATTACATGTTTATTTAATTAGGTGCTAAATACTATATGACTTGTATTAAGACTTAGAAGAATTTAGTAACATTTTAAATAGTAATGGCTAGTTTCGATCGATTGAAATTTAGGACTAAGATTCGATCGATTTAGGGTAAGGTTAGAAACCGATCGATTACAATACCTATGGAGACGAAAATCGCCGAGTAAAGGAGGTAATTTCAGTCGAACCATGTAGTCTTTGCAAAATAAATTGGATCGGTCGATTAAAGATTTTATGTACTAATTTGAGTAGAATCGACCGATTGGTGAATAGAAATTTGATCGATACACACCATTAGAATTGGACCAATCACAATGCAGGTAAGATCAAGAAGATAAGAACTTAGGGTATGAGTGAAACGATTTCTTAGTTTGGGAGGAAATAATGTCACCTACTTGTCTTTTCATTCACATATTCCTAAGCATTCTATTTGATGTATATCTATTAGATTATAAATTAGAACCCTTAGAGGTAAAAACGTAATAGAAAGGAATTTCATATCTCTAACAAGGAGAAGAACTTTGGTCAGTCTAAACAACAACCAACAAAGCAAATCTTGAATAAATTGGTAAGTAAAATCTTGCTTATAGCTTGTAAATTCGATTCTAGCATACATTTATTATATTTTATAAAGTAATATAAATTATAGGAAATCCTCGGGTAGAAATAGTAGTTAAAAACCCTAAATTCTGGGGAGGAACTAGCATTAACATTTGTTATTCAAATTAGTGTAAGCATAAGCATAGTAACTCAAGGAAAAGAATTGAACTTGGCTTGAGAAATTCGTTTATGGATAGTACAGTGTGTATTAGGGTTTGTTACTTTAGAATATAATAATCCTTTGGATGAGCTAATGAATTCAGTAAACGTTAAGAACTAACAAGTTTTAGCATAGCATAATAATTTAGGTAGCAAGTTTTAAGAAAACGAAGCCAGGAGTGAAACTTTCGATCGAACCTTTGGGAAGAGAACTTTCGAGCAACTATATTATTGATACTTATTAATTATATGTTATTGAGTGTAAACTTCGTAACTATGATAATAGTATTTTAATCAACTTTCGGATATTGTGAGAACCCTTGTAGTATGGGAGGTGACTTTCGATCAAATCAAGAAAGTTTACATAGAAATCGAGCGATGCATTGCATGCTTATAACTTAAGGAAGATTAAATATATTAATTACTAGGAGTCTCAGCGAAAGTGATTTTCAAATGAAAATGAATCGGGCGAATGAACTTAAAGAAAAGAACTTTCGTTGTGTGAGCTAGGGATTATTTCCAAGAATCGGTCGAAACTAGGGAAATTATGTGGCTTTCGCCGATATGTACACGTGATCTAATTTACATAGGATCGGGCGATTTGCACCTCAAATGGACACTCGGCGAAATGGAGCTCGAAAGTAACAAGTCGGCCGAATCCGGAAATTTAATTGAGGAATCGGACGATTCCATGTTTCGCCGAGGTTCTCTATGTAAATTAGAATCGACCGACTTAGATCACTGTATGAGTGCACTTTCGAGCGAATCATACTAGAACATTTGTCTGGTTACCTAAGACTCAATCCACATGGAATTGGGTGTTGATCTAATTTTGACTATTAATCGGGCGACTTAAGGTTTTAAAATATTATGTTACACCGAAGGCATTTTTAGCAAAGTAGTATAGACAAACCAATTATTTTGACCAAGTCGTCTAACTTAGATATTATACTAATACTTTAATATTTTTATTTAAGGGTCAAAAATAGGAATTTCCCGGAGAAGTAAATTTATTTAGCTTGGACGACAGGTAAGTGAGAATTTCAACTACAACACATAATTTATTTGTATGTGCTTGAATTACGTGACTATGTGCTTGGGTGTTTGTATTATTACGTGAATTATTTGACATGCTTCTGCATGATAAATGTTTACGATATTAATCACGTTGCATATTCATATGCATGCACGAGACACTTGGGGTTTTATCGCCTGAGGGCGAATGATATTTGCCGATATAGGCATTTGATGTCGACTCGCAGTTGAGTCACGGCTACTTCTATGGCACCATGACGGCGTGGCGCGTCGTTGATTATATTATATAATTATTTGGGCTGATGCCCTGATAGCGGAGGGATGCGACCTGGAGGGTGTGACCTGGGAAGGAGCGACCTAGGGGGAACCCTAGCGTAGGCTAACCAGCGTAGGCTACCAGCGTGGGCTACCGCACGACAGAGGGGACGACCTGGGAGGGTGCAACCTAGGGAAACCTAGCGTAGGCTACCCAGCGTAGGTCGCTGTCATGTTTATCCGTGTTGGATTAGAGCTCTTTATGGTGCATAGTAAGTTAGGGGGATGCCCTGAGAGATATGAGATTGAGTTTGATTTACGAGGTGTGAAATGCATTGGCGCGGATGCCTTTGCGGGGTTTTCACGTTCACGACATTGCACATTCCTACTTACTGAGCTTTATAGCTCACCCCTTACTTTATGTGTTGTAGGTGCACGCGACCACGGTACGTGATCGCTTTTGATGGCAAGGCTTACCTTTTGAAGCTTCCAGCGACTTTTGAGGGTGGTGTGTACATAGATGCGACCTATGTGGCGAGCGTTAGGGTTTCTTTTGCTGCGTGTGTGTAACCCTCCTATGTATATAGGTCTGGGATGACATTTTGACTTGTATAGAGTGATATTCCTTTATATAAAAGGAAAAATTTTATACGCCTTTTGGGTACTTACTACTTTATTTCAGTAATAGTCACGTAATCTAGTGTCAAAAATTAGTAATAGATGGCGGGGCGCCACAGGGTGGTATCAGAGCTTCGGTTGCAGGTTCTGTAGACTGTCTATGTACACACACTCAAAAGCGTGGAAGCAGCCTTGCTAGTAAGTTTTTATTTCTGTGAATTTTGTTTGTGTTGCATAATTTATTGGCCTTAGGGACATCAGGGTAGGAATATTTACAATGGGTAGAACAAGAAGTGAAGGTAGTGGGAGCTCCGATCGGGGTAAAGAACCCGAAACACCGACCGATAATCGTGACGCTGCTATTCTCCAACTTACGGAGTTAGTGCGTCAGCAATCTGCCCAAATCCAAGAATTAATCCAACAACGAAACACTGAAGTGCAGCAACCTAGCGGACCTTCCCAGGCAGAAAGGATCGAGATTGTTGGGGAAAGGTTTCGCAAACTCAATCCACCTACATTCGAAGATGTAATCGATCCCACATCTGCTGAGGATTGGCTAAGGACCCTTGAAAGCATGTTTCAGTATAGCCGCATCCCCGAGGAAGAGTAAGTGTTATGTGCTGCGTTTCTACTGCAGGGAAGTGCAGGCCATTGGTGGGACACCATCCTGGCAATCGAGGACCCGATCACGATGAGCTGTGATCGCTTCAAAGAACTCTTCAGAAGCAAGTACTTTACTGCTTCAATTCGAGCCCAGAGAATGAACGAGTTCATTAATCTGCGACAAGGGACAATGACGGTGGCTGAATATATCAGGAAGTTTGATCAATTGTCGAGGTTTACCACCCACATGGTAAGCACTGATGCCCTGAAGATTGAACGCTTTTTGGAGGGTCTGAAGCCAGAATTGTATCGTGACGTGAATATGGCCGGGCTTCAGGGAGCCACATACGCTCAAGTTGCGGAGAGGGCATTAGTTGCTGAACAGGCTGAGACCAGAATCATTCGTGCACAAGAGGCAAAGAGAAAATTTGTGCAAGGAACGCAGTGGAGTGGAGGAATCCAGAAGAAACGGTTTTTCTCTAAGGGCGCAAAGCCTAATTTCCAGAATAGACCTGGACCACCCCAACAACCAAATCAGATGCCACCAAGGTTTCCCGCACCGGTACCAAATTGTCCAAGATGTGGGAGACGGCATTTTGGTAATTGCCCTCCACAGACTAATAATTGCTTCAGATGTGGACGACCAGGGCATTATGCGAAACAATGCCCAGAAAATACTTCTGGAAGTCAAGCTGCAGGCCAGGCGAGGCCACCAACTGTACCAGCTCGTGTATATACCATGACGTCCGAGGAAGCAGAGACTGACCTGTCAGTAGTAGCAGGTACCTTATCTGTACACCATGCTCCGACATCAATATTAATAGACTCAGGAGCCACGCATTCATTTGCATCATCTAAATATGTGACGAGACTCGGGATTACACCTCAGCAATCCAATTGTGAGTATAACGTAACCATTCCACATTGGACATCAACTCGAACTTGCCTAATCTTACGAGGTTGCCCAGTATTAGTTAGTGATAGAGAACTACCTGTAGATCTCATAATCATTCCAATGAACGATTATGAAGTAATCCTAGGAATGGACTGGCTGTCAAAATACGGGGCTGTGATCGATTGTAACCACAAGACAGTCACGTTCAGCTTAGAGAAAAGTGAACCGTTCATCTTTACTGGAATGGCTAAAGGCAAGGATATTCCGAAGATTTCAGCATTGAAGGCGCGACGTTTGATCAAGGCGGGATGTGAAGCCTACCTCGTTTTTGCAATAACATCAGAGGAACGCTTGTCCCCAAAATTAGAAGAGATTCCCGTAGTACGAGAATTTCCTGACGTTTTTCCAGAAGATTTACCAGGACTCCCTCCTGATCGTGAAATCCAATTCACGATCGATATAATACCAGGAGCTGCACAAATCTCGAAGGCACCTTATCGGTTAGCTCCAACAGAATTGAAGGAACTGAAAGAGCAGCTAGATGAATTATTACATAAGGGATTCATTCAGCCTAGCTTCTCACCATGGGGAGCACCGTGCTGTTTGTTAAAAAAAGGACGGATCGATGCGACTATGTATCGATTACAGAGAGTTGAACAAGATCACAATTAAGAACAAGTACCCTCTACCCAGAATTGATGATCTATTTGATCAATAACAAGGTGCGACAGTGTTTTCGAAGATAGATCTACGATCGGGGTATCATCAGTTAAAGATTCGAGAAGAAGACATTCCAAAGACCGCTTTCAGTACAAGATATGGACACTACGAATTCTTAGTCATGCCTTTTTGGCTGACTAACGCGCCATCAGCATTTATGGATCTGATGAACCGCATATTCAAGCCATTCCTAGACAAGTTCGTCATCGTATTTATCGATGACATCCTTATTTATTCGAAGACGAGGGGAGCAACATTTGAAGATCGTCCTCGAAATATTACGAGAAAAGCAGTTGTACGCTAAGTTTAAGAAATGCGAGCTTTGGCTGGATCAAGTCGCGTTTCTTGGACATATCATTTCGGGAGCAGGAATCTCAGTAGACCCGAATAAGATAGAGGCTATCAATAATTGGCCCCAACCGACCAACGTTACTGAAGTACGTAGCTTTTTAGGACTAGCGGGATACTACCGAAAATTCATCAAGGATTTCTCGAAGATCGCCTCAACACTAACAACATTGACGAAGAAGAATACTCCATTTCATTGGAGCGACGAGTGCGAGCAGAGTTTTCAAGAACTAAAGAAGCGACTCACTTCGGCCCCAGTCTTGACGATTCCCACGGGGACTGGAGGGTTCTCCGTGTATAGCGATGCATCAAAGAACGGGCTGGGATGCGTTCTAATGCAAAATGGAAATGTTGTTGCGCACGCCTCGCGACAGCTAAAAGAATATGAGAAGAAATACCCAACGCACGACTAAGAGCTTGCCGCAGTAGTCTTTGCTCTCAAAATTTGGAGGCATTATCTATACGGTGAGCGATGCGAGATTTTCACAGACCACAAGAGTCTGAAATACTTCTTCGCTCAGAAGGAGTTAATAGGAGGCAGGGACGGTGGCTCGAGCTTGACGATTGTGTAATTAACTATCATCCTGGAAAGGCGAATGTAGTTGCAGATTCTTTAAGCCGCAAGACGATGAGCGCAGAATTACAAAGGCTCGAAGTAGAAGTGATACCAATGGGTGAGATTGAAACGAGGCTAGCAGCATTAACACTCCGACCTACACTGATGGAGCAGATCACTAAGGCACAGGAGAACGATGAATTGTACTTGAAGATTAAAGAAGTACAATCAGAGCAAAGATCAACAGACTTCACAATACGAGACGATGGAAGTTTATACTACAGAAACCGATTATACGTCCCTAACGACGTGGAACTTCAAAAAATCATCATGGCAGAGGCACATACTACGGTCTACTCTATTCACCCAGGAGCGACGAAAATGTATAGAGACCTACAATGCAACTACTGGTGGCCGGGAATAAAAAGAGAAATAGCAACTTTCGTGAGCCAATGCCTAACGTGTCATCAAATAAAGGCGGAGCACCAACGACCGGCAGGAACTTTGCAATCCCTACCAATACCCGAATGGAAGTGGGACCATATCACAATGGACTTCGTCGTTGGCTTGCCGAAAACCGTGAAAGGTCACGACGCTATATGGGTCATAGTGGATAGATTGACCAAGTTCGCTCATTTCTTACCAATCAGTTCGATGTTTTCTTTGGAACGATATGCCGAACTATATATTCAAGAAATAGTTCGACTTCACGGGGTCCCTATCTCAATCATTTCTGATCGAGACTCAAAGTTTTAGCTAAATTTTGGATGAGCCTCCAGAAAGCAATGGGAACCAAATTATCCTTCAGCACTGCCTATCATCCCCAAACTGACGGGCAATCAGAACGAACCATCCAGACGCTAGAGGACATGCTGAGAGCCTGCGTGCTCGACTTCAAAGGGAATTGGAGCCGGTATCTTCCAGTGATTGAGTTCTCCTACAATAATAGCTATCATGTGACTATCGGAATGGCTCCATATGAAGCTTTGTATGGACGCAAATGTAGATCTCCAATTCATTGGGATGAAGTTGGAGAACGAGCAATATTAGGTCCCGATATGGTACAAGAAATGACGGAAGCTATTAACAAGATACCAGAAATGATGAAATCAGCCCAGAGTAGACAGAAAAGCTATGCAGACCAAAGACGAAGGCTATTAGAATTTACTATAGATGATTGGGTATTCCTGAAAGTTTCACCGATGCAAGGCGTGAAACGATTCGGGAAGAAGGGTAAGTTAAGCCCGAGATACATTGGACCATTTAAGATACTAAAGAAGGTTGGCAAAGTTGCCTATCAGTTGGAATTACCAGCTTCATTAGCACAGGTCCACGATGTATTCCATATATCAACATTACGAAAATACGTCGCCGACCCAAGTCATGTATTGAATAATGAGATCTTTCACCAACAACTCAAACCGGACTTGAGTTACGAGGAAACGCCAGTAGAAATCCTGATGTACGACATAAAACGATTGCGGAATAAAGAGATTCATTTAGTAAAGGTGTTATGGCAGAATCAGTCCACCGAGGAAGCCACATTGGAACGAGAGGATGACATGAAGAATCGATACCCTACACTATTTCTCCCTACCTGATTTCGGGGGCGAAATCTCTTTTAAGGGGGGAGGATGTAATACCCGGGTCCCGCGAGTAAGTTGGCC
Source organism: Craterostigma plantagineum (assembly GCA_027422505.1). Classification (NCBI taxonomy): domain Eukaryota; kingdom Viridiplantae; phylum Streptophyta; class Magnoliopsida; order Lamiales; family Linderniaceae; genus Craterostigma; species Craterostigma plantagineum. The sequence goes on along the minus strand of JAPQWV010000186.1, from coordinate 711,310 downwards.
AATAAATTTGCACACATATTATATGCTTATGTGATTTCATATTATATGTTTATTTAATTAGGTGATAAATACTATATGACTTATATTAAGACTTAGAAGAATTTAGCTAACATTTTAAATAATAATGGCTAGTTTCGATCGATTAAAATTTAGGACTCAGATTCGATCGATTTAGGGTAAGGTTAGAAACCGATCGATTACAATACCTATGGAGACGAAAATCGCCGAGTAAAGGAGGTAATTTCAGCCGAACCATGTAGTCTTTGCAAAATAAATTGGATCAGTCGATTAAAGATTTTATGTACTAATTTGAGTAGAATCGACCGATTGGTGAATAGAAATTTGATCGATACACACCATTAGAATTGGACCAATCACAATGCAGGTAAGATCAAGAAGATAAGAACTTAGGGTATGAGTGAAACGATTTCTTAGTTTGGGAGGAAATAATGTCACCTACTTGTCTTTTCATTCACATCTTCCTAAGCATTCTATTTAATGTATATCTATTAGATTATAAATTAGAAACCCTTAGAAGTAAAAACGTAATAGAAAGGAATTTCATATCTCTAACAAGGAGAAGAACTTTGGGCAGTCTAAACAACAACCAACAAAGCAAATCTTGAATAAATTGGTCTTGAATAAATTGGTAAGTAAAATCTTGCTTATAGCTTGCAAATTCGATTCTAGCATACATTTATTATATTTTATAAAGTAATATAAATTATAGGAAATCCTCGGGTAGAAATAGTAGTTAAAAACCCTAAATTCTGGGGTAGAACTAACATTAACATTTGTTATTCAAATTAGTGTAAGCATAAGCATAGTAACTCAAGGAAAAGAATTGAACTTGGCTTGAGAAATTCGTTTATGGATAGTACAGTGTGTATTATGGTTTGTTACTTTAGAATATAATAATCCTTTGGATGAGCTAATGAATTCAGTAAACGTTAAGAACATACAAGTTTTAGCATAGCATAATAATTTAGGTAGCAAGTTTTAAGAAAACGAAGACAGGAGTGAAACTTTCGATCGAACATTTGGGAAGAGAACTTTCGAGCAACTATATTATTGATACTTGTTAGTTATATGTTATTGAGTGTAAACTTCGTAACTATGGTAATAGTATTTTAATCAACTTTTGGATATTGTGAGAACCTTGTAGTATGGGAGGTGACTTTCGATCAAATCAAGAAAGTTTACATAGAAATCGAGCGATGCATTGCATGCTTATAACTTAAGGAAGATTAAATATATTAATTACTAGGAGTCTCAGCGAAAGTGATTTCAAATGAAAACGAATTGGGCGAATGAACTTAAAGAAAAGAACTTTCGTTGTGTGAGCTAGGGATTATTTCCAAGAATCGGTCGAAACTAGGGAAATTATGTGACTTTCGCCGATATGTACACGTGACCTAATTTACATAGGATCGGGCGATTTGCACCTCAAATGGACACCCGGCGAAATGGAGCTCGAAAGTAACAAGTCGGCCGAATCTGGAAATTTAATTGCGGAATCGGACGATTCCATGTTTCGCCGAGGTTCTCTGTGTAAATTAGAATCGACCGACTTAGATCACTGTATGAGTGCACTTTCGAGCGAATCATACTAGAACATTCGCCTGGTTACCTAAGACTCAATCCACATGGAATTGGGTGTTGATTTAATTTTGACTATTGATCGGGCGACTTAAGGTTTTAAAATATTATGTTACACCGAAGGCATTTTTAGCAAAGTAGTATAGACAAACCAATTATTTTGACCAAGTCGTCTAACTTAGATATTATACTGATACTTTAATATTTTTATTTAAGGGTCAAAAATAGGAATTTTCGGGAGAAGTAAATTTATTTAGCTTGGACGACAGGTAAGTGGAATTTCAACTACAACACATAATTTATTTGTATGTGCTTGAATTACGTGACTATGTGCTTGGGTGTTTGTATTATTACGTGAATTATTTGACATGCTTCTGCATGATAAATGTTTACGATATTAATCACGTTGCATATTCATATGCATGCACGAGACACTTGGGGTTTTATCGCCTGAGGGCGAATGATATTTGCCGATATAGGCATTTGATGTCGACTCGCAGTTGAGTCAGGGCTACTTCTATGGCACCATGACGGCGTGGCGCGTCGTCGATTATATTATATAATTATTTGGGCTGATGCCCTGATAGCGGAGGGATGCGACCTGGAGGGTGCGACCTGGGAAGGAGCGACCTAGGGGGAAACCCAAGCGTAGGCTAACCAGCGTATGCTACCAGCGTGGGCTACCGCACGACAGAGGGGACGACCTGGGAGGGTGCGACCTAGGGAAACCTAGCGTAGGCTACCCAGCGTAGGTAGCTGTCACGTTTATCCGTGTTGGATTAGAGCTCTTTATGGTGCATAGTAAGTTAGCCGGGGGTCCCGAGAGATATGAGATTGAGTTTGATTTACGAGGTGTGAGATGCATTGGCGCGGATGCCTTTGCGGGGTTTTCACGTTCACGACATTGCATATTCCTACTTATTGAGCTTTATAGCTCACCCCTTACTTTATGTGTTGTAGGTGCACGCGACCACGGTACGTGATCGCTTTTGATGGCAAGGCTTACCTTTTGAAGCTTCCAGCGACTTTTGAGGGTGATGTGTACATAGATGCGACCCGTGTGGCGGGCGTTAGGGTTTATTTTGCTGCGTCTGTGTAACCCTCCTATGTATATAGGTCTGGGATGACATTTTGACTTGTATAGAGTGATATTCCTTTATATAAAAGGAAAAATTTTATACGCCTTTTGGGTACTTACTACTTTATTTCAGTAATAGTCACGTAATCTAGTGTCGAAAATTAGTAATAGATGGTGGGGCACCACACAAGTAACCCAAATACGAAGATGAGGCATCCATGGATGAACCCCTAGAGGACATGATGAAGATGGGATACTACATTCAAATCAAATTTATATCCTATTTTCAGCAGTCCATGATACCCCATCCCTGGCGAACCCTCATTGCATTCGTCAATAAGTGCTTCTCTCCAAAGCACTCTGGATGGGACAAATGAAATCTATCAATTCTTCGCATCTTCCAAGGGATTGTGTTCAGGAAGAATTACGACTATGCCAAGCTCGTGACTGCGGATCTCGATGATCAGCTACACCAGCGAACAAAGTCGTAAAAGCCACAGAACTTGCCGTATCTCCGATGGTTCTCATTAATGATTCACCAATTCATGACAATAAAGGCAGAAATACAGACGACCTGCATAGGAGAACTTCACCCCACCGAAGCTACGATATCTTCAAAAGGGGAAGACAGACGAGAAGTACTCGCGCAAAGCCATGCCAATTCCATATGAACTCTTAAGCCTTGCTCGCGTAGATGACATCGAAGCCTACTGCCAGAATTACATCATTCCCCACCCATGACTTCGGAAAACCCACCTGAGTCTAACCCAAGGTTAGTGAGAGAGAGAGAGAGAGACCGACGGACAGAGAGACAGCACCGAAACATTACCTACCCTCAACAAACAATCCCAGAACAACCACTCAAAATACCACCACAGCGTGACCAGATTGAACAACAACAAATAGTTGTTCCTGAGCTATCAACGTCTGTAGTCCCTCAGTCAAAAAAGGCCGGGTCACCCCCTATGATAGATGACGCCGACATCGACCCAACGGCGCAAACACAACCTGAACCTGACCATTCACTTGCCTCCCAATAGTCAAGTGTCTATAAAACCTCAGAACCTCCCCAAATCACACACACCTCGGCTCCTATATCCACTCCCACTGAAGATATCACTATTCCCACGACACAGTCCGAGTCTCAGCCTGTCTTAAAGGCCTTAACGCCCATAGAAGAGCAAATCGAAGCTCTTCAAGGATTGGACGGAAGTTTCGTGGATGATGATGACCTCAGCAGCTCACCATCCGAGAGCCACCGTAGAGGACCTAGTCCTATACGTGTGCCAACGAGAAGTGGCCCCGATGAAAGTTCCACACAAGCCCATCTCTTCGATGAGGCCTTAATGACCCGAGCACCATCTCCTAAAGATGTGTCCCAAGGAGAGGTCGGAAGACCCAAGGAAACTGAAGTCCCACGGACTTCTATTGACGAGGGCCGCCCTGACTCAGCCAGGTTGCTAACGGCTAACCCTAGTGGCGCCGGAGCAACTCCTCAAACTGTGACGACGGCTTACCTGGAAAATCGCCTATTTGAGTTCTTTGAATCCGTCACCTTACCACGGGTTCGAGGACTCATTAGGGATGCCATCCAATCCACCTCAACCAACAAAGGGAAGGCCTCCATGGTAGAACAACTGCCGTCACAGCCTCGCGTCCTCTCTTTACCACCATGCGCAACAAGCCAACTTGATCCGTACACCATGCCACTGACTGAGCTCTTCCACATCGGTATTGCCCGTAATTCGGTGCTTATTTGATCTGATTTTGATGTTTATGTGCTCGCATAAGTAGTATTAATCATTCAGGATTAGATCGGTAGCAATCAGAATCATGATTAGAGTAGAATTTTTGATTCTGTGAGATTACTGTTCGTGCTAAAATAGTATGAACGTGTTTTGATTTTCGTCAAATTGAACATTATTTGCTTCGAAACATGTTTAATCTTCTGTTCGTGAATACTCAGTAGCTGATTTCGAGCATATACCTGTAGTTTCATCGATTAATTTCCAGTATTTGCTTGAATATGTGTTGAAATCGTATTATGCGTTTAAACTGTGAATTTTAATTTTTCTCGCTAAGTCTTCGATCGAAATTTATTTCTCGATCGAAAACCTCTGTGCGAGAAATTTTGCTCAATTAGAATACGGATTAGCTACTGAAGTCGCTGTTGTCAAGAACGTGTTTAAAAAATTTACGAGCGATAAGATTTCGACGAGAATTGACTATTCTGACCCCCGCGCAGAACTTTTTCTCTCGAAAAACTTAGTCGTTCACACATATTTTATTCTCGCCCGTAAACTTTTTCGGTCAACCATTTAGATTTGACTCAGCGAGAAACTCCTTAGGGTACTGAACCTCTTCGACCAAAATCAATTAAAAAGGTTACGCTCGAAAATTCTGGTCAATTTATCGAGTCTCTACATTGTGGATTCTGGTCAACAAAATTTTTTGACAGTTAAAATTGTCGATCGCAAAACCTCACTCAATAATTTTACGATTGATCTCACTGTTTGCACAATTTCTCAGCGTAAAATTATGTTCAAGTTGAAATATTTTCCGCTCGAAAATTTTTGAACAGTACCTGACGCGCGAAAACAGTACCATCTTTTCAAATCGAAGAAATTAATTTCGATCAAACTTTAAAGATTGAATCGAAATCAATTCTCGATCATTTTCGAATCAAACGCTACTAACGAACTTTGTCACTTGTGAAGCACATTACATCATCTTCAAACGTTCAAAACACTTAACGAAGATCCTTCAACAACTCAACCACTACACAAAATGGAAGCTTATTCTCTTGGAAATGACAACCGTCCGCCGATTTTGCAACGAGGCGAATATACCGTTTGGAGAAGCCGCTTCCTCAATTTCATCGCTTTAAAAGATCAAGCTGAAAATCTACTGCAGTCTCTTGAAGAGGGACCGGCACAATTCTGGGTCCATGTGCCCGGTGGTGAAACAGCTACTCCTCCAATTTCACCTTCTAGGCGACTAAAGGAGTTTAAGGAATACTCTATAGAGGAAAGGGCTCGAGCTAAGGCTGATCTAGACAGATTGATAGCCTTTCATTGGCTAAAGAGATGTGGGATGAACTGCATAGGATGATGCAGAAGATGGAAGTTGGCATAAAGGCCAAAAAGGCGAACATTCTCACTGCTTACGACTCCTTCAAAGCAAAGTCGGAGGAGAGTCTATATGAGATCTACCAAAGATATCTCACTCTTCTCAACGAGATGAGGAAGATAGAAATCACGAAGACCAATATGGAGACAAACACCAGAATTCTCTCTTATCTGCCCGCGGAATGGAAGAAAATATCCACTCAAATTCGACAGAATAAAGATCTAGAGGAGTTGGATAACGACGCCGTGTTTGACAATCTCACACAACATGAGGATGATATAAGCGAGATTCAAAAGGAGCAGAAGGGCAAACAGATCGAAGACACTGTTGCCTTATTCTCAGAGAAGAGGAGCTCAAAATCAAGAAAAGAAAAGATAGTTAGGCCTCCTCCTTCAGAGTCGGAAGAAGAATCGGACTCCGACGTTGAGCCCAATATAAAACCCTAGGGAAGCAGTTGGCCTAGGAAAAATGATGAGTAAGAAGTACTTCAAGAGGAAGTCTTCAACCTCAGCCAACAGATTTCGGACTACAAGCTCTAAAAACAAAGAACGTTGACCAGAGAGCTCCGAAGTCAAGAACCCAAAAGAGGCTAACAAAAGCTTCTGGCAAGCTAGGTCACTTTGCCAGAGAGTGCACTCTTCCAAAGAAGAGAGATGCCAACTACTACTCCAGGAAGCTCCAATTGACTAAACAGAAGGAAGCTAGAGTAGCTCTCATGGCCGAACAAGACCAATGGCTCGAGGACACGTCGAGTTCTGAAGAAGAGAATTTAGCCCTCATGGCCCGTCTCGACAATGAATCGGACGCCGAAACATCCAACCGGACGGACGAAGACAACGCATCCACCTCGTCAAAAGAGGTAGTCTCTCCTTCCACATTATTGACCATGTTAGAATCGTATAAAATAGAATACGCTAACATGAAACATGAGCAGAAATGTATAAAGGAAGTAGAAGACAAATTGTCTAGGTCTAAAGAGAAGATCACTAGTCTCGAATCCGAACTTAGAAGTTCCCGTACGAAGATAGAGGAACTCACTAAGAGGTTATATTCTAGGGAGACTAGTTCATCTAAGACAGAGCAGTATAGTGTGAAGATTAAAGAATTAGAGGATAGGCTAGCAAATAACTACAATTGTTTGGTTAGGAATCTCAACGAGAAAGCGACCCTCAATTGTAGGATAACCGAAGCTACCACTACGATTACTAACTTAGAAGCCCAATTAGAAGAATCAAATGCAAAAGTTAGTAAACTTGGTGTAGAATTAGATGCCTGTCAAGTCTCTAAAATTACAATAGAAATTAACTATGCTCTTTTAGGGGAAGAACGAAAGAAGTTATATACTAAGGTTAAAAAGTTACAAGATCTTCTTGTTAAAGGGGACAGACTGAACAGAAATTTTTAAATCAACCCAGGGACTTAAAATTTTATGATTATAAATTTGGCTTAGGCTTTGAGAACCCACGGTGTTTGTCAAAAGTTGACTGTAAGCAACTTTACGACATTCAATACATGGGTTTAGGATTAACAGATCTTATGGTTTTTACTAATGCTAAAGAAATAGATGCTTTAGAAGAAACCAAAAGAAAAGCCAAGACTGGGGTTGAAATTCCCTTCTCATACACCTAATTGAATCAAAGCTACAACATTAGGGAACTTCCCAAAGGTTGGAGTCTTGAGTCAATTAAACTACCCGAAGATCTTTCTATTAAAGAAGAAGCACAAAAATCATCATTCTGAAAATTCTCTCTATATACCACCTATTGTTAGGAAAATTGAGGAGTTAAGAGGCTCATTAAAAATAGAGCGAGAGAATTTTGAAGATGAAAAGAGAAGTTCCTAGAAGAGATTGAGAACCTCAAAGCTTCTTCAACATCCCAAGTTATTTCCCACGCTATTCCAAAAAGCGTGAAATTGAAAAAGCGCCTTCAGTAGATCATAAACGTATTATTAGAAATGCTAAGCCTAACACTATTTCACCTACGTCTACAGGGAGCGTAGGGCCAGCACTAGATACGAAAGCGTGGGTGTCTAGAATAAAAATAGAGAAGGAGTCAATGGATTTGAATGTTTCCAATATTGTTTCTCCTTCTGCAATAAAAGAGTCATTTCCTCATTTCAAACAATTGCTTCTACACACTCCATCAAACCAATCACATTTAGAAGCACTAATTTCGAAATAGGCTCCACATCGAAAACAAAAATTAATAATTCTAAGACAAATGCATCTAGGATGACACGTAAGAAACAAGATCCAGCCATCAAGAAAGCGTATGGCGCTATACATGCTTGTTCTCACCTAAGGTATCCCGTTAAGATTGAATCCCCCAAGCACCTTAGGAGACTATCCAATGAAAAGATTTTTTCCTCAATCAAGCCTACTCGTGCATTTGCTCGTGCTGAAATTCAACTTCCCTGCCTGGTTCAACCTACTTGGGTTCCTAAAACAACTACTAAGAAGACAAAAGCCATAAAGGCTAAGTCTCCTAAAGCTAAACCCAAAGTTACTTCCTCGAAGGCAACTTGGGTCGCTAAAGTTCCTATCGATAATAACTTAGGAACCATATCAGAACCAAAATCTAAATCTGCTAATCTGAGAGGACCCAATTTTAAGTGGGTACCTAAAGCTCTCTAAATTGTTTTTGCAGATCCATCATGTGTGGTACCTTGACTCTGGTTGCTCCACACACATGACGGGAAATCAAGAGCTGCTGAGCAACTATCAAGACCGACTGAATGGAAAGTCAGGTTTGGAAACAACGATTCAGCTCCGATTCTAGGACTTGGGGATATCATTCTGGAGAATATGACTAAAAAAGATGTCTCCTACGTGGAAGGCCTCCGCCATAACTTGTCCAGTTCTGTGACAAAGGGTTCCAGGTGGTCTTTCATGCTGACCAGTGCAGAATTTTGGATAGTCAGGACACAGAACTCCTTCAATGACTTCGGAAATCAAATCCATACACGATAAACCTGACATCCGTGCAGCCCTCGACAGCTGTATGCCTCATCTCTCGGACTGTTTTACAGAGGAACAACTTATGGCATCAACAAATGTCTCATCTGAATATGAAAGCTCTCCAACGCCTTTCTACGAAAAAGTTGGTCCACGGTCTTCCAACTATACTACTACAAAGGGAGCATCAATGTTCGCCATGTCAATTAGGAAAAATAAAGCGAGCGTCTCATCATGTCAAACAAATTGCATCCACTTCTCGCCCATTGAAACTAATCCACATGGACCTCTGTGGGCCAATGCAGACACAGAGTATCAATGGACGCAAGTATGTGCTAGTTATCATCGATGACTACTCTCGCTACACTTGGACAAAATTCCTCCGAACCAAAGATGAGACCGGTGACTTGATTATCAACTTTGTGAACACTACTCAAAATCTGCTGCAACAGACTATTCAAGTTATTCGAACAGACAACGACACTGAGTTCAAGAACAATCGCCTCAGTGAGTTTTATCAGAAACTTGGAATAAGTCAACAATTTCCAGCTGCCAAGACTCCTCAACAGAATGGGGTAGTCGAATGAAAGAACAGAACTCTAGTGGAAGTCGCGCGTACGATGCTCCTCCACTCTGGTCTTCCACATTTCCTATGGGCTGAAGCAGTAAATACCGTCTGTTTCACTCAAAACAGGACGATTGTTCACAAGCACTTCGAGAAGACTCCGTACGAAATTATCAACAAACGAGTACCCAACATATCTTTCTTCAAAGTCTTCGGGTGCAAGTGCTTTGTGGCGAACGACAGAGAGCACCGTGCTAAGTTCGACCCTAAAGCACTCGAAGCAACATTCGTCGGGTATTCTTCAACATCCAAAGCATCCCGAGTATACATCAAGTCCAACCGCACAATTAAGGAAAGCTATAACGTCACTTTTCACGAAGTGAACGAGATGGCTTCTGGTCACTTCAGTCCAGGACCCGTGCTCAACCCGATGGCTCCTGCACACCTCAGTTCATGACCCATACCTAACTAGATAGCTTCTGAATATAACAGTTCAGAACCTGTTTTCACTGGTGTGTTGGCACAAAACCAACAGAAGATGGCAACAACTCCGAATTCAACGTCAGAAGAAGTAACGAGACTTGCATTAGACGATTTGGACTCTCTCTTCGAGCCAGTATATCGGTCACACACTGCTACACCTACAGTGGATTTTCCACCCGATGAGACCGACGTACCAAGTTATTCTCACGTCCCTACCTCACCCGATTTCAGAATTACCACAGAATAATGAAGAACCTAGAGTGGTTATTGAGGAAGAATCATCAGAGACGATTGATCCAAGTCCAGAATTGGAACTTCCTCAAACAATTGATCAATCGAAGACTAGGAAATCTAGCCCCACAGCTGGCTGATGCATCGACTTCAGCCTTGTTTCATGAGTGCAAGTGGACTAGAGGTCACCCGGTTGATCAGATAATTGGCGATCCTTCGGATGGAGTGAGGACACATCGTCAACACAGTCTTCAGCTGCTTCCTGAGCCAAACGAGCCTACTAATGTAGCAGACGCACTACGAGACCGGATTGGATAATTGCGATGCAAGAGGAAATCAGCCAGTTCGAACGTCTTCAAGTGTGGACCTTAGTACCCCGTCAGCATGGGAAAACAATTGTTGGAACTAATGGGTATTCAAAAAACAAGAAGAATGAAGATGGTGAAGTGATCCGAAATAAAGCAAGGCTAGTTGCGAAGGGATACAATTAACAGGAAGGCATCGACTACGACGAGATATATGCTCCTGTTGCCCGAATCGAAGCTATCCGGCTTCTTTTAGCTTATGCGGCTCACAAAGACTTCAAAGTCTATCAAATGGATGTTAAGACCGCCTTTCTCAACGGCGTTTTAAAAGAAGAAGTCTATGTCGCTCAGCCAGAAGGTTTTGTCGATCAAGAACATCCCGATCACGTCCATCGTTTGGACAAAGCTCTCTACGGACTAAAACAAGCCCCTCGTGGTTGGTACGATGTCCCGAGTGAATTCCTTGTGAAGTCTGGATTCATACGGGGAACGAAAGAAACAACCCTCTTCGTCAAATGGCAAGACAAAGATCTGATGGTCGTCCAAGTATACGTCGACGACATCATCTTCGGATCAACTAATCCACGGCTTTGCACGAAGTTTGGAGATCAAGCATGTTTGAGATGAGTCACATGGGAGAGATGCAGTTCTTCTTAGGATTACAAGTCAGGTAACTCGAAGATGGGACTTTCATCAGTCAGACAAAAAAAAATCAAGGATATTCTGAAGAAATTCCATCAAGATCAGAGCAAGCCTCCCAGTACTCCTATGTCACCAAGCTGCAAGCTGGATGCCGATCCCTCTGGAAAATCGGTCGACATCACGTTGTATCGCAGCATCATTGGATCTCTTCTCTACCTCACCTCAAGCCGGCCGGATATCATGTTTGCCACCTGTTTATGCGCCCGTTTTCAAGCCGATCACAATCCCATATGCTCGCGGTTAAAAGGATTCTACGTTACCTTAAGGGCACTTCTACCCTTGGACTATGGTATCCAAAGGGTATGAATTTCAAACTTATCGACTATACTGACGTTGATTATGCAGGTTGCCGAATGGACAGGAAAAGCACGTCCGGTGGCGCTCAATTTCTAGGCAAAAAGCTGGTCTGCTGGTCATCCAAAAAGCAGAACTGTGTGTCAACTTCGAGGGCCAAAGCAGAATACGTGGCTGCCGCCAGTTGTTGCTCCCGGATGCTGTGGATGCGGACTCAGCTTCGCGACTATGGGTACAAGTTAAATAATATACCCATATATAGTGATAGTCAAAGTGCCATCGCTATCACTTGCAATCCTGTTCATCACTCACGCACAAAACATATAGACATTAGATATCACTTTATCAAAGATCATGTAGAAAAAGGCACCATAGATATGTATTTCGTGAACACGGAGTACCAACTAGCTGACATTTTCACCAAGGCATTGGATGAAAAACGATTTCAATTCCTTGTCGGAAAATTAGGCATGTTGAATCTTCCGTAATATGTGTTTTACTTGATCTTTTGTGCTACTAAATGTTCTATGCTATGTGTTTTCTTTGCTTATTTGCTTTATCTTGCGTGAAATAAATAAATAAATTTAAAAAGAAAATAAAAATAATAATAAAATAAATAATAATAAAGTTAAAACATTATACATATATATATTTTTGGGGGATGACGAAATCCTTTAGGATGCCTTGATCTAATGTCACTTAGAATTTTACCCCGACATGCGATCGATTTAATTGCTTAATTTTGTCAGTCTAAGTCGCATTCTTGTGTCTAAAGGTCATTAGGTTGCTCCACTAGACACAAGCCACCATACATATGTGAGGATTCTAGCCTTGTTATTTTTCCTTTCTTTGGATCTATTTCTCGAGTGAGTCACACATCGATTACTTGTCTTAACTAGTGATACTTGGCTTCATAATCACCTTGCCTTAGATCGTTAGGAAAATGATAAGGGCGCTTTGGTTATTCCTCACTCGGCCTTATAAAATTTTTCCCTCACATTAGCCCTTAGTCATCCACTTCGAACCATCTCCGATGTCCTTTTCTTCCTTTGAGTCCCAATCCTAGCCTTCAACCGTATTCTATACTTTTCGGATGGTTGTTCAAACGAGAAAAGGAGGGGGATAAAACAAAAGAAAAGGGGGATGATGACAAAAGAAGGCATTTCTCAACGCGCAAAAACAGACCAAAGGAACCTGCCTTCCGACTATCTCTTAGAAGGTGGCATGGATCCTGCTATGAACTTCTCCAACGATAATCTCGTACGCTCGTCAGAACGGCTGGAAAGAGGAGCACCACGAAGTGAACTTCTCCAACAATAATCCGGCTTATATCGGGAAACGAGAAGAGGAGCGCAGCCTTGGGTACGAGTTCCATAACCGTGAATTTTTCCAAAAAGATTCTGAAACCTCTCTAGGGATTAAGAGAAGAGGAGCACGGTATCGGCCCCAGAACCAACAAGAAGAACTTCGCCTATGATAATCTCCTATAGCCTCGTGGAGAAGCGGAGCTTCAGCTTGAGCATAGCATAAAAAGGGATAGTTCTTAAAAGAAAAAGAGGGAGAAAAGATTGAAAAAAAAGAAAGACGCCGAAAAAAAAAAGGGAGACGGACGTAGAAATGGAAGATGACGAAGAGATAAGCTCACTTTCCACTAAATTCCTTCCCTTCTTAGTCCTAGCCAAACTATAACCCTTACAACCCTTTGATTCCAATCGACGGTCTCTTGCTTAGGTGAAATGATTAAAAATACCACGATCACAGGTCAATTGACTTAAATTGCTTGTGATGACTTGAGTGATATAAATATAAAAATCCCAACTTAGAAATAATTGAGTGCAAGAGCGAACCGAGTGAGAGTTGTCGAAATGGACCAGTCTATGAACTTAGGACTTTAGTTTGACGACATGACTTGACGGCATTTTCTTCTTTCAAATGTCTCGTAAAATTTTAGGTGTGATGATTGATCGAAGCAAAATAATCTGACCCCATACTATAATAGTAATACACTGAAAAAAAATCGTGAAGGAAAAATTTCGCACATTTTGATATGAAATGTTATGTTTCATATGCGTTGAATTGAATAAATGAGAATTTATTTTATCGCACATTCCAAATGCAAATTTAGATTGCATTGGTACTGAATTGTTTAAATGCGATAAATTTTTCAGTGCTCTTACCCTCACGCTATATCTTCAATACATGTTTTTGGGGACCATGTATATGTGGTTACTAGGTAAATTGCATATTTTTTGCTTGTTACTTGAATTGATTTCATATGTTTGAATCAATTCTTGCGCATTATTTGAGGGGGAGTAAATATAAAAATCGTGCATAGCTCCAAATATTTTTGACGTTTTTCTCCAAGTATTTCAGATTTCTTCAAAGGAGCTATTGTCATAGACCACATATCTCAAAGGAAAAAATGCCTAGAATAATTGTTGATTAACTCCTCTAACGTTTTTTTTCTCCTAAGTGGTACACATTTTTTTCTGCCAGGGGAGCTAGACGCTACTACACAGAAAATCCAGGGAGTTAATTGCATTTATTTTAATTTTGAGGGGGAACTTTACAATGTGATTTTATTTGAAATAGGGGTCAATCTGAAAAGTTTAGAAGTACTTACTATCGAGAAACTGGATATAAGAATTAATTCGCGATCATAAGTTTCTCGATCGTAAACAGTGTTGGGAACGATTTTGATTGGTTGCGATAATTTGCGATCGAGAAATTGAATTGAATAGAAATTTTCGAATCAATATTTCTCGAGCGCAAATAGTACTGGGCCTGATCCATTTAATCGCAAAACGTCCAATTGCAAACCCAACATTGACTTACAGCGAGTTAAAGTTCACTTTTTGTCAGTCGAAAAACTTTATCTCACGCAAACCTAAATCGCAAAATTTTTCTCTCGAAAAACTTTCACAGACAGTTCAATCCCTCACTAATCTTTCGATTTCAACACCAAATTGTCTGTTTAAGGTAGAAATAAGATTCATTTGACATTTGCGTGCGATTTAACTCCATTAGCATCTACATTTTATAGTTTTTCGCGTGATTAGGATTAGATTCTCGACTGTTCTTCAAACTGAGAAAATCGTATACTATCTTATAGTGATTTAGGCATGTTTACGAGTTCAATCTGGGTTAATGCCTGCACTTAAGATAGTTTCGATGTTTTCTATGAATCTGGTAGTTTTTAAACTTTCGAAAAATCTGCATATTAGGCCACTAAGTTGAGTTTGAAAGAAACTGGGTATTTGAATGTTTGAAGCCATCGAAGAACTTTGTCGATCACAAAGAGCCTTAATTGAATTCCGATTCAGTTGAGATACTGTTTGTATCGAATTAGTTTTAGATCGCAAAATTCTGACTTAGACGCTAAGAAAGAAGATTTTGACCGAAAAATCACTTACCGTCGAGAAATCTAATTAGAATTTTCTGCGAGCAAAAAATTTAAAGCGCTGAATAGACAATTTAGATGCAAATTAGATCGAGCGTGAACTTACTATCGCAAAATAGAATTTTCGATTTAATTGTATTTCGGTCACAAAAATTAAGCAGCGAAAAATTAATTTTTCAACGCTTAATTTTTCGATCGTAAAATTCGCCGCTTCGGATTTAATTGATCGAAAAATTTCTCGACGACCGACTTAGTTTTTCGTTGACCAATTTCCCGATAGAAAAATATCGCAATGAAAATTTCACTTAGGATCGAAAATCAAGTACCGCTCGACAAATTTCAAATCGAAAAAATTTTCCTATTCAATCGAGGAAAATTTTTCAATAGTAAATATACCTGAGAAATAATTTCTCGATCGTAAATTTACGCGGAATTTTTCTCGATCGTAAAATTGATCGGCTACAGTCTCACGATTCCAACTTCAACACTTAGAAGTTTTTTTTCTAAGTCTTTTACACTGTAGCGAACATTAAGTGAACAAAATTTTTCAATCGCAAAACTAAGCGGAGTTATTTCAAGTGAAATCAATGCATAGGAAATCGATTTGAAAATCAAATTTTTCGAGCGTAAAATATCTCGGCATGAACAGTGACATTTTCCACGATCAAATACTTAGAAAAATTTCGAACTCTTTTCACGCGTTATATGTTTAAATTCGAAATTACAAACATGCCATTACATTTTTCAAAATCGATCATACTATATGCATACTACACGATTTCAATTCAAAATTCATCAAACATGTCATGACTTGATACACTATTATGATGAAATTAAATCAATCTTCGACTCAAATTAAATTTTGAACTAATGAACTTTTTTATATCTTTTATGTTTCAAATGGATCGTTACCCACGATACAATCACATCTACGACCATAATTTGTACCTGAAGGTCCAGGATATAAACTTTCAACTCGATCTGACCACCTTTCGGTGTCCAGATGATATCATCATATCAATCCTGCAAGGCCACCCCATCTGGCATACATTGACGGTCACCACATCGGTGCCAATGGTCTATCTCCAGCAATTCTGGGGATGCATTGAAGGAGTAGTGGATAATGGAGCATTCTCCTTCTCAACCATAATTGGGACGCGGCACATACATATGGACAAGAACTAGTTCGGGATGATTCTGGACTTGCCATACAGTGCAAACAACGACCTGCTCCCATCAGACGCAGAAATGATGCATGACTTCATGCAGATGTGATATCAGCCGCAGCTCACCAAGCTAGCTCAGGTCCAGAGCAGCGCTATCCCTCATCCGTGGAAGACACTGTTCGGGATTGTGAACAAGTGCCTATCGCCCAAGCATGCCGGCTTCAACAAGGGCAATGGCAACATATTACGGATCTTTCACGGACTCGCATTCTCCAGAAATTACGACTTCACGCAGCTAATCTGGATTGATCTTGCAGACCAGATTAGACAAAAGGAGAATCGGAGATCGAAGAATGTGCCCTACGCTCGGTGGTTTAATGTCATCATCCGCCAATATATGGAGATGCACGAGCAGAGCATTCCTCGCCTGCCTCCGGGAGGAAATTATCAACCACCCAAGCTCAAATTCTTTCACAATCCACGGCTCACGGACTTGGACCAACCGTCGATGCCGATTCCTTTTGGGCTTCTACATCTCGCTGACCCCAGAGGAGACGTATACCGAACTTACTACCAGGAGAATCACATCATTGAGGAGATGATTCGAGGGCCCCCGACAGATTTCGGAGTTAGCCCTCCCCAACCACAACAACACCAAAGCCCTGAGGACACGATGATGACGTCGCTCAGGGGCTTGAACAGGAGCCCCCTCTGGTCGAAGTGCAAATGCTCGACGTGGATGATACACTAATATACGTTGTAGCTACCGAGATGGCGCTCGAGGCTCCTGAACATGAACTACAAGTGGAAGTGCCCGTACATGTAGGCGTGCTTGAAGAGCCTATCGAGGAGGCTCCTGTACAAGCAGCACAGCCCGAGGTTGAAATGGGGCAAAGCTCGCTTCCACGAGTGACGGATCAGGCTCCTGAGGACATAGATCGTGACCTCACTCCTCACACAGCTACCCCATCCGACACGGAGTCAGATGAGGAGATAAGCCTGATAAGACGGACTCCCAGACGACTCAGTATACAAATGTAGTCCCTCTTCCCCGCCGTCACCACCGTACCAGATACCACGCTGACCACTTCTACAAGTGTTGTCGGCACTTCTTTGCTCAATCTTGAGCCGCAACCACATTTATCAGTGTCTGGTTTGCAGGCCCAGCCCTAGCCTGCCATAACACCATAGAGGTGAATCTTCAAGATTCGGCTCGAGGATTGGGTGGAAGTCTCATACCGTCACAACCTCAAGTGACTGTGAGCCAACTTGAGGAGCCGGTGTCTGCTCAAGGGTTGATAGCAGGCGACATCAGTCGTCCTGGTGCATCCAAGGAGGCGTCCGCACCGTTTGTGACGAACGATCAATTCCAAGCCGCTCTCTCCGCTGCTGTTCAATCGCTTGAAGACAAAATCATGGAGAGAGTTCTTACTGCCATAGAGACATCCCGCAGAGACACCGGGAAAGCACCTGTCTCCGAAGGCACCTCGTCACAGCCCAACCTCACACCTCCACAACCCACACACACCGACCCTTTAGCCACTTCATCCATCCTCATCAAACCATACAGCATACCCATAACCGAGCTCCACGACATCTTACTCGCCCGCCTGATCGGCCTCTCCATCCGGTCGCCTCACGAAGAATCTCTTTATAGGCGATTGACGGATCATCCTGAGCCACCGACTGAAACTTGCCGAGGCCAAAGCTCCCACTCAAGGCGCAGACTTGACGATCCTGACGATTAGGAACATCATGAGGGGGAGAAGAGGCCACGGGCATCTGCAAGTGGTCAAGAACAAGGCCAAGGCTCGGGCGCAATGCAAACAAGCGCTGGAGCAGGTGAAACCCAAACCCAAACCCAAACACAAACCACCCACACCACGCACCGCACCACCACTCTAACCCATATCGACCCACCAACCTTTCACCTCCGGACGCCTCCTTCCACCCCACCGACTCTGACAAGCCCCTTGCTTCCAGAAGAAGAAGCAAGTGCGGCCATGCTCGTAGCTCTGGTAAAAACCCAAGCTACTCCCTCAACAGCTCCAGAACAACCGGGCCCTTCAGGACACGGCGTCACCCACATGAATATCTAGACAAATTCATATTTGAAGAACAGTGGGCGACCCATTATATGCCCGAGGAGCATCAAGGACAACGGCTCAAGGAAGTTCGACAAATTTTGCAACAAGCTTCGGTGGACCTCGTGCTGATAGAAGACGACGAACTTCGGGAAGGTATAGACCACGAACAATATCCCACAGGACTTTCAGAGCTGATCACGCAACGAGCGGTTCCCCCACATAGACACGCCATGGGAAAATTTCCGAATAGAGATACCCTTCCTCGCAGAAGTTCGTGAGAATATTTGGAGGTCGCCGGACATAATCAAAAAGTCGAACGAATTTGAGCTGAGAGGATCTCTCACTGGGATCAGCAGAAGAGGATGACCTACCTCTGGATGCTGACTCAACTAGGACCTGACATAAGGCTGGGGATGACTAAAGGACAAGTCAAGAGTCACTATAAGAGTCTCTCCCCAATTTGCCAGCCCTCAGCATCTACTGTACCAAAGGAGGACTTCCAACTCCAATATACGTCATTGAGCGAGTGGATAGAACTCGAGAAGAACTAAGAGAGAGCGACCTTCCGTATCTCCCTGCCGACGAGGTATACAACCTCTATCAGCTGTATGTGGAGAAGTACAAAGGTCCTCAAGGCTTCGTCAAGAAAGAAGGCCTCGAAGGGCTCTACCGGTTCATGATGCGCCAAGTCAAATACTTTGTAGCGCATGACCTCCAGATGGCTCCGGAGAGCAACATGAAGAAGGTCAACATGGCCGAACCACTCAACAAAGGACCTGAGATCGAAGGGCTTCCAAGCAATCATGTGCACATCAGCTAAGTCCTAGGCATCACCTACCACTATCTAATTGCCAAGAAGACTAGGATGATGTTGAAGACTGAGATAAGTTTTGCGATGGAACGCTCAAGGTCATCAGGAGGGATATCGAGCAGAGGTTGGAAGAAATCAATAGAGATACAATGCTGAGGATCCACAGGTTCGTGAGAGAACAGCCGCTCGTGATGGAGTTGTTAGACGACATCGAGGAGTGCCTGAAGCTGAGGGAAACACTCAGAAACTTCGAGTATGCGCTGGGCTTGCGCATATCATACTACGCCCGACGAGGACAAATAGCGCGGAGACGCAATCAAGCACAAAGGGGGAGATTGTAGAGTATATATTTTAATTATGCTTGATTTTATTAGTTGTCGTTGTAATTAGGGGCGTTTTGTATAGTAGTCCTTAGATTAGGACTAGTTTGATATTTATATCAAGTTTGTTTGGTATAAATACATGTAAACAAATAGTGCTGAATAGAGAAAGTTTTGGAAATTGATCCGAAAGGCTTGCAATTCAATTTCTAGAGAGAAAAACAATAGTAACTTTCTCACTCTACTCGAATTCTCTCTTTTGTTGTTCATTTGAGTTTTTTGATCGAAATTCAATCGAATTACTTACAATTAATTCCTAGGATCATAGAGTTGTTAATCGTAGGACCTAACACGATCTATCAGCTAACTGCAAGCTCATTCTAGTGGGTCGTGGTTCACATAATCCTAAGCGCTTAAACATGGAATATGGCATTAAATTAATGCTAGCACCCAGATCAGCTAAGGCACACTCAACTACCAAATCTCCTATAAGACAGGTAATAGTGAAACTCCCTGGGTCCTTGAGCTTCTTTGGCAGCTTGCTTTGGAGTATCGCCGAGCACTATCCCCGTAGGCATACGGTGGAAACATGTTCGAGCTTCCTTCTGTTCGTCAGCAGGTCCTTTAGGAACTTTGCGAAGCTGGGCATCTGTGCAATAGCTTCAACAACTGGTAAGTTAATATGCAGTTGCTTACACATACTCATAAATTTACCGAACTGTCCTCGTCATTATCCTTCTTCAACCGAGCTGGGTAAGGGATCTTCGACTGGTATGACTTTACCGATTTCCGCTCGATCCTTCGCCTTTTCCTTTTCGGGCTCAACCTTCATTCTCAGCTTTGGCCTTCTCAACAGCGTCGCATCTGATTTCCTCCACCTCTGGCTCGTCAAGGTTCTCGAAGTTGGTGGTTTCCTTCGCCGTCTTCTTGGCGAACACTTCTTGCAGTTCTCGTCCGTTCCTCAAGGTCACCGCCTTGCGATACTCCTTAGGATTTGGCTCGGTGTAGCTTGGGAGCGAACCATGAGTATGCCCCGCCAACTGCTTCGCCATCTGGCCCACCTGTTGCTCTAGCTTCTTGAGCGAGGCGTCTGTGTTATGGGCACGTACGTCGTTCGCCTCCATATACTCCTCCATCTTCGTTATTCGGCTCTCGTGGGCCGCAGTGGTGTTGCTGAAGTTCGTGAGGAGCATCTTCATCATGTCCTTTATCTCCCTCATATTGTCAGATCCTCTTGCGGGTGCGTTCCGATACAGTCGTGGTGCCCTGTTCTGAAAACCGGATGATCTAGGTTGAAATCCCGGTGGTCCTTGCCCCTGGTGGTTCTGATTCCCGTACGCCAAATTTGGGTGTGCTCGAGGTTGGAAACTCTGTTGGCCACCTTGGTAATTGCCCATGTAATCTACATGCTCCATTGGATGCCGAAGTTGTCATTTTGAGGTCTCGTGGGCTGCACCACAAATTCCACACAGCGGTATGTATGGCGTATGCTGCGTCGGTGCGGTGGTTGTCACGGCGTTCACGGGTGGGACACCGTTGATCTTGACGGTGTCGGTCACCGTTAGAAAGGCCTTCAGGTGTGAATATGGATCGTCGTCTGGGTTTCCTTCAAACTGGGCCGTCTGGAAGATCATCTGAAGCTAGGAATGTTCAGCTCGAAGTTGTTGTTCTCGATTGGCGGGATAACTATTGCCGACTCCGTACCGCTAGTGCGGCATTTTTGAGCAAATCTTGTAGCGATTGCTCCTCCTCTGGAATGTTGTGGACAGGTACTGTGTGGTCCACCATTCTCACTTCAGTCTTTGGGCTATCTACGGATGCCTCTACGCGAGAATTTTGGGTCGAGTCCTTAGAGTTGTCCTCTGAATAGCTGACTAAAGGTTCCTGAGAGCTAGTGGTCACTCCTTGAGTGTCGTACTTGAGTTGCCTTCGTAACATTCGCTCAAAATTTGGGTCTGCATCAACAATGGGACCGATGGATGACTTCGGGTCATTCACTGCTGAATCGTACCTTCACTAAGCAGAAACAAAAATTAGCGAAGAACCAGATAAACACGTCGAAGAAACATAGCAAGTTAATGTTATAGAAAACACAAATAACCCAAATAACGATAAACTAAGAAATGTTAAAATAAAGTGGCAAAAGTACCGAACTACGGTGTTCCTAATATCAATCTATTCCCCGGCAACGGCGCCAAAAACTTGATCGACACGTGGTGTGCTAATATAAAGTGCAAGTGCGACAACTGATAAAATAAAATAAATATTTAATTTCTATCACCGACGAGCGATATGAAGTGGACCTATCGTTAGCAGTGTAGCAAAGTGAGTAAACGAGTATCAAACACGAGGAATAAACTTGATTACTAGTAATAACCTATCGACTCGATATCTAGCTTAAATAAAGTACGCAGATTATTTTACGAACTAACCTAACAGACTAATCCTAAAGCGACAAGGGATTCAGAGAAACAAGTAAAAACTGATGTGAGTGCTTTCAAATAATGAAGATGTGCTCGGGATTCGAATCCTGCTAGGTGATATCGATCTAAGACAATAAATTATCGTTCCTACGTGATCTTGACTAAGTCGCAGTAATTTCCTACCTACTCACGAATTTGATGTCGCCCTAAAGGCTCGTAAGGATCTGAAATTCAGTAATTACTAATGGCTAGGATCGAGTATTTGCTTTCGCCCTACTCGAATCCTATCTTCTTCGAATGGCCTAATCGTTGTTTAGCTGTCGCCTTAAACAATTTTCCACACATTCACTTTAGACATATTGAAGAGAAGAAACAATTTCACAGATATATAAATAGTCAAACACATGAGTCACGATAAGCATATGTCGTTCATCTAATCCCAAACACATAAGGAATTTAGCAACTCATTATTAACAGGAAACCAACGAAGGAAATAGAAAACAGGGAAGGAAGACTCATGATCCGATGTACTGATGGATCTGAGATGGTATCATGGATGAATCTCCGTTCCTCGTTTAATAATGAGTAGCTAAATCTCCGTTGGTATCGTGGATGAATCGCCGCGATTTCACCTTTGATCCGTCTCTTGCACTTCACTAATGGAATTCTCCGTTCTTGGCGTCTTTCGTCTCTGTTGGATTAGGGTTGAGTTATGATCTGTATCCCCTTTTTTTGAGTCGAATTTGGGCTTTATACTGATTTTCGTAAGTGTCACGGCGTAGGTAATGGGCCTTCACAGCCGTTACAATCATCGCGGTGCTTCGCGCGCTCTCTGCCCTGTGTCGCGGCCAAGTGCACTAGTCTTCACAGTCGGGACAGTCTTCGTACTAGCTCTCTACCCGCCTTCACGGCCTGGTGCATTAGCCTCCACGGCCATGACAGTGTTCTTTACTTCGCTTGACCTTGCTGCCTGGAGTCACGGCCACATGCAACAGGACTAACGGCCGTGACCATCTCTTGCTTTGTCGTCTGCCCGTTGTCACGGCCTTGTGCACCGGATGTCACGGCCGTGACACTCACTAGTTTTCGTCATACTCGCTCCGTTTGCTTCGTTTTCGCTCCTTTTCACCCGAAATTCGTCCGAAGGCCTTTTAATACCAAAATAAGTAGAAATAGAGTGAATAAGTGCAAGAAACGATTACAAAACTCTATTATCACCCAATTAAATACTGCACTACACGTATTAAAATACGTTTATCAGAGTCATCCTTAATTGTCAGATTGTTCAGAATAATATCTCCGAAGCCAAGAAGCGGAGCTGAATCATTGTTGTCGAATCCGACTTTTCCATTTAGACGGTCTTCGTAGTTGCTCAGTAGCTCCTGATTTCCCGTCATGTGTGCAGAGCAACCAGAATCGAGGTACCACGCATGATGGATCTGCAACACCGGATTAGATAGCTTTAGGTACCCACTTATAAATGGGTCCTATCAGTTTAGCAGATTTAGTTTTAGGTTCAGATATACTTCCTAGATTATCATATAGACTTTAGCAACCCAGACCATCTTTGAGGAGGTTGATTTGGGTTTGCCTTTCGTAGAAGACTTTTCCTTATTGGCTTTTGTCTTATTGGGCAAAGATTTAGGAATCCATTTGGGTTGAACCTCGCAGGGAAGATTGATTTCAACACGGACAAATGCTTTGGTTGGCTTGATCGAGGAAAAAAGATCTTTTCATTGGATAGTCTCCTAAGGTGCTTGGGGGATTCGATCTTTCCGGGATACCTTAGGTGATAACAAACATGAATGGCGCTATAAGCCTTCTTGATGGTTGGATCTTGTTTCCTACGAGTCATCCTTGATGCATTTGTTTTAGAATGAGTGTTTGGTATTGTAGATGAAGAGCCTATGTCAAAGTTGGTGCTTCTAAAGGTGGTAGGAGTTAAGGAGCAAGTAGAAGTAATTATTTTGAGATAAGAAACGACTCTTTTATTTTTTATAAAAGGAGGCGATAAACTTGGAATTTTAACATCTATAGACTCCTTTATTTCTACACTAGACACTCTTGCCTTTGGTTTCTCTAGCTCCTTGACTACGCTCCCTGTAGACATAGTGGAAACTGGGTTAGAGATAATATTTTTAAGAACCTTAATCTTAGATTTAGTTCTTTGGAATGCGATTTTTCTTTCTTCACGCTTTTCATAATGATAGTTTCCTTGGAGGTTGATGCGTGAGAAATGGTTTGTGAGATGGAGGAAGCTTTGATTGTCCACCTCATTTAGGAACATTTTCTTTTCAGCTTCAAAATTCTCTCTTTCCTTTTCTAAAGAAACTCTTAACCCTTCTATATTCCTAACAATAGGGAGTATATAGAGAGAATTTTCAGAATGGGGAAATTGCACTTCCTCCAATTTAGAACGATATTCGGGAAGATAAATTGAGTCAAAGCTCCAGCCCTTGCGAAGTTCCTTAGTTTTGTAGCTTTGATTCAATTCGGTGTAAAAAAGGGGATTTAAGTCCTTATCTTGGCTTTTCTCTTGATCTTCTTCTAATATGTCAGTTTCTTTTGTACCAGTAAAAGCCATAAGAGAGGTTAGTTGTGGCAGCCCCGCCTTCCACCACTACTTTCTTAACTATTCTATGCGACTAATGTCCTCATAATGGAATAGATCGTACGGAATTTCATATAAAATTTTTCCTCTTATAAAAAGGACTCGTAACGGTTCCTACAAAATTATCATGGGTCCTATTTACATAGGAAAGCGCGCATGCGGGTCAAAATAAATTTATCTACTGGGCCTCCACGAGGTCGCATCCATGCACACACTTCCATCTCAAAAGCCCCCGAAAGCTTCAAAAGTTGGCCTCGCCGTGAAAATGATCACGTACCGTGATCGCGGGGTCCTACAACACATAAAAACGTGGAATGAGCTTATAAAGCTCAGTAAGTGAAAATCATGCATGCAATGCACGTGACCTAAATAGCGAAGGCATCCGCGCCAATGCTATCTACTTCTCATATCCTTCCTGACCTTTCTCACATTCTTCTTGACTTTTCATAACATATTTGGGCCCTCGGCTTTCAATCTTACTATGCACCATATAGAGCTCAAACCCCTAAGGGTACAAGTGGCATTACACACACTGGGAGTCTAAACCCGAGTACTCAATCTGTGTGTAACCCTATGGTGCCTTTCAATCCCAATGCGGTACACACTGAGAGACTACTAATGCCTTTCAATCCCAGTGTGATCCACACTGAGAGGCTACTAGTGCCTTTCAATCCCAATGCCGTCCCATTGAGAGGCTAACCCGGGCACACAAATTTCGTTTAACCCTAAGGCGCCTTTCCATCCCAATGCGGTCTGACACGCGGGCGCTTCTCACTGGTAGCTTACTACGAGGTCGCCAACACTCGAGGTTCCCTCGGTGCCGCTCATACCCTCAAGTCGCATCCTCCAGGTTGCATCTCCCGCTACGGGGTATTCCCCCTACCTTTCGTGAATCGCCGTGGTAGCATAGAAGAGCCGTGACTCTTCATTGAGTCGACACAAATGCCTATATCGGCAAATATACATCGCTCTCAAGCGATCATATACTCATGCACGCTATTTCCCTAACTCTTATACTAGTCGTGCGTGCATATGCTCATGCCATGAATATGCGTGCCATGCCATCATATAACAAAATTAAATCACGTAAATTTACACCATATAGAAATCATAGAAGTCACAAAAATCATGAATGACACATAAACACATAATTTCATACATATATAATTATGTGTTGTAGTCGTGATTTCCACTTACCTAGTATCCTTAGCCGCTTAGCTTATCGTACGGTAAGCTGCTAACCTTCAAACCCTAAGTATAGAGATATATAAAATTAGGGTTTGTTAGTCTAATTACAGTTTTACTAAAATGGCTTACTTTAGAAAACCCTAGTTTTGACTTTTATGGGTTTTGAAATAGATCTCTACATATGTTTCGGTATAAATCTCGACATGACCCAAAATGAACCTCGACATCATACATACTACTATAGACTAAATGATCTCGATATGGGTTGATAAATCTCGATATGTGTTTCCGAGATTGCATATAAGGACATCAATGTCGAAGGCAATTCTCGAGTGTGGGTTAAATATAAATCTCGAGCTGTATGGTGAGCTAAATCTCGACATACACATATGGATCATAGAATCTCGACATGTTTCTTACATGAGTTCGACATTGTGAACGTTACACAAAGATCACGACAACAAGATCATTCTCAACATGTCCATCAATTATCAAAGATAGCTTTCAGACGCACATTTCGAGATATGCTTTAATCATTACACATCAAGGTTTCAATATGTTGGAATTAAATTTCGCAGCACCTAAGGATTTCGAGATATTAATATCTCGACATTATCCATAAATCTCGATATTCATTGTATGGATAGATTTCGACACTTCACTTAAAGACTTCAATGTTCATTGTATAAATAGATCTCGACATCTCACGATTGCATCTCGAGTTTTGTTTCGATATTTTTCCAATCTTAATTTTCGACCTCGAGATTATGCCTGCAATACTAATATAATTCCGAAACTTATCAAGCTGAAAATCATACTGCTCGAAAACACCTTCTGATATGGAGTTCATCTAAACTTCGATCAAACCCTACTTTTCCAGAACAATATAAATACCATATAATTTAAAAACATACGACTTGATAATTTATAAGATCATAAAAAAAATAACTTTACTAATTTCTGTTAAGCATGATACTAACGCATAATTCAAATATATAAGTTAGGATAAAACTTCATACCACTCCTAGCTTAGAGAAATCTGCCTTCCGTTGCTTCTTCTGCTCCCAAGTTGTCGAGGGCTTTGTAGGGTTTGTTTGATGAAATAAAACTGTTCCCTTTTTATCTCGAAGGTTAACGTGTGTAGGTGAATAAATATCATTGACAACTGGTAAATTCCTTCTTGGCTAAGTAAGCAATACTTATCTCGTAGTTCGAAATCTTTTAGTATTTATTGATCTCGAGTTTTCAACAAGGATGTCGAGTTTTAATATCTCGACATTCATGCTTAAGAATTCAACGTAATATATTAATATACTATTCGAGTTTCCATTTCTTGTTCATATTATATTATCGTCGACTACACGATAATTGACCAAGTCATATGAGAACATTTAATCATCTACCCTAATATTTATGCTTTCTGCCTAAACTGGACTAGATGATACGTCCCAACGGGCTATGATTAAAAAATTGTTTAGACTTACCCATGAAAATTATCATGTTCATATTCAATTTACGAATTTATCTAAGTAAACACCTAAAATCTCAAACCCTTAAAACTTTACCTACTCAGATATTCTATCTATTCGAATTATTAAATCATCTCCTTATGAACTTTTATGGTTACATCTACTTGAATCTGAATAGGAGTGTTATCATACTTATGAATTTCAGAATTTAGGGTTTATACTATCAAGGGGTTTTTGATAAGTACTAATTATATGAGGGGTATTTGATGTGACATAAAGGGGCGTAAGTTCCCTTAGGTTTAAGCAATATTCTCACCCATTTTATCCCAACACTTGGGCTATAATTAGGTTTTAATATGGCCCAATCATATTATGGCCCAAATCTTTAATTTTATTATTGCTATCATGATTCAAATTTCTTGTTATTAACTTAATAATAATTTCTCCTACCAAGTTAGTCATTCTAGTAGCACATAAGATCATATAGGACTATATCACATAGACACATAAGTCATTTAGCATGAAATCACATAAGCATGTATATGTTGCCGTAACGCATATATCATGTAATTTACCTAATACACAAGCCACGTAAAGCACTAAAATAATAGTATACTTATTACAAAATAAGTTGTGTGCCACAATTATTCTCCCATAGTCTTAACATCTTTATCTAATTAATCCAACAATGTTTCTAGTTATACTCTCCATCACTAATTGTATTGTAAATCCCGTAATTAAATTTTACGGGTATCACATCCTCCCCCCTTAAAAGAATTTCGCCCCCGAAATCCGTCAGCTGAAACAATTCAGGGTGACGATTGGTAGGGAGTTGAGCTGGCTTGGTTGGATGATAGAAATTCACCCTAGGAATATCATGGAATCTCAAATAATTTATTTTTTTTAGAAAGAAAGGGATAGGATCCTGATGAAGTAGATATGAAAATTGCTTGAAGGGCTAACATGAATTCCTAAAATTCTCACTTAGGCAGAGATTGAAAACTATTAGCGTCCATCACGCTTCCGCTGCGCCACTCTGATATCGAAAGAATATGTTTTCTCAAGGTAATAAAAAGATTGGGGCATAGAATTATACCCCGGATATTATTGGATCTTGGGTTTCAGGAATTCAGGTACGGATTTTTATTTTGAAAATCTAACTGGTACGATTACGATTCAGGTCGATGCCCTAATTGGTATCAACCAAGTCGGCTGAAAGAAATCCTGAGTCTTACCACATAAGTGGGAGACATCAAAGAAAGTGTGGAACCTATGTCCACTAAATTGCACGTTGAGGTTTAATTGGTTAGAAGAGTACCTTCCATCTCGGATGGATTGTTTTTAGCTTCTTCTGCTGTAAGTATATATACTCGAGCGGGTGCTGTCGGCGGCTTGGCTTGGTTTGTCCCCCGACTTCCAGATGCATTTTCTGGGCAGGCTACGGAGTAGTGGCCGGTCTTGCCACATTTAAAACAGGTGGAGTTTTGGGAGAAACAGACGCCCAGGTGACGTCGTGCACATTTTGGGCATACGGGTGCGTTCGGTTGAGGTCTCCCCTTATTCGGATTCGTTTGTTGAGGTGGTCCAGGGCGGTTTTGGAAATTGGGTTTCACATTCTTAGGAACAAATGGTTTCTTTGGGTTATTTTCGTTTCCTTTGGGTCCTTGTTCGAATTTCCTTTTTACCTCCTAGGCTCGTGCAATTCTGATTTCGACTTGTTCAGCCATCAAGGCTCGTTCTGCCATTTGGGCATACGTAACCCCTTGGAATCCAGCCATGCCAACATCGCGATAAAGTTCTGGTTTCAAGCCTTCCATAAATCGCTCAATCTTTAACGCATCCGTACTTACCATGTGTGTGGCGAATCGGGACAACTGTTCAAATTTCCTAATATAATCCGCCACCGTCATTGCTCCTTGGCGGAGATTGATGAACTCGTTCATACTCTGGGCACGGACGGGAGCAGTGAAATACTTGTTTCGGAAAAGTTCTTTGAAGCAGCTCCCAAGTCATTGTTATCGAATCTTCGAGAGTTAGGATCGTGTCCCACCAGTGGCCGGCGCTTCCCCTTAATAGGTAACCAGTGCACAAGGCCTTTTCGGTTTCAGGGGTACGACTATGTTGGAACATAGTTTCTAGGGTTCGGAGCCAATCCTCAGCCGAGGTTGGGTCAACAGCATCTTCAAAGGTTGGGAGGTTAAGTTTGCGAAATCTTTCCCCGACCATTTCGATTCTGTCGGCCTGAGGGGGTCCATTACTCGATTGCCCGCCAGCGTTTTGTTGCTGGATCAGTTGCTGAATTTGGGCAGATTGTTGGCGGACTAGTTCCACGAGCTGAAGAATAGTCGCATCCCGACTATCAGTAGGAGCTGCGGATTCATTACTTTTATCTACACCTCCACTATTTTCACTTCTCGTTCTACCCATTGTTCTTCTATCCTAATGTTCCTAAGATCAATAAATCATGTAACACCAGAAATTCATAAAAACATAAAACTTACAGGCAAGGCCGCTTCCGTGCTTTTGAGTGTGTGTACATGGAGAGTCTGCAGAACCTATAACCTGGCTCTGATACCACCTGTTACAGGCAAGGCCGCTTCCGTGCTTTTCAGACGTACATTTCGAGATATGCTTTAATCATTACACATCAAGGTTTCAATATGTTGGAATTAAATTTCGCAGCACCTAATGATTTCGAGATATTAATATCTCGACATTATCCATAAATCTCGATATTCATTGTATGGATAGATTTCGACACTTCACTTAAAGACTTCAATGTTCATTGTATAAATAGATCTCGACATCTCACGATTGCATCTCGAGTTTTGTTTCGATATTTTTCCAATCTTAATTTTCGACCTCGAGATTATGCCTGCAATACTAATATAATTCCGAAACTTATCAAGCTGAAAATCATACTGCTCGAAAACACCTTCTGATATGGAGTTCATCTAAACTTCGATCAAACCCTACTTTTCCAGAACAATATAAATACCATATAATTTAAAAACATACGACTTGATAATTTATAAGATCATAAAAAAAAAATTAACTTTACTAATTTCTGTTAGGCATGATACTAACGCATAATTCAAATATATAAGTTAGGATCAAAACTTCATACCACTCCTAGCTTAGAGAAATCTGCCTTCCGTTGGTTCTTCTGCTCCCAAGTTGTCGAGGGCTTTGTAGGGTTTGTTTGATGAAATAAAACTGTTCCCTTTTTATCTCGAAGGTTAACGTGTGTAGGTGAATAAATATCATTGACAACTAGTAAATTCCTTCTTGGCTAAGTAAGCAATACTTATCTCCTAGTTCGAAATCTTTTAGTATTTATTGATCTCGAGTTTTCAACAAGGATGTCGAGTTTTAATATCTCGACATTCATGCTTAAGAATTCAACGTAATATATTAATATACTATTCGAGTTTCCATTTCTTGTTCATATTATATTATCGTCGACTATACGATATTGACCAAGTCATATGAGAACATTTAATCATCTATATTTATGCTTTCTGCCTAAACTGGACTAGATGATATGTCCCAACGGGCTATGATTAAAAAATTGTTTAGACTTACCCATGAAAATTATCATGTTCATATTCAATTTACGAATTTATCTAAGTAAACACCTAAAATCTCAAACCCTTAAAACTTTACCTACTCAGATATTCTATCTATTCGAATTATTAAATCATCTCCTTATGAACTTTTATGGTTACATCTACTTGAATCTGAATAGGAGTGTTATCATACTTATGAATTTCAGAATTTAGGGTTTATACTATCAAGGGGTTTTTGATAAGTACTAATTATATGAGGGGTATTTGATGTGACATAAAGGGGCGTAAGTTCCCTTAGGTTTAAGCAATATTCTCACCCATTTTATCCCAACACTTGGGCTATAATTAGGTTTTCTATGGCCCAATCATATTATGGCCCAAATCTTTAATTTTATTATTGCTATCATGATTCAAATTTCTTGTTATTAACTTAATAATAATTTCTCCTGCCAAGTTAGTCATTCTAGTAGCACATAAGATCATATAGGACTATATCACATAGACACATAAGTCATTTAGCATGAAATCACATAAGCATGTATATGTTGCCGTAACGCATATATCATGTAATTTACCTAATACACAAGCCACGTAAAGCACTAAAATAATAGTATATTTATTACAAAATAAGTTGTGTGCCACAATTATTCTCCCATAGTCTTAACATCTTTATCTAATTAATCCAACAATGTTTCTAGTTATACTCTCCATCACTAATTGTATTGTAAATCCCGTAATTAAATTTTACGGGTATTACATTAGTCATAGACCCATGTATTTGACATCATAAAGTTGTCTGCAGTCAACTTTAGTCAAGTGACGTGGAAACCATACTTGTAATCTTAGAATTCTATGTCCATAGGTTGGTTTAAGAAGATCATTTGTTCGCTTGGTCCCCTCTAGATCATCTAATTTCTTAACTTTTGTGTATAGCATTTTACGTTCTTCTCCTAAGAGAGCAAAATTATTTTCCACCGTTAGTTTGGCGGATTTACTATTAGATCCTAGACTTGAAATCTAAAGAAATCGACTAGAATTATGGAAAATTAGATTTCCATCTAAAACCTTTCGTTGAGACCTTCGAGAGAGATTTTGAGTAGTGAGAGAATGAATTATGATTTTCTCTCTCTAGAATTCGATTGACAAGCCTTTCAGATCAAAGGCACAATGATTACAAATGTATTTATACCAAACAAACTTCGTATAAATAACATATAAGTCCTAATCTAAGGACAAATACAAGAAACGCCCCAAATTACAAGGAGAGCAAATTAAAATCAAAGCACAACTACAATAAGTATTCTACATTCTCCCCCTTGTGCTTGATTACTCTTCCGTGCCATCTGTCCTCGTCGGGCATAGCACGACTTGTGCAAGCGCAGCACATGCTCGAAGTTTCTTAGCGTATTCCTTAGCTCCAGTCGCTCTTCGATGTCCTCATGTAATTCCATCATGAGCGGTTGTTCAAGCTTCAGCATCGTCTCTATGTTGATCTCTTCCAACCTTTTCTCTCTGTTCTGCTCGATGACCTTGAGCGTCCCATCAACTCGTGAATCTCAGTCTTCAGTATCAAGCTAGTCTTGTTCGCGATTGTGATAAGTGATCACTAAGACTGAGCTAATGTGTATGTTGTTGTTGGGAAGCCCTTCGATCTCAGGTCCTTTGTTGAGCGGAGCGATCATTTTAACTTTCTTCATGTTGCTCTCCAGAGCCATCTGAAGGTCATAGCGGTGAAGTACTTAACTTGTCGCACCATGAACCGGTAGAGTCCCTCGAGACCTTCTTTCTAGATGAAGCCTTGAATACCTTGTACTTCTCTACGAATAGCTGGTAGAGACAGTACACCTCCTCGGCAGGGAGGTACGGTAGGTCGCTCTCGTTTAGTTATTCTCGAGTTCTGTCCGCTGACCTCCAAATGTATTCTCGAACCTCTTCAAGGAAGGGAATCTCGATTCTGATATTCTCCCACGACGTGTAGATGCGAACTGTCCCAGGCATTTGTCTTGTAGGGGAAGCCGCACGTTGAGCAATAAGCTCTGGAAGCCCTTGGGGAATCTGTTCATGGTCTTCACATTCCTGAAGTTCTTCGTATTCTATCAGGACTAGGTCCACCGAAGCTTCTTGAAGGAAATGTCGAACGTCCTTGAGTCGTTATCTCTGAATCTCATCGGGCATAGTATGGGTCATCCACTATCCTTCGAATATATAACGGTCGAGGAACTCGTGGGGATTGACGGCATGTCCAGATGGTCCTGATTGTTCTGGAGTGGTCGAGGGAGTGGCCTGAGTGGCTGCCGAGGCCACGAGCATTGCTGCACTTGCTTCTTCTTCTGGAAGCAAGAGGCTTGTTGAGGTCTGTGGTGGTGTGGATGGAGGCGTCCTTAGATGAAAGATTGGTGGGTCGATGTGGGTTAGAGTATGGGTGTGCCGTGCGTGGTGGTGGTTGTTTCGGTAGTAGGTTGTGAGGCTTCACCGGCTCCAGCACTTGTCTGCATCGTGTCCGAACCCTGTTCTTGACCTTCACCTTGGCTGCCAGATGATGTCCTAGGTCGTTTCTCCCCCTCATGACTCGTCATGTCGACGTCATGTGCGAGAGCTTTGACATCGTCATGACTGAGTAGGTGGCTCAGGGTGATCCACGAGATGCCTGTAGAGGGATTCTTTCTGAGGCGTTCGGGTAGGAAGGCCTATAAAGCGGGCGAGTAGTATGTTATGGAGTTTGGTGATGGGTATGTGTTAGGATATTTAGTGATTGTGTCAATAGTTTAAGTCTTGGGATTTATATTGTAATTATCCTTTAGCTTGGGCTTTGGACTAGAATGTAATTATTTAATTTTTGGTGTTTGGGCCTTAATATACCTAGGGTTAATGTGGTATATAAGGTGTTACCAACACCATTTGAAAGCTAATCAAAGATCAAAAGGCTAACCCAAGTTTTCACACACTACACACACTACAAGGTGAGAAAGTCTCCCTTTTCATTCCATCAAAGCCTCTTTGATTCTTTGTTTGGTGCATTCGGGACCAACAAGTGGTATCAGAGCAAACGTGGATCGATCTGCATTCGGGACCAGTTTCGTTCGATTGCAAGAAAGATCAAAGGTGTTTTTGGATAAAAATCACTTTCGGGCATTTGAACTCGTTTTGGGGTATTTTTGCTTTGTTTTGTGTTTAAAACCTACCCCCAGATCGATTCTATGCCTAAGATGTTTTTAAAACACTTTTGGATCAGTTTTAACGGGTTTTGAGCAAGATTGAAGCAAAAACTTTTCAGAAAAGGAAATCTCGGCCATTTCTGTTTTTGGTCGATTTGACCTATTTCTTGTTGTTTTTAGCTCACAAATCGGTCGATTATGTGTTTAGGGAAGAATTTCTGAAGTTTAGGATCAAGTTTGAGCGATTTTGGTTGAGATTTGAGCAAGAACGGGACGATTTTCTGGCAAAACGCGTGAAAGCAATGGAACAGTACTTAGCTCGTTCATGACCGCAGAATTTTGTGCTTAATCGTTCAAGTCCGCGAAATTTCCATATCCGCGAAAGTTGATCCCGAGAATTTATCTTCAAAACCGCGAAACTTTTACTTATACTGCATTTTCTCGCAACTGCCTACTTTCAAAACCGAGAATCTTTAAACCGCGAAACTTTCACTTACACTGCATTTTTTCGCAACTGCCTACTTCAAAAATCCGAGAAACTTTCATCTGCAAAATTTGCTTACACTTCATAATCCGAGAAATTCCATATGAGAGAAAGCTTGTTCCGCGAATTTTTCTGAGCCGCGAAATTTTTTTTGCCGAGAACTTTCGAAATTCTTATATCCGAGAAACTTTAAATGCGAGAAATTTCATTTCAAGAATTTATTCAAACCGCGAAATTTTCATAACTTGCGAAATTTACTTGCGAAGATTTAAAATTCTCAACATGCGAAATTTCTATAACTTGCGAAAGTTTCTTGCGAAGCTCTAAAAATTCTTAACTTGCGAAAGTTTTATAACGTGCGAAATTTCTTGCGAAGCTTTAAAATTCTCAACTTGCGAAAGTTTTATAACATGCGAAATTTTCTTGCGAAGCTTCAAAAATTCTCAACTTGCGAAAGTTTTATAACTCGCGAAATTCTCTTGCGAAACTTTAAATCCTCAAACTAGCGAAATTTTTATAACTTACGAAGTTTTCTTGCGAAGCTTAAAAATTCTCAACTTACGAAATTTTTATAACTTGCGGAATTCTTCAACTTGCGAATTTTTCTAACATGTTAAATTTTTCTAGTGTTGAAATTTTCTCGGGTTAAATCTTTCCAAACTTATTTAAGATTTGATCCTTACACTTTAGTCCTATCACCCTAAACCACTTTTGACATAAAATAATTTTTCTCGCCTCAAATCTCGTTTTAAATTTCTAGAACTTCTCTTAATTTCAAGATATATTTTCTCTTCATACATTATCGACCATCACACACGCTCACTTAGTTCTAAGAAATTCTTTAAACAATTTTATTCTCAAAACTCTACACGTTAAACTCGTATTTCTCATCTCGTTCGTTACTAACTTTCTTATCTATACAAGATCAAAACCACGGACGATTCGACTGTACCAACCATGTCTACCACGAATGACATCTCAACAGTGGGCTCCGACACCAGGCCTCCGATGCTGCGACAAGGCGACTACAGCATATGGACAAACCGGTTCCTCACGTTCATCAGGAACAAAGGCGCACCACTCTCTCAATACCTTCTGGACTCCATCTTCAACGGCCCAGCACAGTTCTGGACAATCATCCCTGCACAGCCAAACGCAAACCCTCCCATGGATGAACGCCGCACTCCAAGAGGTCCCATCAATGAGGATGAAGAGGCTCGCGTACAGGCCGATGAGACTGCCAAAGGATATCTCTTCCAGGCTATGGGAAATGAGGTCTACGCTCACATTGAGTGCTGCACAACTGCTAAGGAAATATGGGATGAGCTCGTGGCAATCATGGCAGGCACAATTGAGAGTGCTCAAGGGAGGAAATCAGCATGTCTCTCGCAGTATGAACACTTCCAGGCCTATGAAGGAGAGGAACTGCGTGACACATACCTCCGATACTTGAAGGTCATCAATGAACTCAAGAAAGTCAGGATCTCGAGAGACAAATTCGATATCAACAACCGCTTCCTTGGTAGCCTCAAACCACATTGGGGCAATGCAATCGTAATGATGATTCAGAGTAAGGACCTCTCCAACACTTCCATCCACGCTCTTTATGACAGTCTGTCTGCCTATGCTCCCTACGTGCAACAGCATTCCGCCAACACTCGAGTCGACCCACTGGCCCTCCTCTCGAACAAGACCAATGAACGATCTTCCACCACTAAGACCAAACAGAACAAAGGGAAGCTACCAGCTACTGTATCGGGCACTCCTTCAGGATTCGAAGCTGACACAGAATCTGATGAAGATGTTCGTGATCTACGCAAACAACTGGCAATGCTCACTAAGATGGTCTCAAAGAAGCTCGGGAAAAGATCCTCATCCTCCTCCAATCGCCAAAGAACCTTTAGCGGCACCAAAAAGACCACTCCCACGGAGGAAGCTAAGCCGACAAAGAAAGAGGAGGAATCAGCACCCCAAAAGGCTGTGAAGTGCTTTCGATGTGGAAAGTCAGGCCACTTTGCCAAGGAATGCCACGCACCACGCGTCAAGGACTCTGGCTACT
Source organism: Craterostigma plantagineum (assembly GCA_027422505.1). Classification (NCBI taxonomy): domain Eukaryota; kingdom Viridiplantae; phylum Streptophyta; class Magnoliopsida; order Lamiales; family Linderniaceae; genus Craterostigma; species Craterostigma plantagineum. Next base: position 675,226 of record JAPQWV010000186.1, on the reverse strand, counting down.
ACGACCGTAAGGCCAGATTGACTCGCAAAATGGAAAGTGGGAAAGTTCTTCTCACCGAAGAGGCTGAGTGGGTGAACGACACTTCAGAAGACAAGGAGCCTAAGGATGAAGATTGCTGCATGGCAAGGCTGGTCGAACAGGACGAGGACGAGGAGATGGTTGACATCAGTGAGAACACAGCTAAGACTCCCATCAACGCTGAGTCTGAGGTACGAATCTCACAACTCGATGATGTGTTTAATCACCGACACACCATTAACAAACCCACCATAGACGCTAAGGAATATAATGAACTTAAGCTAAAATTTGAAAACAACTATGCCTTACTTAGTCTAAAAGTAGAAGAGCTTGCATGTGCAAACGAACGTCTAATGGCCTCTGAAGCATTAGTCAAACGTCTGCAAAGCAAGAATTAACAAAGTGAGACTAAGGTTAAGGAAACTACACTAGCCATCAGTTCATGTGAAACTTCTCGCCTCCTGACGGCCTCCCAATATGAACTGCTTACGAAGGAAAGAGTTAGGCTATACCGCAAGGTGAAAGAACTTGAAGAGCAACTTCACCTTAGAAAAAAGGCCGCAAACATCTTATGCCTATTGAACCAACCAGTTGAAACAGAATTCTACGATGCCCGGATGGGAATCGGCCTGGCCAGCAACTGCGATCCAACGCCGCTAATTGATAAAAGGTATAACATGTACAGTACATCATTCCTACAAACGAGGAAGGGTACTCCCTCGCAGCTCATGCCGTTTCTAAGATCCTCCTCCGTTGTTCTTTCGGAAGAAAAGAGGGAACAAAACATTCTCTGGGCAGAATCGCGTACGACTACACGGAATTGAATGCTAGTGATAAGACTAAAAAGCCTTCACTCTCCGAAGACATCAAGTCTCAGTTCCCAACCGAAGAACAGGAAATCGCTTTCCGAGAAGCACTTTCTCGCATCTATGTCCCAGAGAAACTTCTGATCATAGCAGAACTAGAACGAACCATAGATGTAGAGCGGAAAGCCTTTGCAAAAGAACGAGAAGATCTACTTTACAAAATCTTTACCCTAGAACAATCTCACAATACGAACAAACTTTCTACGTCGAGTCAAGTACCCGATTCTCAAACTTGTAAATGTAAGAGGACGGCGAAGATGACTCCTGAAGCTGACACATATTCTAACACTAACTCGCGTACTCTTATGGATACAGGGAATGTGAGTTCGACATCTCTGGAAGGGAATTCGTATCAAATAAAGGAGAATCCGCTCTTCGATGACAAGAAGAAAAGACCATCCTATATTCGTCTTTCCTCTCTATGTACTGAATCCCAATGTCCTAAGGTCGTAGACAATTATGTCGCCAAAACTTATCTTTCTTTTACCAAGCTTATGTCTATGTGCTGCTACGTTGATTTTGTTCTCCCACGCATTCATGAATATGACACACATGAACATGCAACACTACGACCACGCAAGCGAACCTCCTCTACGACGTCTTTGAAATCTCCCATCTCGTCTAAACCTAAGGTTAAGCGTAGACGTCTCTCGTCGTCAAACGCAAACTCACCGACTACACGCAAGCCAAATGGCGACCAAAACCGAAGCACGAAAACAACAACCACATCCCCCACGCCGCTACATGTATAAGGCACCATACATGCAAGCACAAGTTAGGAAAATATGGGTTAGAAAGACCATAGTCCCGCATCATCAAACAACTGACAAAGGGAAAGCTAAATTAGAACCGACACAATCTGATTTAGAAACCACATTTCCCTTTAAGCGCATGAAAATTTTACTTGTATCACAAGAAGGTCCCGTCCGTAAACGGGGACCCAACATTTGCTGATGATTGCAGGTCTGTCATGTGTGGTATCTAGACTCGGGTTGCTCCACACACATGACGGGGAACAAGGAGCTGTTGAGCAACTTCTCCGAGCGCTATCTCGGAAGGGTCTCCTTCGGAAACAGTCAAATGGCGCCAATTCTTGGAACTGGTGATCTCGTCCATGACAAACTGACGATTAAGGGCATCTCTTACGTCGAGGGTTTGAGCTACAATCTCTTCAGCATTGGTCGTTTCTACGACAAAGGATATAAGGTTCTCTTCGAATCTGACATCTGCAGCATTATAGATGCCTCGGGACAACCTCTTCTTTCTGGAACACGCACGTCTCACCTCTACGTACTCAATCTTACGACCTCTCGACCAATATGCCTTCTCTCTCGAGCCGCACCAAAGTTGAATGATCTATGGCACCGACGTCTTTCACATCTCAATTTCAAGACCATCAACAAACCGCGTCAGAATAAACTCGTCAACGGTCTACCCCAACTGACATATCATAAGGAACACCTCTGCTCTGCCTGTGAATTGGGGAAGATGAAGCGATCGTCTCACATCTCCAAGGAAACACCGTCCTCTAAGCTAATCCTAGAACTCTTACACATGGATCTATGTGGCCCAATGCCTACGGCTACACTCGGAGGAAGACGGTACATTCTTGTGATTGTCGACGATTTTTCACGCTACACGTGGACGAAACTCATTCGTACAAAGGATGAAGTTCCTGATATAATCGTCGAGTTTATTGTTACGTCCCAAACTCTTCATCAACAGAAGGTTCGGATTATCAGAACTGACAACGGAACTGAGTTTAAGAACAAGAAGCTCAGTGATTTCTATGCCACTCAGGGCATCACCCAGCAGTTCTCAGCTGTGAAGACACCGGAACAGAATGGTGTCGTTGAGCGTAAAAATAGGACATTAGTTGAAGCAGCTAGGACTCTCCTCATCCAATCCGGTCTTCCTCATTCTCTTTGGGGCGAAGCTATTCAAGCGGCTTGTTACACACAAAACCGGGCTTCAATCCACAAGAGATTCAACCGCACCCCATACGAGATGCTGAATAACCATCGTATCCCAGATATATCTTATCTAAGGGTCTTCTGTTGTCGATGTTTTGTGGCCAATGATCGCCAACATCTTGGGAAGCTTGATCCAAAAGCAATTGAAGGCATCTTTGTTGGATATTCGCTGAACTCAAAGACATACAGAGTGTATCTTAGAGAGAAACGATCAGTAATAGAAAGCACAAATGTTACATTTGACGAAAGCGAAGGCGACCTCATGGCTTCTGCTCATATCAGACCAGAACCAGGTCTTCTACAGTCGTTGACAAAAGGTCAACCTTCAATGGCGGGAACTTCCTCATCTGAGGGCAATTCTGGTGAACTGGATCTCTATCTGCTTTTCGAGTACTTCTACCCAGTCCCCAAGACTCCCGCCGCCACCACTCAACCTATCGCTGCACCCACTCCATCCACACCACCAGTTATCGGCAATGACGTCGTCCCTCCAAACTTGGATGCGCTCAATCTCAACGAAGACGACATTTTACCCAACCCTGGGAACATTGCTGATCCTGATACTGAACCTTCTCAGTCTACTACAATCGAGATCTCTTCTTCGAACACCGGACCCCAATCCAATGAGCCTCCAACCGATACAAATGCGGCCAGCTCCTCTCAGACCAATGTACCACTTTGGGCTCGCTCTCATCCTACAGATCAGATTATTGGGGATCCCACATCTGGTGTTTCAACACGTTCGGCTACGATGAATGAAAGTCTGTTCGCATGCTATGTCAGTCAAGTCGAACCATCACGAGTAGCTGAAGCTCTCACCGATCCTGATTGGCTGATTGCAATGCAGGAGGAAATAAATCAGTTTGAACGTTTACAAGTTTGGGAACTCGTACGACGACCTCACAATAGATCCATTATCGGCACAAAGTGGATCTTCAAGAAAAAAGATGAAGACGGTGTTGTCATCCGCAATAAAGCAAGACTTGTGGCTAAGGGGTACAACCAGCAAGAAGGCATCGACTACGATGAAACTTTTGCCCCAGTTGCCAGGATCGAAGCCATACGAATTTTTCTTGCCTTTGCTGCTCCCAAGAACTTTAAAGTCTACCAAATGGACGTGAAGACTGCATTTCTGAATGGGTTTCCCAAGGAAGAGGTGTACGTTGATCAACCTGAAGGGTTCTTGAGCGAAGAGTTTCCTCATCACGTATATCGACTCTACAAGGCCCTCTACGGACTAAAACAGGCTCCCCGAGCTTGGTATGACGTCCTTTCAGACTTCCTTGTTCAGTCTGGATTCAAGAAAGGATCTCTGGATACAACTCTCTTCACCAAGCGGAGTGGCCCGGACATCATGATTGTACAGATTTATGTCGATGACATCATTTTTGGATCGACTGAACCACAACTGTGTGAAGAGTTACAGAATTGATGAAGGAGAAGTTCGAAATGAGTATGATGGGCGAGCTGAATTTCTTTCTTGGTCTTCAAGTTAAGCAACTCCCTGACGGAATCTTCATCAATCAGTCCAAATACATTCATGACATCCTCGAGAAATATGGAATGAAGGATGCAAAGAGTGCTGCTACACCTATGTCACCCTCTGGCCGACCCGACGCAGACCCATCTGGTGCTCCCGTTGATCAAACCGTCTATCGAGGGATAATAGGCTCTCTTTTGTATCTCACTGCTAGTCGACCGGATATTGTTCTCTCGACAGGAATCTGCGCTCGTTTCCAGGCAACACCGAAGGAATCCCATCTCACTGCTGTCAAAAGGATTCTCCGCTATCTCAAAGGAACACCCAATCTGGGTTTGTGGTACCCCACTCGATCGGACTTCAAACTGGTTGGATTCTCTGACTCGGATTATGCAGGATGCAAGATGGACCGAAAAAGCACCTCTGGAGCTGCACACTTCTTGGGCGGTAAACTCGTAAGTTGGTCGTCTCGAAAACAAAACTGTGTCTCAACTTCGTCGACGGAGGCAGAATATGTCGCCGCCGCTAGTTGCTGTTCACAGCTTTTGTGGACGAGAATCCAACTACGAGATTTTAATTTTCATGTTGATAAAATTCCCATTTATTGTGACTCAAAAAGTGCTATTGCGATGACGAGTAATCCGATACATCACTCGAGAACGAAACACATAGATATTCGTCACCACTTCATCAAAGAACATGTCGAACAAGGGACGATTGAATTGCACTACGTCACAACCGAAGATCAACTGGCCGGCATTTTCACAAAACTGTTGGATGTCAAACGATTCCAACACCTAGTGACTATGTTGGGCATGTTGAATATTCAGTTGTGATCAATCGACCCTACATGAACTTTGATAAAGTGCACATATTTCCTTTTCCACTTCACTCCATTTTCTATGTGTCGTCTGAATTATGTCTTTTGAGGGGGAGTTTTCGATGAAGGGGAGCATCTGATTTTTCCATTACGTAAAAAAAAGGGGGGAGTTTTCGATTAAGGAGGAGCGTCTGATTTTTCCATTACTTAAAAAAGGGGGAGTTTTAGATTAAGGGGGAGTTTCTGATTTTGCCTTTATAAAAATAAATTTTTTTTTGGGTTGAAATTTTAAAGTTTGGTCAAATTGAGTCAAAAGTGGACTGATTAAAATGTTTTGGGTTGAATTTTAAATTTCTGGTCAAACAGGGTCAAATTGGACCAATTGAATCTCAATTGGACTCAATTTTGACCAAGCCCGCGAAAATCAGATCTGAACCCAGCTTTGACCAAGCCCACGAACTTCGGCCCATTTACACAAAATTTCGCATGAACAGTGACTAAAACGCCTAAAACCCCAAAACCCTTAACGTTGTTCACAATCCTAAATTCCCGAGAAAATTCAAAATTTCGCAACCCCTTATTTCAAAAATTTCGCAACTCCTCGCATCGTCGTCGTCGTCAAATCTGCTTTCAAACTCTGTTTCCTGCTAACTCCGTTGTCACAAATCAGCTTTTCGGTATGAATACAGCTCAAATAAATCGATTTCCATTCATTTTATCCTGTTTTGCCCCGTTTTGATTAAATCTGTTAGGTTAGAATTAATTTTTTCGCGGCCTCTGAATCGAACGCATGTTAGATTTTTGATGTTTTATAACCCCAAATATGCACTGCCCATCTAATTACGAGTCGATTGAGTCCAAATTGTTGCATTTTGGTTGAGATTTGAGTAGGTCTAAGGCAAAAATCACTGCGTCGTTTCGAACGTTTTCGCACCATGTTCTTCGCCGAGAAAATTTTCAGAAAATTGAGTTAAACGTTAAATTTTGCAGCTACAGTGAGGAAGGTCCCGCGAAAATTTTTTCCGAGAAATTTCTTACGTTGAAATTTTCGCTACTACAGTGAGTGAGATCCCGCGAAATTTTTATCCGAGAAATTTCCAGCGTTAAAAATTTTCGCTGCTACAGTGACTAAGGAAATGCGAAACTTTCGTCCGAGAATTTACATGTGTTAAAATCCTTTTTCGGTGCTACAGCATGTTAAGTCCCGCGAAAGTTTATCTGAGAAAATCTTTTTCCCTCACGACAAAATTTTCTCTGCTACAGTGAGTTTAGCCCCGCGATATTCTAATACACTTCACCTCACATTACATCTTTTCGCATCTTCATTGTTTCGCAACCACAGCAAAACACGAAATTTTCCATGCATACGAAATTTTACACTGCGAAATTCTAAGTGCTGAGACATTTCTCATTACATGCGAAAGTTTTGACTACTTGCGAAAATTCTCGACATGTCTACGTGTTATAAACTGCGAAATCTCCATTACATGCGAAATTTTACACAAAATGCTAAAATTTTCTCAACATGTCTATGTACTATTTTAGGCCACTTCCATTGTTTCATCCACGACTTATTTATGTCCATACGAGCTAATCATATTACAATTACTGTCGAGTACAGATATGACTAACAAAGATCAAGCTACGCTTGAAGCACTTGAGGCGGCTGCAATCCAAAGGGACGTCGCTCGCATCGAACTCAACACGCGTACCTATGTCCCACCACCCGACCAGATCTTCCCACTCAGTCAATGGGCGGCCCTGATTCCCAACAACTACATGGTGGACTTGGACAGCTTTCGGTGTGATGCCCCCGTCATTGTAGAAATCCTCAAAGGGCACCCACTTCGCCACGCCCTCACACATGGCGAGCCAGAAGCACATGTGTATCTTCAACAATTCTGGCATACGCTGCAGATAGCTGGACCACTCCATCTTGCCAAAACCTTATCCGCCAACATTGATCAAGAAACGGTGGTCCTCACTCGCAAAATAGTACAAGAAGTACTTCAACTTCCTGTCTACTCTCCCTACGATCCACTACCGACGCACGAACAACTCATTGAAGACATTGACAGACTGGGCTATCAACCAGATAAAAAGAAGAAGAAGGGCCCACTTGTCCTCAGTGAAGTCACCACCTGCAATCTACCTCAACCATGGCGAACACTGTACCTGCTGGTGAACAAATGCATGTCAGGGAAGCATGCTGGTCAGGACCGCGGCAACTTTCAAATTCTCACCATCCTCACCGGCATCGCCTACAACCGCAAGTACAACTACGCCGACATAATCTGGATGGATCTCGTCTCCATGATCCATCGTCGCGACCGAGAAGTCGCCAAGGGAGTCACGAACCGCTTCGTTCCTTACATGCGGTGGCTCCCAGCTCTCATCAAACACTTCCGCTTGCACTCCACCAACATACGCATCCGGCCGGCAGCGGAACACTTCATCATCCCAACTGTCGAGAAGTTCGCTAAGAAAAACACTCCGGCGAAGGATCGACACGCCATGATAATTCCGGACGAAGTGCTCGCCTACGCAGACCAGACAAATCCGCACGTCCGTGAATATCGTGCCACAACCGCCACATTCCGTGAAAGCCCCCGACCTCTAACTACTGTCCCTACGGCGCAGATCAACCCCACTGCGCCTATCCCCGGGACTAGCCAAACCCCCACCACCACCTCCAAAAAGTCATCGAGTCGCGCCGCATCCTCTTCCACCCGCGTTACGAAAAAACGGTCGCGTGAGGATGACGTAAGCCGCCCCACGGAGCGTCGATCGAAACAAAAACACGATCGACCTCCTCAGCCACAAATAAGCCGAGCCGAACCAATAGGTACAGGAGGTGATGTGTTCACCTCCCGAGTAAAAGACGTGGAATCTGGCTCAACCACGCAAACGACCCCACCAACCCACTTATCTTCCTCTCTACAGGAAGATATTTCATTCCACGAGGAGCCACGTATACCATCGACATCCCACTTGGAGATGGTCGATGTTGAAACAAGCAGTCCCTCGCCTCAGACTGCATCCTCTTCATGCACATCGAGTATAATGCCCTCACTCCCCATAGTTTCACACGTTTCTAGGACACATACACCTTCTACCACACCACAGAGTCTTCGTGACTCTGTCAGAACGCTCGGTGATGTCTCTGTGACTGAGAGCGGAAGACCTAGCACGGCCAACATCACAACAACCGTGAGCCTAGGCTATCATTCGATTGAGTCTGCCTCATCGATGATGCCAACGGGAAGTCTGAGTGACCCTGTCTTTTCCCGTCCTGTGCAAACGGGCCCGATTCGGTGTCAGTTGGATTTCTTCGTGATTCCAACTTGTTAGATTTACCCCACTTCGTCACCGAGACTGCGCTAGAGACACGTCTTCAAGAGTTCGCAAAGACTCCTGAGGCGTCGATTCTCCATAAAGTCTACGGGCGTCTCGATGCGTCCACCGTCGACAAAGGCAAAGGTGTGGCCCCGGAGACGCCACCACCAATGCAACACACGGACGCAGACGCTGTTCTCTCCTCCATCTCCGCCAAGGAGCTCTTCTACATCCTCCGAGCCCGATTTGAATCCATGACGGAGCTTGACGAGGAAGAACAGCAGATGAAGCGAATAATGACTCAACCACTGACTTGCCGTGTTCAAGGCGAGTCTAGCAGGATCAGGCGCGACGATCAAGACGATGATCAAGATCGCCGCGAGGGGGAGAATAGGCAGCACGGCTCACAGTCCCAAGGACTCATGCAATCAACGCTGCCCTCCTCCTCTGGACCTGAAACGACACCCGCAACAGAAACCTCACACCTCACTAGCCAAAAATCCCACCTTATCTACCCTGAGCCACTAGCCAAATCACCCTCACCACAACCCACTACCGTCTCCGAAACTAATCGTCACATCGGCGTTAGAGACCACCCCCACACCTTCTCCGCTCGCCACCACGGAACCTCTAACTGTCACATCGACGTTAGAGGCTGTAACGACCCTACTTTTCTAACCAAGATTAGTGGCGGATTTCCGCAACGTAAGCCGCGGAAGGCTCGTCAATTAAAAACTTTTTCCTAAAAATTAATATAATATAATAAAATATTATTTTACATATTAGTATCTGTACAACGGGCGTAGCCCCAAAAATGTCAAAAGAACAAAAATCCTATTATCGCTCCACAGGTCTTCATCCATGTACCGCCCCGCCCTTAAAAGTCCGTGGAGCACCGCCACCAGCCGCCTCAGTCTTGACGCGCATCGGCGTCAGACTCAGTACCTACAACACGTAAACACTGAGCGATTTGCCCAGTAGGTGAATAAAATGCATGTATGCACGTGAAAGCTCATTCCCGATCCCAATATCTCACATGCAATGTTCACTCTTTCTTTTCCCACAATCCTATCAAACACACAACACAGGGCCCTAGGTCAGACTCGACACCTCGCGTGCCCATAATAATAACATACGGAAGCTTACACTAGCAGCGTTTTGACGATCACGCAACTGCCCTGCTAGGCCGCTCTTCCGTAAGTGGTAGCCTACGCCGACAGCGTTTTGACGATCACGCAACTGCCCTGTCAGGTCGCTCCCTCCGCTAAAAATAAAATCACGACGGTTTTGCACCTCGGGACGTTCACGCCCGAGTAGAGATCGATCACGCCTGTCTGCCGTCAGGTGTCATACGAGTACCAACCTCGACTCCTCAACGAGTCAACAACAAAAATCACAAACTCTCATTCTACCCCGCTCGTCAATATTTTAAATCAACCGTCTCAACACGGTGTAAATATCTCACCCCTGTGATATGATATGCATATATCATGCATAAAAACGTGATAACGTATAAAAGCATGATCTACATGAAACGTGCGTAAAATATGTATAACACATAAATCACGTAAATCATTTAAGCACATAGAACCACATAATTGTGTTTACGTATTGTAGATGGATGATCCACCTACCTGTCCTCCCGCTATTGCTAAATAAGCGGTCTGATGGAACCCCTATAGGTCGATCCTCTGAATAAATAAATATTATTATATCAGTATATTTGTTAAACTGTATAAGTTTTTAAGTTCCCAAACCCTAATTATAGAAAACCCTAAAATTTATGAAAGCCTAAAAATAATGATATTCCTAAAAATAAATAAACCCTAAAATATTGAAAACCCTAGAAATAGTAAAATCCTAAAATACCGAAATTTATTAAATGTCGAAACTTTTACTTATCAAGAAAGGTAAATATCGAAATCTAGTCATTGAAAATGTCGAAGGCTTGTAAAATGTCGAGACCCTCTAACTATAAATGTCGAGACATCTAATAAAATATCGAGTTCTTGTGTCGACTTTCATTATATGGTGTCGACATATCGAAATCGTTTTATATAACAAATGTCGAGTTAAATATCGAGACCTAGATATAAGTTAATCGAATTCTTACTAAGTATCTAATCTAATGTCGAAATATCATTTCTTGAAAGAAGTCGAAACCATGGTAAAATGTCGAGATCAATTACTATTGAAAACATCTCGATACCTATTACTTCTTAAGATCTACTAAATGTCGAGATGTTTTATTACTCATGCCGAGATTTTTATATGTCGAAATGTTCATGAACTTTAAATGTCGAAATTTTTCATTACAAGTGTCAAGATCTTTATATATTGCGAAAGGTAAATCTCGAGAAAGCTTATTATTAACACTTCATGGTTCTCGAGATCCATATTACGAGCTTTCATAATTTCAAAATCACTTACCAAATCTCGAGATCATTTTTGTAATACTCCTAACATGCCGTAATCAATTAACATAGCTATCTCGACTTTGATGTGCTAAACTAAACCTATAATTCATGAAAACGCCCTATGACTCATCTTAAGGACACCTTAAGCTCCTGTATATCACAGAACCCTCTCGAAACCTCACCTAGCTATTCACATGATTATATGAATGTAAACAACGAAGACAACATCAATTATATCCAGTATGGGGAATCAATTTTTCGTTAAAGATCAGATTTTTGAGTGGCTAACCTTCTATGTCGTTGGAGTTGTTTCGATGCCTTCCTATTCAAGCTTTCCTTCTGTGATGATGAGGGTTTTTCTTTCGTTAACTAGTTCTTCCCACCTTCTATTACTTATATTTTGATTAGATAAATATGAATGCTTGGGAACTAGTCTTGATACATTTTCGTGGATCCTGGGTGTACCGAATATGTGGTCGCGTGTGCTTCCTTCATTATCGTTTGTCGTAACTCCTCGTTGTTAGGTACATAAAGACGGTTCTTGTATAGCAAAGCTCCATCCTCTCGGACGTTAAAATCTTCGGGTAGTGCCTCCTTCATTTTTAGGTAGAGTTCATCTTCTTCTTGTGTCTTCTTGATCTGTTCTAGCAGCTTGGGTTGGAGAGTTAGTGCTGCTAGTCTTGCCTCAACTTCGCCCAAATTAACTACCTCTATTCCAAGCTGATGTAACTCTGCATTCACCGCTTTTCGACTTAGCGCATCTGCGACTACGTTTGCCTTACCCGGATGATAGCTGATGACGCAATCGTAGTCCTTGACGAGCTCCAGCCATCTTCGCTGTCGCATATTCAGTTCCTTCTGGGTGAAGAAATACTTCAAACTCTTATGGTCTGTGAAGATCTCACATTTCTCTCCGTAGAGATAATGTCTCCAGATCTTCAGAGCGAAGACCACCGCTGCTAATTCGAGGTCATGGGTTGGGTAGTTCTTCTCGTATTCCTTTAGTTGTCGCGAAGCATAGGCAATCACCTTTCCGTTCTGCATCAGCACACATCCCAAGCCATTCTTCGAAGCATCGCTGTATACTGCAAATCCTCCGGCCCGTGATGGTATTGTCAATATTGGGGCAGAGGTAAGACGTTTCTTCAATTCTTGAAAACTTTGTTCGCATGCTTCAGTCCACTTGAACGGAACGTTCTTCCTCGTTAGATTGGTCAGTGTAGAGGCAATACTGGAGAAGTCTGCTATAAACTTACGGTAATATCCCGCAAGTCCCAGAAAACTACGGACTTCGGTAGGCGTAGTAGGTCGTGGCCAGTTATTTACAGCTTCGATCTTACTCGGGTCCACAGAGATTCCATTCCTAGAAATCACGTGTCCCAAGAAGGCTACTTGCTCAAGCCAAAATTCACATTTCTTGAATTTGGCGTAGAGCTGTTTCTCTCGCAGGATTCCTAAGACGGTTCGTAGATGGGTTTCGTGTTCGTCTCTTGTCTTAGAATAGATCAAAATATCGTCGATAAAGACGATAACGAACCGATCGAGGTAGTTTTTGAAGACTCGATTCATCAAGTCCATAAAAGCTGCTGGGGCGTTTGTCAGTCCAAAAGGCATGACCAGAAACTCGTAATGGCCGTACCTCGTACTGAACGCAGTTTTTGGAACATCTGCCTCCCTGATCTTTAACTGATGGTATCCCGAACGGAGGTCGATTTTCGAGAATACCGAAGCTCCTTGCAATTGATCGAACAGATCATCGATCCTTGGAAAAGGGTATTTATTCTTGATCGTGATCTTATTCAATTCTCGGTAGTCGATGCATAGTCGCATCGACCCATCCTTCTTTCGCACAAAAAGAACGGGTGCGCCCCACGGCGAGAAACTCGGCTGGATAAACCCTTTAGATAGTAGGTCCTCCAGCTGTTCTTTCAACTCTTTTAACTCGTTCGGTGCTAAACGGTAAGGGGCTTTAGAAATTGGGGCTGATCCTGGCATCAGATCTATCTTGAACTGTATTTCTCGATCAGGGGGTAACCCCGGGAGGTCGTCGGGAAATACGTCAGAGTATTCGTTAACTACAGGTACATCTTTTAGTTCCGGCTGAGGTAAGTCCTCCGCCTTCACTGCATATACGAGATAAGACTCACAACCTGACCTCAAGAGTCGTTGAGCCTTTAGAGCCGATATTCTTGGAATACTATTCTTATCTGATTTACCCGAAAAAGTGAATGCTTCTTCTTCGGGCAGTTGAAATTTAACGACCTTCTTATTGCAATCTATGATGGCTCCATATCTTGAAAGCCAATCCATTCCGAAGATGACATCGTAGTCATTCATCGGGATTACAATCAGGTCGGCACTCAAGTTCCTACCCTCAATAACTACGACGCATCCTTTCAGTACTTGGTTGGTATGCGTCGGATCCCCGTGTGGTAGAGTAACTACATAGTTGCATTCAGATAAGGTAGGAGATATTCCTACCTTCGTCACATACTTAGCCGACACAAATGAATGTGTGGCTCCAGAGTCAATTAGCACCGAAGTGGGCACGTTATAGATAGTTAACATACCCGTCACAACAGAAGGGTTCGTCTCGGCCTCCTCATTGGTAAGCGTGAAAACCCGTGCAGGAACCGGTGGAGGTCGAACTGGTGTTCGGGTCGGGTTCTGGGGCATGTTCGTGTTACAGTTCCTTGCATAGTGCCCATTCTTCCGCATCTGAAACACTGTGGATTTGGTTTGGGTCTGGGTTGATAACAGGCGCCGAAGTGGTAACGGCCACACTGTTTGCATTGGGGTGCTGGGTTTGGAGGTCTGCTCTGAATATTTACGGGTCCCTGATTCAGCGTCGGGCGCCAGTTCTGTTGGCCCTGGCGATTTCCTTGGCTACCTTGACCTTTGTTGAAAAATTGGCGCTTGCGGTCACTTCCAGGTTCTTGCTGACTCTCCCTCCTCTTCTTCGCCTCCTGAGCTTCGGAAATCTGAGCCTCAGCTTGCTCAGCTATCATGGCCCTTTCTGCTACTTGGGTAAATTCCATCTGTCTGGCCCCCGAGATACTTAAGTCGCGATAAAGCTCAGGTTTGAGGCCCGTAATGAACCTCGTCACCTTGAGCAGATTTGTTGCCACCATGTGAGGAGCGAAACGGGACAACTCCTCGAATCGACGGATATATTGAGTTACAGGCATTCCTCCTTGCCTGAGGTTCATAAATTCTAGCATCCGTCGTTCCTGTTCATGGGCAGTAAAATATTTGCCGTGGAACAATTCTCTAAATCGTTCCCACGACATATTCGTCGGATCTTCTGGGACTTTAACGGTATCCCACCAGAATCGGGCGTTTCATCTGAGCATGGAAACGGCGCACAAGACCTTTTCATTCTCAGGCACACGACTATATATGAACATATCATCTATAGTACGCAGCCAATCTTCCGCCACTGCTGGGTCCGTAGCATCAGCAAAGGTTGGGGGATCCATTTTCCGAAACCGTTCCCCTATAATTTCTACACGCGCTGGCTGTGGGGAAGGACGATGTTCAGACGAGCTATGATGATGGAGTAGCTCGTCGATTTGACTCGACTGGCGATTGATATGTTCCGACTGACGTTGAAGTAAATCGGTCAGTCGTAGAATAGTGGAGTCCCTTTCATTTGGAGGGGACTCCGGTTCAGCCCTACGGTTGGATTCAGCCACATGTTCACTACGGGTTCTTGGCATTTTTCAACTATTATCTACAATAATTCAAATAAAACACATATCAGATAACACATAATCACATAGTCAAGCATTTAACTTACAGGCCAGGCTGGTTCTCCAGGCTTTTGAGCGGCCGTACATGGACAGTCTACAGAATCTACTTCCTAAGCTCTGATACCACCTTTGACGACCCTACTTTTCTAACTAAGATTAGTGGCGGATTTCCGCAACGTAAGCCGCGGAAGGCCCGTCAATTAAAAACTTTTTCCTAAAAATTAATATAATATAATAAAATATTATTTTACATATTAGTATCTGTACAACGGGCGTAGCCCCAAAAATGTCAAAAGAACAAAAATCCTATTATCGCTCCACAGGTCTTCATCCATGTACCGCCCCGCCCTCAAAAGTCCGTGGAGCACCGCCACCAGCCGCCTCAGTCTTGACGCGCATCGGCGTCAGACTCAGTACCTACAACACGTAAACACAGAGCGATTTGCCCAGTAGGTGAATAAAATGCATGTATGCACGTGAAAGCTCATTCCCGATCCCAATATCTCACATGCAATGTTCACTCTTTCTTTTCCCACAATCCTATCAAACACACAACACAGGGCCCTAGGTCAGACTCGACACCTCGCGCGCCCATAATAATAACATACGGAAGCTTACACTAGCAGCGTTTTGACGATCACGCAACTGCCCTGCTAGGCCGCTCTTCCGTAAGCGGTAGCCTACGCCGACAGCGTTTTGACGATCACGCAACTGCCCTGTCAGGTCGCTCCCTCCGCTAAAAATAAAATCACGACGGTTTTGCACCTCGGGACGTTCACGCCCGAGTAGACAGATCGATCACGCCTGTCTGCCGTCAGGTGTCATACGAGTACCAACCTCGACTCCTCAACGAGTCAACAACAAAAATCACAAACTCTCATTCTACCCCGCTCGTCAATATTTTAAATCAACCGTCTCAAGACGGTGTAAATATCTCACCCCTGTGATATGATATGCATATATCATGCATATAAACGTGATAACGTATAAAAGCATGATCTACATGAAACGTGCGTAAAATATGTATAACACATAAATCACGTAAATCATTTAAGCACATAGAAACACATAATTGTGTTTACGTATTGTAGATGGATGATCCACCTACCTGTCCTCCCGCTATTGCTAAATAAGCGGTCTGATGGAATCCCTATAGGTCGATCCTCTGAATAAATAAATATTATTATATCAGTATATTTGTTAAACTGTATAAGTTTTTAAGTTCCCAAACCCTAATTATAGAAAACCCTAAAATTTATGAAAGCCTAAAAATAATGATATTCCTAAAAATAAATAAACCCTAAAATATTGAAAACCCTAGAAATAGTAAAATCCTAAAATACCGAAATTTATTAAATGTCGAAACTTTTACTTATCAAGAAAGGTAAATATCGAAATCTAGTCATTGAAAATGTCGAAGGCTTGTAAAATGTCGAGACCCTCTAACTATAAATGTCGAGACATCTAATAAAATATCGAGTTCTTGTGTCGACTTTCATTATATGGTGTCGACATATCGAAATCGTTTTATATAACAAATGTCGAGTTAAATATTGAGACCTAGATATAAGTTAATCGAATTCTTACTAAGTATCTAATCTAATGTCGAAATATCATTTCTTGAAAGAAGTCGAAACCATGGTAAAATGTCGAGATCAATTACTATTGAAAACATCTCGATACCTATTACTTCTTAAGATCTACTAAATGTCTAGATGTTTTATTACTCATGCCGAGATTTTTATATGTCGAAATGTTCATGAACTTTAAATGTCGAAATTTTTCATTACAAGTGTCAAGATCTTTATATATTGCGAAAGGTAAATCTCGAGAAAGCTTATTATTAACACTTCATGGTTCTCGAGATCCATATTACGAGCTTTCATAATTTCAAAATCACTTACCAAATCTCGAGATCATTCTTTGTAATACTCCTAACATGCCGTAATCAATTAACATAGCTATCTCGACTTTGATGTGCTAAACTAAACCTATAATTCATGAAAACGCCCTATGACTCATCTTAAGGACACCTTAAGCTCGTGTATATCACAGAACCCTCTCGAAAACCTCACCTAGCTGTTCACATGATTATATGAATGTAAACAACGAAGACAAAATCAATTATATCCAGTATGGGGAATCTATTTTTCGTTAAAGATCAGATTTTTGAGTGGCTAACCTTCTATGTCGTTGGAGTTGTTTCGATGCCTTCCTATTCAAGCTTTCCTTCTGTGATGATGAGGGTTTTTCTTTCGTTAACTAGTTCTTCCCACCTTCTATTACTTATATTTTGATTAGATAAATATGAATGCTTGGGAATTGGTGAGTGATTAGACAGGTTGAGTTTTTCCCTTGGAGTGAAGAAATCTTATTCTTAATTGTATTTAATCAAACTTGGGTCTAGGTGTCGAATTTTTCCACTATAGCCCAACTAGTTTGTCCCAAAAATTAAGTAGTTTATATTTGATATTTTGTGTTAATTTCGATCTAAAATTATTAATATTTATATTTCCATTGCATAACTTAAATTTCATTTGTAAATTTCCTAATCTGAAAAACAACGTATAAATAATTATAGCAAAATCCCGTGTTAAATTTGCTGGTATTACAGAGGCCACCACCACATCTACACCCCCAGTTACCCAAATCATCCTCGCCAAAACCATCACCTCAACCGAACCACCAGAATCCCCACCACAACCTTCCCCACAATCCACAAATTCCTCTGACGCAACACCCTCGCCACCACATAGCCATACCCCTCTCAACATCGATTCCAACCTGGCTTCCGAGGACGTCTACTGCGCACAGAACGAGATCGAAGCCTACATCTTCAACGATGAATGGCTATACACGCCCGCCGATGCAGTAGCAGCCAGGAAGCTGGTGGAAAATGCTCGACGTCTGCTAAAGGAAGCCTCGCTCACGCTAATCAACACCGCAGACGACGAGAACGGAGAGGAGTACGACGCTGAACCTGCCGAGCTCGAGAACATCCTACAATTCCAAGCGCAGCAAACCGAGGCTCCTGCTGCTCAAACGGATGTGCCCACGGTGGACATACCGGAAGCACCGTGGGAAAACAAAAAGATAACCGCGCCGTTTCAAGAAGAGATCAGGAAGAGGATCTGGCGGCGCAAGGAGCAGATAATCACAACCTTCGACGAGTATGAGCTGATGAACATCCAAAATTGGAGCGAGGAAAAGAAGAAGCTCTATCGATGGAGCCTTCTTTGCAACAAGTGCACAAAGAGGACGCTATCCGATGAGGAAAACATTGCTCAGGAAATGAATCGGGCCCCCATCTGCAAAGTCACTGACCTCCGCCAAGAATCGAAAGGACCTGTCCATTACCCAGTGTTCACAGTAATGAGGCAGGATGAGAGCTACAGTGAAGTCAGTGAGGCGGACTTCAAGTTTCTGCGCCTGGGTGACCTATACAGCATGCTGGAATCCATGAAACAGTTCAGACTCATCCTCAGAAGTTATGGACATCTCGTACGTGCTGAACCGGTCACCATGGGATATGTGGCTCTCAAGCGCCACATGCTCCGACAGGTCAGATTCTTCGCCACCCACGATCTGCAGATGGCGGTGGAGCACAACCTGAAGAAGGTGAATCTGACTCGCCCATCTTTCAAGAACGCGGACGACTACCGAGAAGGCGATGTAATCGACGGAGACGATCCGGCGATCGCCTACTCGAAATACAAGGGAAAGATGAGGCTGCTGCGCTGTTCCGAAGTTGCAAAGTTCTCGGATGGGACGCTCACCATCATCCAAGACAAACTCATGAGGATTTGCCGCATCCTTTCGGAAGAAGATCCTCTCTGCCGATCCAAGTTCGCGAAGCTCATTGACGCTATAGCTGATCAAATGGTACTTCGAAGGAATCTCCGCGCCTTCGAGTTCAAGGTAGGGCTTCGCGATACACTCACACGCTAATCCACCATCCCAATGCCCAAGATCCAAGACTCCCAACAATTGACACAAAGGGGGAGATTGTTAGGATATTTAGTGATTGTGTCAATAGTTTAAGTCTTGGGATTTATATTGTAATTATCCTTTAGCTTGGGCTTTGGACTAGAATGTAATTATTTAATTTTTGGTGTTTGGGCCTTAATATACCTAGGGTTAATGTGGTATATAAGGTGTTACCAACACCATTTGAAAGCTAATCAAAGATCAAAAGGCTAACCCAAGTTTTCACACACTACACACACTACAAGGTGAGAAAGTCTCCCTTTTCATTCCATCAAAGCCTCTTTGATTCCTTGTTTGGTGCATTCGGGACCAACAGTATGGTGTATGGGTTGATGAGGATGGATGAGTTTGTGAGTGGGTCGATGGGAGAGGGTTGTGGGGTTGGGAGGTTTGCTTGTGCTGAAGTACCCTCTGAGACGGGTGATTTTCCAGTGTTGCGTCAGGACGTCTCATTGGCTGCCAGCACTTTCTCCATCATCTTGTCTTCAAGTGATCTGATGGCCTCATAGAGAGCTGTTTGGAAGTGTGCTTCAGTCACAAACTAGGCGGACGCCTCCGTTGATAGACCAGGTCGACTAATGTCGCCTGTTGTCAGCCCTTGAGCTATCGCCATCTCCTCAGGCTAGCTCGTAGTCACTTGAGGTTGTGACTTCCGAGACTTTCATCCAATCCTCGATTTGAATCTTGAAGATTATCATCTACGAATGTTGTGGCAGGTTAAGATTGAACCTGCGTATCAGACACCGGTGGTAATGAGTGGATTATGGGATTCGGCCTTAGCACTTGGAGTGATGACTGGTGGCGTGTCTGATGTAGTGGTAACAGATGTGAAGAGGGACTCGAACGGGATGCTCAGTCGCCTTGGAGTCCTTGTATAATCAAATTTCCTCGTCTGATCGGTATCGGACGGGGTAGCCGTGTGAGGAGATGATCTGTGTACAACATCCTCACTGGGTGGTTCTATCAAAGGAGGCCCTTAAGATGTGAGCATGGGAATGTCGTTCTCTGGGGCAGGCGTAGTAACCTGTGATGGTGGACTGTGCCCCGTTTCTACTTCGGGTTGTATTGCCTATTGCAGGATCTCCTCAATCGATCCCTGGTACACGCCGACAATGATGGGCACTTCAGCACCAAGTGACGGTAGTGGAGCCTCTAGTTCCAACTCTTGTGCCACCGCGTCAATCAGCATGGCGTCATCGTCTGGTACTTGGTGTTTCATGAGTTGGAGGCTCCTGTTCTAGCTCATGAGCCCCTTGATCTATTAGCTCGGCTTCAGGGCTAGGTTGGTGCTGTTGTCGTTGGGGAGGGTCATGAAAATCTGTCGGGGGATCCTCTAATCATCTGCTCCATGAGATGATTCTCCCAGCATTACAGCCTATAGACGTCTCCCGAGGGGTCGGCGAGACGAAGCAGCTCGAATGGGATCACATCGACGGCTGATCCAGGTCTGTGAGCCTCGGATTGTGGAAGAATTTCAGTTTTGGGGGCTGGTAGTTCCCTCCTGGAGGTAGACGATGGATGTTGTCGTGCATCTTCATGAGTTGTCGGATGATGACGTTGAACCACCGGGCATACGAAACATTCTTCGATCTTGTCTGATTTGTTCTGCTAGATCGTTCCAGATTAGTTGAGCGGAATCGTAATTCCGCGAGAATACTATGCCGCGGAAAATGCGGAGACTGTTGTCGATGCCTTTGTCAAACCCTGCGTGCTTTGGCGATAGACACTTGTTGATTATGCCGAACAGTGTCTTCCATGGGCGTGGGATTCCGTTGCTCTGGACTTGTGCAAGCTTGGTGAGCTGTGGACGGTATCCCATATGTAGAAAGCCACGCACCATCTCAGCATCTGAGGGCAAAGGGTCATAGTTTTGGCTGTACGGTAGGTCTAGGACGAGTTCGAAGTCATCCTTGCTGAAGCTTACGTGTCTCGTCCCGAGGACCGTCGTGAAGCGATAAGATTCACTGACTACCAAGCTCTTAATTCTTCCTAGAACTGTTGTCAGTATACCATGGGCACTGATGCCGTCACCGTGAGCGCGTGCCAGAGGGAATGGCCTTGCAGTACAGACACCATGATCTCGTCCAGACACCTGAAGGTAGTCAGGTCGAGCTGGAAGTTGGTGTCTTGAACCTTGAGGTACAGGTTCTTCTCGAAAATATGATTGCATGTCGGATAGTGATTTATCTGAAAAATTAATTTGAAAACTACAAAAGGGATAATTGCAATTTTCGTCCCCTGGTTATACCTCAAAAACACTTTTGGTCCCCCGAAAACACGCTTCATCACTGTTAGTCCCTCAGTTATTTTCCGTTAATCAATAATAGTCCTTTCCGTCAGTTGACCGTCAATGTAACGTCCGTCCCATACCGGGTGTCACTGTAGCATCCGTCCCTATCGGGACCCGTAGGGTTGGGCCCACCACACTCCGACTGATAGTCTGGCCCCACTGTACCACCACTTAACCTTTCAGCGTGCTTCGTCCTCGCTCACACGCACCCTGGGCAAACTTCCCAGGGGGTCACCCATCCCAAGATTGCTTCAAGTCAAGCACGCTTAACTTTGGAGTTCTTTTGGATGGACTCCCGAAAAGGTAGGTCGACCTTATTGATATGAGTAGTACTATCAATTCTTTTGTACGATTCTTAGCCTGACACGCCCATACATTGTCAGTCTCAGTATCCCCTCTCATTCGGGTGTCGGATCGGTTCGTTCATGTACCCCTTCGCCTAGAAGCCTGCCAGGAGCCGCTCCTTGTCCGTGCATCTCCTTGGCACCAACAATCACTCCCCGCCCTCGTCGGCCCCGGGCTTCACATGCCCACCAGCTTCCGTCTGGTTCGTCCCCGAACCAGCACCGTACTGCGAGAGGTTGTGCTCTGATACCACCTGTAACGTCCCGTCCCACACCGAGTGTCACTGTAGCACCCGTCCCTATCGGGACCCGTGGGGTTGGGCCCACCACACTCCGACTGATAGTCTGGCCCCACTGTACCACCACTTAACCTTTCAGCGTGCTTCGTCCTCGCTCACACGCACCCTGGGCAAACTTCCCACGGGGTCACCCATCCCAGGATTGCTTCAAGTCAAGCACGCTTAACTTTGGAGTTCTTTTGGATGGACTCCCGAAAAGGTAGGTCGACCTTGGTGATATGAGTAGTACTATCAATTCTTTTATACGATTCTTAGCCTGACACGCCCATACATTGTCAGTCTCAGGATCACCTCTCATTCGGGTGTCGGATCGGTTCTTTCATGTACCCCTTCGCCTAGAAGCCTGCCAGGAGCCGCTCTTTGTCCGTGCATCTCTTTGGCACCGGCGATCACTCCCCGTCCTAAAACATTTGGACCATTTCTCGATTTGTGCGTGATCCTTGCGCAGGGGCCATGCTAATCTTCTATGTATGGGCGTGTCAGGCTAAGAATCGTATAAAAGAATTGATAGTACTACTCATATCACCAAGGTCGACCTACCTTTTCGGGAGTCCATCCAAAAGAACTCCAAAGTTAAGCGTGCTTGACTTGAAGCAATCTTGGGATGGGTGACCCCCTGAGAAGTTTGCCCAGGGTGCGTGTGAGCGAGGACGAAGCACGCTGAAAGGTTAAGTGGTGGTACAGTGGGGCCAGACTATCCGGAGTGTGGTGGGCCCAACCCCACGGGTCCCGAGGGACGGATGCTAAAGTGACACCCGGTATGGGACGGGACGTTACAGTCAAAAACTAACGGATTTGACCAGTTAGCTCCGTTAAAGCGGCTTTGCGACGGATTTTAGCGACGGAAATTCCGTTGCTAAAGTGAAAAAAATTAAAATAATAAAAAAAGGATATAGCGACGGAATCCGTCGCTAAACAAAAAAATAAACGCCTTTAGCGACGGGTTTTCCGCGCTAAATCTGGAAAAAAAAAATAAAAAATAGAAACAGTGACTGCCGATTAGAGAGAAGACGGTTAGAGAGCCGATTAGAGAAGACGTTTAAGCTGCCCACGAAAATCTCTTCTTGGACCCTCGAGATTTTGAGGGTTTCTTTGATGTAAAGAACGGCGCCGCTCATCACCACAATATCTGATCCACAATCAAATCGCAGTCACATGTAATGAAATTAGAAAAGCGACCGATTGTGGGTTTGAATCGAAAGTACCATAGCCCAAGAGAATGGAGGTGGTGGAAGCCAAAACGACACATGCCACGTAGCTGTTGAGGTGAGCTTTCAGCAAACGTCTTTGTTCTTCCTCCATTAATGGCGTTTTTCAAAATTTTTTTCCAGATTTAGCGACGGAAAATCCGTCGCTAAAGGCGTTTATTTTTTTTTCGTTTAGCGACGGATTTTCCGTCGCTATATCCTTTTTAATTATTTTAATTTTTTTCAACTTAGCGATGGAATTTCTGTCGCTAAAATCCGTCGCTAAGCCGCTTTAACGGAGCTACTGGTCAAGCCGTTAGTTTTTGACGGTCAACTGACGGTAAGGACTATTACTGATTAACGGAAAATAACTGAGGGGCTAACAGTGATGAAGCGTGTTTTCGGGGGACCAAAAGTGATTTTGGGGTACAACCGGGGGACGAAAATTGCAATTATCCCAAAAACAAAACATTAGTTCAAGGATTTAATTGAGTCGTAAATTTATTTAATCAAACTATAATAGTCTATCATGTCATAGTATGTTTGATAAATTTGTAATTGAAATTCATTTTCACACTAGGTCATACAAAGTGAATTTCCACTTATGTATGTAAGAAGTATGGTCGAAAATGTTCTAAGTGTTTAGCACTACTATTCACTCCGTGAAGTTTTTCGCACGTAGAATTGAATTTTCAATTTTGGTTTACCAAGTGCTGATTTTTTATTCAAATCTCTTCAATTTTGCGATCGAAAATTTATTCACTAAAGTCTGCTACAGTGAAAGAAGACTTAGATAATTTTACTAAGTGTTGAACGTTATACGCGTAGTACTGTAGCCGAAAAATTTTTTAAGATCGAGAAAAAATTTCGTGTAAATTTACGATCGAGAAAATTTATTTCAACGTAAATTTACAGCAGAGAAAATTTTCGCGCGTGAATAAATCTTCGTTGTGAAAGTTATCAAGCGAGAAAATATTTCGATTTTAAAACAGCTTTTTGTTGTGAAATTTTACGATCGACAAAATTAAAAACGAGAAACGAGGTGACTCGCCGAGAAAATTTTCAATCGATTAAAATCATTGCTACGTACTTTTACGATCGAGAAATTTTTATCGTCGAACAAATAGTTTTATCGCCGCTGAAGATTTACTATCGAAAGAAAATGAAATCGAAAGTACTGTTTTCGATGGTAATTTTGAGCTCGAAACTTAATCGCATCTATTTTATCAGTTTCACTCTTAAGTTTTTCGCACGCATAAAATCCCAATTATATTTCTAGATATTAAGAAGCTTTTCGTTCTACGTCATTTATCTTAACGATTAAGTCAGAATTCAGCAATCGAAAACCTTATTCGACTCAAACAGTAATTTTATCAAATCTAAATTCAATTGACACTGTTTGCGCTCGAAAAAGTTTTTCGACGGCTTCAAACGTTCAAAAACCCAGTTTAAGTCTAAACTCATATTCTAACTTTAAGACGCAGATTTTCTTAACACGTAAATAGGCCTTAATCTTTGCGAATAACCACAAAATGCACATTCAAACGGTGTTAAATGCACACAAACTTCATATAGGTGTCGATTCTACCTTAAAAGACTATTTCGGGTGAAAATCGAAGGATTTGAGTGAGAAATAGGTTCTTCTTTTTAAGTTTTACGAGAGTGAAAATAGAATTTGATGAGACACTGTTCATTTTTCGATTAGGTTTGCGTGAGATAAAATTTTTCGACTGCTAAAGGTTACTTTTTCTAATTGGGCTGATTGGACGTTTTGAGTTCGCGTATTATACAGGCCCAATTATGATTTTCCGCTCGAGAAACTCCGATCGATAATACTCACTTGGTTCCTGTTTAATTTTCGCTCGACAAATTGGAGGCAAAAATTAGCATTTGGTCCCAAATCAATTTTCGCTCGAGAATCTGCGATCGAAAATTACGGAATTCACCCAAATTTTTTTGGTGTAATGTCCCGTGTATATATATATAATGAATAAGAAATGTACAGATGAGCGGGAGATGACCTCCGCGTCCAACCAGTAACATGCTACTGAGCTCAAACTATAACTAAAGACCCAACCAATCCACAATGAAAATTAAAAAGAATGAACCCTATTCCCTACCAAGCCACACGCCATAATTTGCGTATGGCAGCGCGCTGGAGGTCGTATTTCGTGGAAGTACCACTAATACGCATGATGACCAAGGCAAGGACAGCCCCCACAAGCCTGTGAGGCGAGGTGATGATCCCTTCCTTCCAACGCCTATTTCACTTAATAATCACATAGTTACTCCACCTTTATTATTAAAATTGAAGTGCAATTAACTCCCTGAAATTCCGAGCAGTGACATTGATTTTCGATCAATCTACGATACTAGGAACACAAATGTCGAAATGTTAGAGTTAATCATTACTAAATTTTAACAAAGGCTCCCCATTAATTTCTGTATCAATGCCATAAATTCCATATTTTGTAAATCGTGAAATCCTCTCATGATGCGCGTTGTATCATTTTTCGATCGAAAAATTTCTGCACACCTAGAGAAAAGATATCAAAGATATTTGGAGCTCAAGGCATTTTATTTTGCAAATGCTCCCCCTCAAATAATGCACCTAAATTGAGATCTCATGCGAAGTCATAAAATCAATCCAAGTCAAAATTCATAAAACACGCAATTGGTCATTTTAGCCTAGATACATGGTCCCCTAATCATGTAGTCAAAAAGTTTTGCGTGAGTGTATGAGCAAAAACAAATATTCGCATTTTTAACAATTCAGCTCAAATACTGCGTATCAGAATGTGTGAAAATCGCTTTTAATCAATTCCGCAAAGATGTAAAGCAAAATTGCATTTAAAATGCATGAACTATCTTTTATATGTATATATTTTTTTTTATTTTTCATAGCATGTAATAAAAAAAGGGACGAAAAATTTCAAGAAAAATTATCATTTGTCCATATAACTTTTCGTATGAATATTAATATATTTTTGTATGGAGTCATATTTTGCTTCGATCATTGTCACGTCTAAACTTTCACAAGACACTTGCCATGATCATATGCCGTCAAGTCACGTCAGCAAACTATAGTCCTAACTTAAAAGTATGATCCATTTCGACAATTCTCACTAGGTTCACTCTAGCGCTCATTTATTTTTACCTTGGGATTAATATATTATATCACTCAAGTTATCACAAGCAATATTAAGTCACTTTACCTGTGATCGAGGCACTTTTAATCATTTCACCTATTCGAAAGATCGTCGATTTGGAATCAAAGGGACTTTGAATGATTTTTAATTTGGCTCTGACTTAGAAGGGAAGGAAAATTTTGAGAAAAGTGAGCTTTTCGTCGTCTTCCATTTCTTCGTCGTTCTCCTTCTTTTGGCATTTTTCTCTTATCTTTTTGTCATTCTCATCCTTTAATTATTTTTTCGTATAAGTCTACACTTGCTCAAGCTGAAGCTCCGTTTCTCTACGAGGCTGAGAGATTATCTATGGCGAAGTTCTTGTTGTTGGTTCTTGGGCCGATACCGTGCCCCTTTTCTCTTAATCCCTAGAGAGGTTTCGGAGATTATGGATTTGAAGAAGTTCACAGTTATGGAATTCGTACCCAAGGCCATGCTCCTCTTCTCGTTTCCCGATATAAGACCGGATTATCGTCGGAGAAGTTCACTTCAAGATGCTCCACTTCCAGCCGTTCTGACGAGCGTACGAGATTATCGATGGAGAAGTTCACAGCAAGATCCATGCCCCCTTGTGATGATTAGAATTTTTTTTAATAGTCGAGAGGCAGGTTGTTTTGAAAGATTGAAATATTTCAAAATGGATGACTAAAGGCTATTTTAAAATATTGAGATTTTCTATATGCCTTAGTCATTTTCCTAACGATCTAACGCAATGCGAGTATGAGGCCAAGAATCACTACTTAAGACAAGCAATTGACGTGTGACTCGCTCAGGATTAAATTCACGGAAAAGAAGAATAAAACGGATAGAATCCTCACTTATATAGAGTGGCTTTGTGTTTAGTGGAACAGGCTAATGACCCTTTTGACACAAGAATGCGACTTAGACTGTCAAAATTAAGCAATTAACGAGTCGCATGTCAGGGAAATCTTATTTGTGACTTAGATCGAGCATCCTAAAGATATCGTCACTCCCCTAATATATAGGTATATGTATAATATTTTTTGAATTTTTATAATTTATTTTTATAGTTTTACTTAAAAAAATTATTTTTATTTTCACGCAAGACATAGCATTGAAAAGTGAAAACACATAGAAGAGGACATGTTAGGTCCCGATTTATCAACTCAATTATCCTAGACTTGAATCCTAAGGAAATCGATTAGAATCATACGATTTGAAGATCGATCGAAAAGCTTTTCTATTGAGCGCTCTAGAGAGAAACTTGGTAGTGAGAGAATGATTTCTGATTTTCTCTCTCTAGGATTGGATTTACAAGCCTTGCGGATCAATTCTCAAAATTCTCTATTAATCACAATGTTTGTACATCTATTTATACCAAACATACTTGGTATAATAACAAACTAAGTCATAAACTAAGGACTATTACAGTAAAAGCCCCAATCTACGAGGACAACTAATTAAATCAATGCACAATTAAACTGATATCCTGCATTCTCCCCCTTTGTGCTTGGTCCCTCTTCCACGCTGTCTGTGCTCATCGGGCATAGTACGATCTGCACAAGCCCGTCACATGCTCGAAATTCCTGAGCGTGTTCCTCAGCTCTAGTCGCTCCTCGATATCATCCAATGTTCCATTAGGAGCGGTTGTTTTCTCACGTACCTATAGATCCTCAGCATTGTCTATATGTTGATTTCTTCCAACCATTTCTCTATATTTTGGCCGATGACCTTGAGCGTCCCATCACAAAACTTTTGTACTTCAGTCTTCAGCATCAGCCTTGTCTTTTTGGCAATTGGATTGTGGTAGGTGATGCCTAGGACTGACCTGATATGCACGTGATTGCTTCGATCTCAGGTCCCTTGTTGAGCGATACGGTCATGTTGACCTTCTTCATGTTGCTCTCCAGAGCCATCTAAAGGTCGTGCGCTGAAATACTTGACTTGGCGCATCATGTAGAGTCCCTCGAGTCCTTCTTTCTTGGTGAAGCCTTGAGGACCCTTGTATTTCTCCACATACAGCTGGTAGAGGTTGTACACCTCCTCGTTAGGGAGATACGGTAGGTCGTTCTTGCTCAATTCCTCTCGAGTCCTGTCTACTAGCTCATTGGCATAGTACGGTGTTGGAAGTCCTCCTTTGGCACAGAAGACGCGGCTGACAGATGAGAGATAGTCTCTTATAATGACTATTGCTTGTGCTTTAGTCATCCCCAGTCTCATGTCAGGTCCAAGGTGGATCAGCACCCAGAGATATGTCATTCTCTTCTGCTGATCCCAGTGGGAGATCCTTCTTAGCTCCAACTCATTCGGCTTCTTGACCTTGTCCGGTGACCTCCAAATATGCTCTCTAATTTCTTCAAGGAAGGGGATTTCTATTATGATGTTCTCCCATGGCGTGTCGATGTGGGGGAAACCGCCTGTTACGCAACAGCTCTGGAAGCCTTGGGAGCTCTTGGTCGTGATCTTCACCTTCCTGAAGCTCTTCGTCTTCTATTAGCACCAGGTCCACCGAAGCTTGTTGTAAGAATTGACCAACGTCCTTAAGCCGTTGTCTTTGATACTCATCGGTCATGGGATGGGCCATCCACTGTCTTTCGAACATGTACTTGTCGAGGAATTCATGTGGGTTGATGGCATGTCCTGATGGTCCCGATTGGTCTTGAGCAGCTGAGGGAGTAGCTTGAGTTGGAGCCAGGGCCACGAGCATGGCGGCACTTGCTTCTTCTTCAGGAAGCAAGGGGATTGTGAGAATCGTAGGTGTAGGTAGAGGCGTCCTTAGGGTGAAGGATGGGGGGTCGATTTGGGTTGTGTGAGTTATAGGAGTGGTGCGGTGCGTGGTGTGGGTTGTTTGGGTAGTTTGTGTGGTGGTTGGGTTTGTCCTGCTCCAGCGCCTGTCTGCGATGCGCCTGCGCCTTGAGTTTGACCTTCGTCTTGGCCACTTGATGAACTGGGCCTTTTCTCCCGCTCATGACGGTCCTGATCATCTGGATCATCATGTCTACATCGTGTGCGGGAGCCTTGGCCACGGCACGATTGAGTAGGTGGCTCAGGGTGATCCACAAGGCGCCGGTAGAGAGAATCTTCTTATGGGTAGGGAGCTTAATATAAGTTCCATGTTTTAAGCTATAATCTAACATGTTTTAGACATTGAAATATTTGAATTTTGTAGTTGTTCATATTTTTATCTAAGTTTAATTTCGAATAGCATGAAGAGTATTCGTGATCTTAAGTATATTAGGGGATTCTAGATTTCTGAAAGAGTTCATTCATATTGTTTGAATAGTTTTCGATATATATGAACAGTATGAAGTTTCACGAATTCGAGGGAATTTCGACATGAAATGTCGAGAGAAGCTATGGTGAATGTCGAAATCTAGGAAACCTCGAATCAAATGTCGAAAACTTATATAGATCAGAAATTAACTGGAATGTCGAGATGAATTCGGAAAATCTCGAGAGAAGTTGATTGTTTCGTAATTCGAAGACCTTTGAAAGATGGATGTCGTGAAGAGATGTCGAGATTGATAGGAATTATGGAATATAGATGTCGACATACTATCTCGAAATTGATATGGCAAATCTCGAGATAAGATTTCGAGATTAAGAAATAATACCGTCATAGAATCTCAAATATGAATCTCGAATGTACGAAATAAACCTCTGGATGTAATCTCGAGTGAATTAAACAAATCTCGAGATGTCTCGTGTTAGATAAATTTCGATATGTAATCTCGAAATAGATTAGAGAGACTTCGACATACAATTTCAAGATAAACTAAAGAGACTTCGATTTACAATCTCAAAATAAATTCGGAAGATTTCGAGCTATGATTTCGGGATTTAAAAATTCAATTAGATAAAATTTCGAATTATGATTTCGAAACTAAATAATGTAAGATTTCGAAACTAAATAATGTACTTAGGTAGAATTTGGAGATATACGGGAATTTTATAATAATAAGAATACCGAACTTCATGAAATTTCGAAATAAAGAAAATTGTAAATACAGATATAAGGAATTTCAATATCACACAAAGTGTTCGATATTTAGGATTTGATAAAATAAGATATAAAATAAGTTAGGGTTTCTGGTAAAGGCTATGAATAAGAACGATCATGCATAATAACGCATGAATATCACGGACGCATGTCATTATAGGGACTTTGTACGGATAGAATAATTGTATAGGTCAGGAGTCCGATAAGGGCAAGGGCAAAGTCGATTGAGCGGACGAAGAAAATAGGCGAAACTTGTGAGTATGATTGCAACATGTACCTTATGTGCCTTATATGTTTACATGTTTTCTATGGATTAATTGATTAGTACGTGATATATGTGCTATATATGAATCGGCGTGAACTATGTGACCGGAACATGCTCTTATATGATTTATATGATGTATTTTATATAGCACTGCATACATAAAAAAAGAGAGAAACCGTTATGACTGCTACGACTACAGATGGTATGATACGGATGCTACGGCATATATCCCTACAATCGGGGGTTTTTATAGAGTCCTGTACGGGCAACATGTATCCCTACAAATAGAGGGATTACGACATGGTCACAAAGTCCCATGCATGGGCGCCGACTGGGCGTATAGTACAATATAGCTAGTCTATAACGCTAGTATCAAAATAAATGGACATATAGAATGGCATGTGATCTATAGAATGACATATAGAATGGCATGTGATCTACGACTGGGCGTATAGTACAATATAGCTAGTCTAGCAGGCTACGTAGACGCATCATCATACAAGCATGTATTCAAGGTTGGCCGATGACGCTCTCCTCCTGCTTCCCTCGGGTTCATCATTAGCATATAGAATAGAAATGGATTTAGACTGTTGCATTTTAGTGACTCGTATGATAGGTACGTATATGTACATTATTGTGAAAGGAACTAGACCAGATGTACGCACCCGTTTTTGTTAAAGGAAATAGTTATGGAAATCGCGAAAAATTTTATATGAATATTTTATAGATGCGTAAAAAGGGTAATAGGAAAAGGGGCGCTACAAAAATTTTCGACTGATGAATTTTGCGATTAAGAGTTTATGCGTGTATTCGACTGCAAAAGTTACTATTTCTAATTGGGCTTATTGGACGGTTTAAGTTTGCAATGATACAGGCCCAATCTTGAGATTTTCGCTCGAGAAACTCAGATAGAAAATTTCATTAGGTCCCTATTTTATTTTCGCTCGACAAATTTGAAGCGAAAATTAACATTTGGTCCCAAATCAATTTTCGATCAAGAAACTGCGATTGAAAATTACTAATTTCGCCCAACTTTTGCGATTGAAAACCACATAATTGCTCCCCTATGTGTGTAAATATATATAATTAACTCCCTGTAATTCAGAACAGTGACATCTGGCTCCATATCAAATATTGTATATCTGCAATACTTAGAGCAAAAATGTCGAGAATATTAGAGTTAATTTTGGAAGCAATTTTTCTATTTAGGCGCCCCCTGAAACACTTTCATAAGTTGGCTAAGTTAGAATTCACAAAAACACGTTAACGATCAAAATATTTAACCATCCAAAATTTGATCCAATGTCGTGCCCTCCAAGTCGAGATTAGTTCGAGAAGTCTTCCTCGTTGAGTCTGCAACACTTAGAGAAAGATCATCAAAACAGTTCGAGCTCAAGGCATAAGTTTTGTATATGCTCGCCCTCAAATTGTGCACCTTAATTTATTTATCAAGCACGTAGATAATTCAATCCAAGTAACAATTACTAAAACACTAAAATTGCATAGAACAATGTGCGAAAAATATCAAAATATCGCTTTAAAACAATTCCGCATAGATGCAAATTAAGATTGCATATGAAAATGTGCGATAAAAATATTTTTATATATATATATATATTTTTTATTTATTCGTATTATATATATATATATTCTTTTTAGTATGGGGTCAGATTATTTTGTTTCGATCATTTGTCACGGCTAAAAATTCACAAGACACTTAAAAGATTTTATGCCGTCAAGTCCCGTCAGCAAACTAAAGTCCTAAGTTCAAAGTAGGAATCATTTCGACAACTCTCACTAGGTTCGCTCTAGCGCTCAATTATTTTGACTAGGGATTTTTATATTTATATCACTCAAGTCAACACAAGTCATAATAAGTCAATTTACCTGTGATTAAGGCGCTTTTAATCATTTCACCGAGCGAGAGATCGTCGTTTTGGAATTAAAGGGACTTCGAGGGCTTCAATTTGGTTATGACTAAGAAGGAAGGTAACTTTTTGGGCAAAGTGAGCTTTACGTCATCTTCTGTTCCTTCGTCGTTCTCCTCTTCTTCGGCATTTTTCTCTTTCGTCTTTTTGTCTTTTCATGCTTTTATCTTTTGTAAAATTTCTGCACTTGCTCAAGCTAAAGCTCCGCTTCTCTAGTTCCGTGCTCCCTTTCTCTTAATCACTAAGAGGTTTCAGAGATTACCGATTTGAAGAAGTTCACAGTTATGGAATTCAAACCCATGACCGTGCCCTCTTCTCGTTGTCTCAATATAAGACCGGATTATCGTTGGAGAAGTTCACGTCGTGGTGCTCCTCTTTCCAGCCATTCTGACGAGTGTACGAGATTCTCGATGGAGAAGTTCACAGCAAGATCCATGCCCCCTTCTTAAAGATTTTGAGATTGAGATAATCGAGAGGCAGGTTCTTTTGGCCTATTTTTCATTGTTCATTGAGCATTCCTCGTGTGCATTTTCCACCTTCTTTTGTCATCTTTTTTCTTTTTCGTCTCGTTTTTCTTCCCCTCCTTTTCTCGATTGAACGTCCCGCCGAAATTTTAGATTGTCGGTTTAAGGTTCGAAGGGTTCTCAAATGAATTAAAGGAATTTGGAGAAGGCTCAAAATGGATGAGTAAAGGCTATGTTAAAGGATTGAAGCGTATAAATTTGGTCGAGTGAGGAATTTCCTAAGTGCCCTAATCATTTTCCTAACGTTCTAACACAAGGCGGTATGAGACCAAGAATCACTAGTTAAGACAGGCTCAAGAATAGATCCGTTGCCCTATTTTGTGACTCGCTCAAGAATAGATCCGTTGAAAGAAATAAAAGGCCATAAATCACACTCATATAAAGTGGCTTTGTGTCTAGTGGAGTCTACGAAAGAACTTTGGACACAAGAACGCGACTTAAGATCGAGCATCCTAATGATATCGTCATTCTCCTAAAATTGTACTTGTAGTATTTTTGGATTGTTACTAAATTTTTGTACTTTATTATAATGAGTCCTTTCCCTGTAGCTGTGGCTGATGGAAGCAAGCTCTACAGTTCCTCGATTTGCAAAGGATTTACATGGAAGATGCTGGGAACCCAATTTGTGGCGGACATGATGCTTCTTCCTCTTGGCGGTTGTGACATGGTATTAGGGGTGCAATGGCTGATACCCTCGGCAGTATTACTTGGAATTTTAATCTTCTCCAGATGGAGTTTCGCGTGGGGGGACGCAAGGTACTGCTGCGAGGAATGCAACTTGCGAAAGTCAAGGTTATCACTAGCAAGAAAATGAATCTGTTGCTGTCCCATCCTGCACAATTATATATGCTTCAGATGATGATATGCGAGAGGAGAATCAAAGCAACGTTCAGATTTTTATGATGGACAAAGACACGCCTAATGAAGACGAACAACGAAATTTGAGTGGGCTGATAAAGGAGTATCAGGACCACTTCGCCGAGCCTACCAAACTTCCACCTCATCCAGCCTATGACCATGCTATAACTCTCAAGGGGGGTACATCTGCAGTCAATGTGAGGCCTTATAGGTACCCTGCAATACAAAAGGATGAAATTGAAAAGATGGTGCGTGATATGCTATTGGGTTATAAGGGAAAGTGTTAGCCCTTTTTCCTCACCTGTGGTTATGGTTAAAAAGAAGGATGTATCGTGGCGTCTATGTGTGGATTACAAGGAGCTTAACAAGAACACTGTAAAGGATAAATTCCCTATTCCTTTAATTGAAGACTTTTAGATGAACTTCCCCATGCTAGAGTCTTCTCAAAGCTGGATTTAAGGTCTGGTTACCATCAGATCAGAATGAGAGACAGTGATGTGTACAAGACGGCATTCAGAACTCATCAGGGGCATTATGAGTTTGTGGTGATGCCTTTTGGCTTAACAAATGCTCCATCAACGTTTCAGGCGCTCATGAACAAAACATTGCAGCCTTTTCCGAATTTATTCTGGTATTTTTGATGATATTTTGGTATACAGCAGTGATTGGAACAGCCACTTGAATCACCTGTAGACAACTTTCGAGGTGCTTAGATCAAATCAGCTGTTTGTTAAGAAGTGTAAGTGGCATTATGGGGCTGAAAATGTGGCGCCCCGCCATTTGCTTATCAATTCTAACCCTAACTTACGTGGCTAATGCCAGTATTAAATAATTAATAAGCAAAAACGTGGGTAAAATTTTTCCTTTTATATAAATGAATTCGTTCTGTACAAGTCAAAATATTGCTTCCAACCTAATTACATAGGATGGTTCCTAATTGAAACAAAAGGAGACCTAACTTCCGCCCCACGGGTCGCATTCATGTACACACCACCCTCAAAAGTCGTTGGAAGCTTCAAAAGATAGCCTTGCCGTCGTAAGCGATCACATACCGTGGTCGCGCGTACCTACAACACATAAAATATGGGATGAGCTATTAAGCTCAGTAAGTAGGAATAATGCATGCCGTGCACGTGTCGCAGTTGCAAAGGCATCCGCGCCAATGCATTCAGACCCTAATAGGATCAAACTAAATCTCATATCTCTCAGGGTCCTCGACTGACTTACTATACACCATTTTCAGAGCTCAAATCCAATAAGGACAATTGGTCCAGCAATCCACAAAGGGTGACGAACCATAAAATACCAGTCATGCATTTCGGCCCAATTCGCACTGGGATGCATGACGGCCCGCCATTCGGCCCAATGGGTACTTACTGTTGCGGACACTCGTGATAAATCTCGACAAAATCTCGACATAAGACATGAAATGACTTCGACATTTTCATGATAAATCTCAACATAGTATATAAAATTTCGAGATATGTTTTAATATTGTAACCAAGATGTCGAGATATATGTTAGGCTTTTACACAGAATGTCGAGATGTACATTGACCTTATAAATGAGATGTCAAGATATTATATGCTTCGAAATCAATATAAAATATAAGATAATCTCGTCATGATCTCGAGATCTGAACACTCGACTTTATAACCCTAAATATCTCAACATGGATCTCAAGATTCTCCTCGATATTTCCTATCTTTGTTCCTTTAAATCTCGACATCATTGTTATCAAGGTAACAGTTTCGAAACACATAATCTGGAAAAATCCTATCACAATTCGAAATATTCTATAGAATAACCCAACTTTCAAATCGGCCCTCCTTTCTTTCAAGAACAGTTTGAAGGTTGTATAAACCTTATCAAAACCCTAAAAATCAATAGTCAGAACCCTACTTTTAAGTAAAACCTAAAACTAAGCAACTGCTAATTTGCTACGGATCTTAATATGCTTAAATTATGAATGGAAACATGAATTTAAGGTATGGAGTTATACCTTCTCCTAGCTTATGAATATTTGATATCTCCTCTTTCCTGTTCTTAAGTTCTTCACCTGTATGAACTATGTTTCCTCTCTTTTTTTGATTTTCATCTATCTCTTACGTGTAATGATAAACAAATGACGTTGAAGATTATGTTTAAAGTTTATCCCAAGTCAAGAAATAAATGTTATTTTAATATTACTTTAGTTTTCCTTTCTGACTAAGAAATCGAGACTTATTCTTCCTGTCAAAATCCCCTACTATGCTATTACTTCGAGTTTTGAGGATTTCAACTTCAAAGATCTCGAGTTCAATCACTATCGAGCTTCCTAATCTCAGCTTAAGAATTTAGGTCTTCAAAAATTTTGAGATTTAGAGCTTTTGAGTTTAAGGATGTCGAGCTTTCAATATCCATTGATTTCAAGATTTCTAATTAGCAACATCCTCATTTGACCCCTTATAATTTCGACATTCATGGTACTTAGGTTCGAAATCAACTATGTCTTGAGAATCATAAATTTCAGATTCCAGGATCTCGAGATTCTTAGATTTTTATGATACAAATTCCGAGACCCTAATGCATCAAAGTCTCTATCTAGCCTTTTCGGAATTTACCCCCACCAATTCGTGTTCCCCAAAAACTTGTATCAACACTAAATCAAATATTCTAAGTTAGCATGTTATGTACTAAAAACCCTAACATCAATAGCTAACATAATTTCAATTAATTCCTCTACTTTGTTAGTAACCCTAATAGCACCCAATTTGAAATCATGTTGACACATAAAATCGTAAAACACGTCTCATGCAGTCACGTAAGTCATATAATATGTATGCTTTATTGGCCGGCTTACTTACGGGACTCGGGTATTACATCCTCCCCCCTTAAAAGGGATTTCGCCCCCCGAAGTCAGGCGGGGAGAAAACAGCTCAGGGTAGTGGTTCCTCATGTCATCTTCCCGTTCCCACGTAGCTTCCTCAGTGGACTGGTTCTGCCATAATACCTTGACCAATGTAATTTCTTTATTTCGTAATCGTTTCATGTCATACATAAGGATCTCCACTGGCTTCTCTTCATAGCTTAAATCTGGCTTGAGGTGTTGATGAAAATTTTCAGCGTTCAACACATGGCTTGGTTCCGCGACGTATTTTCGCAGTGTCGAGATGTGAAAGACGTCATGTACTTGAGCTAGCGAATTTGGTAATTCCATTGATAGGCAACTTCGCCAACCTTTCTGAGGATTCAGAACGGTCCTATATAACGTGGGCTCAGCTTGCCTTTCTTTCCGAACCGCTTAACTCCTTTCATAGGAGATACCTTCAAAAATACGAAGTCATCTACTTGGAACTCCAGTGGTCTTCGCTTTTGGTCCGCCTAGCTTTTCTGTCTGCTTTGGGCCATTTTCATTCTTTCTTGTATCTCTGAAATAACTTCCGTCATTTCTTGTACCAAGTTAGGACCAAGTATTGCTCGTTCTCCAAACTTCATTCCCAATGTATCGGAGATCTGCATTTACGTCCGTATAGAGCTTGAAGCTTTGTTCGCACGCTTCCGTCCACTTTGAATGGACGTTCTTCTTCGTCATGTTTGTGAGTGTCGAGGCAATGCAAGAAAAGTCCTTAATAAACTTTCGATAGTATCCAGCAAGCCCGAGAAGCTCCTGATCTCCGTGGGAGTGTGGTGTCGGTCAGGGGAGTGGGGCCAATTATTTACTGCTTCTATCTTGCTGGGATCCACCGAAAGTCCGTTTCCGAAAATGATGTGCCCCAAGAAAACCATTTGTTCGAAACCAGAATTCGCACTTTTTGAACTTGGCGAATAACTGTTTTTCTCGAAGAATTCGAAGGACCGCCCTCCTCGAATGTTTCTGTGTTCTTCTCTTCGTCTTTGAGTAGATGAGGATATCGTCAATAAAGACGATTACGAATTGGTCCAGAAATTCATTGAAGACCCGGTTTCATCAGATCCATGAAGGCTGCTGGAGCATTCGTTAGTCCAAAGGCATGACATAAGAATTCGTAATGGGCGTACCTCGTACTGAATGAACGCCGTTTTAGGAATATCAGCCTCATGAACCTTGAACTGATGATAGCCAGAACGCAAATCAATCTTCGAGAATACTGTAGCCCCTTGTATCTGATCGAATAGATCATCGATTCTCGGTAACGAGTATTTGTTCTTTATCGTGATTTTGTTAAGTTCACGATAATCGATACAAAGTCGCATTGATCCGTCTTTCGTCCGCACGAACAATACCGGGGGCTCCCCATGGTGAGAAGCTAGGTTGAATGAAGTCCTTCTGTAATAGTTCATCAAGTCGTTCCTTAAGCTCTCGTAATTCGTTCAGTGCTAGTCGATACGGAGCTTTAGAGATCGAGCAGCTGCAAGGCATGAGATCGAGGGAGTCGATTTCTAGATTCGGAGGTAGTCCTGGAAGGTCATCGGGGAACACGTCGGGATATTCATTTACTACTGGGACATCTTCAAGCTTCGGTTGAGAGGATTCCTCGGCTTTCACCGCAAAGACGAAGAAAGCTTCGCAGCCCGAATTTACGAGTCCGTGAGCCTTCAGAGCAGAATCCTAGGAATTAGATTACCATTCGTCTTTTACGAAATTCAATTTCTCTCCCTCAGGCAAGCGGAATTTGACTACTTTCTTCGAGCAGTCGATAATAGCTTGGAAAGCCAATCCATTCCAAAAATGACATCGTAATCATTCACCAGGATTACGATCAGATCTACGTTCAAATCTCTTCCCTCAATTCTAACAGGACAATCTTCTACAACTAGATTCGTCCGTGTCGGATCTCCATGGGGTAAAGACACCACGAAGTTGCACATAGAACGAGTGGGATGAATTCCCACTCTAGCCACGAAATTAGCCGACACAAACGAGTGTGTGTGGCCCCAGAGTCAAATAAAATTGTTGAAGGTACATGAAAGACATTCAGCATACCCGTGACCACGTTTCGGATTGGCCTCCGCCTCTCTCGTTCGTCAATGTGAACACACGAGCTGGCAACGGCGGCGGTAAGGCCCCTGCCTCCTCGTTTGTTAAGTGCGAAGACACGAGCTGGCACTGGGCGGTGGTTGGACTGGATTCTGTGGCTGGATCCGTGGTGGGTGCGGAAGCAGCTGCTGAGTTCTGGGACAGTCTCGAGCGTAATGTCCGGGCTGCCCGCATTGGTAGCAATATACTGGTCGTTGTCCAAAATAGACTCCGACATGGTTCCTTTCACACTGTGGGCATCTTGGTGCTGGATTTGGTGACCTCGTATTCGCTCCCTGGTTGAACGTCGGACGCCAGTTCTGTTGGTTGAGTCGGTTGCCACTGTTGTTTGGACCCCTTCCAAAGAATGGCCGTTTGGAACTTCCGCCTCCTTGTGAAGCTTCCCTCTTCCGACAAAAACTCCTGGGCCTCCCTCACAACTCCCTCCGCCTGCTCTGCAATCAATGCCCGTTCCGTCGCATGTCGAAACTCTAACTGGCGCACTCCTGCCACGCTTAGATCCCGATAGAACTCGGGTTTCAGCCCCCGAAGAAACGCGTCACCTTCAGAGCATTGGTGGCTACGAGGTGAGGAGCAAAGCGAGATAACTCCTCGAATTTGCGGATGTACTCGAGCACCGACATACTCCCCTGCTTCAGGTTCATGAACTCATACATTCTCTGCTCCTGGTCGTGAGCAGTGAAGTACTTGTCATAGAAGAGCTCCCTGAAACGTTCCCAAGTCATAGTGACTGGGTCCTCCAACACCTGACGGTGTTCCACCAGACACGTGCATTCCCCCGAAGTAGGGAAACGGCACATAACATATTCTCCTCGTTCGGTACACGGCTGTATATGAAGAGGTCTTCAATAGTGCCGATCCAATCCTCGGCTTCCGCGGGGTTAGCCGCCTCGGAAATGATCAGAGGATTAAGTTTGCGGAACGCTCCCCGATAATCTCCACACGGTCGGGCTGTGGAGACGGACGTGTGCTCAGATGAGCTCCGGTGGTTGATCAGATCATGGATTTGATTCGATTGTTATAAGTTTAGTCAATCGATGGATGGTAGAGCGGTCCTCTCTGGTGGAGATCCGATCCCGCCCTACGACTCGATTCGCCCATTTCTCTACGTGTTCTCACCATTTTCAACTTACTTCTACAATCAATCAATACACACATAAATCAATCAAATCGAATCACATAAAAGCGTAAAAACTTACAGGCGCGGCTGGTTCTCTCGGCTTTTGAGCGGCAATACACGGACGGTCTACAAAACCTATAACCTAACGCTCTGATACCACCTGTAACAACCCGACTAGATACGTATTTTTGGCGGATTTTCGCTGCATAAGCAGCGGAAAGCCCATTTAATTAAAACTTTTAAAACACAATATACAAATACGTTCCAATGTCTAAATTCATAAGTCCAAACCCAACCACATTTTTATTCATTGGGCCGAAACCCAGGAGGTCCAAGCCCAAATTTAAAAACACAAAACATAAACTCGTTCTACAGGTCGCGTCCCATGTACCGCGCCGCCCTCAAAAGTCCGTGGAGTCACCGCCATCAGCCGCCTTACCTACACACGTAAACCCTGAGCTTTTGCCCAGTAGATGAAAATATGCATGAATGCAAATGCTCTCACATCCCAAACCTGACACCTCACAATGCACGTTCGACATCTCTCGAGCAGACATACGCTCGTTTCTACTTCAACTCTCAACTCGTAAACAGGCCTAGGCTAGACGGAATAGACTCCACGCATAAAATGTCATATAATGTCATGATAGTACGGCCCCATCTCGGTCTCAACCGGGACTATAATAAGGGTAAGTGGTAGCAGCCAGCCCATCTCGGTCTCAACCACACCTAAAATAGTGACAAGCGGCCCCATCTTCCTAAATTTTTCATTTAAAACCCCAAAATCTCATAATTTACATATTAGGACCCGAAAATTTTCCTAAGTTTCAGATCTGCCCGACGATCTTTAAAAATTTTTGATCTTCAC
This sequence comes from Craterostigma plantagineum, assembly GCA_027422505.1. NCBI lineage: Eukaryota > Viridiplantae > Streptophyta > Magnoliopsida > Lamiales > Linderniaceae > Craterostigma > Craterostigma plantagineum. Next base: position 634,749 of record JAPQWV010000186.1, on the reverse strand, counting down.
CGAAAGCTTTATTTATTTTCTTTAAAAATCCCCTGTTCGGATTTTACAACCTCAGTCCCTATATCTTTAAAACTTTTCAATCTAGTCCCCAAAATTTTGAAATTACACAAAAAGTACCCCCAATTATTTATTCCGAATATCAAATCTGCCCCAAAAACTTTATATTTCTTTAAAAATCTCCCCTGTACGGATTTTACACCCTCAGCCCCCAAATTTTTAAAACTTTTCAATCTAGTCCCCGAATTTCTAAAAACTACACAAAAGACCCCAATTATTTATTCCGAATTTCAAATCTGTCCAAAAGTTTTATATTTCTTTATAAATCTCCCATCTTCGGATTTTACATTATCAGCCCCCAGATTTGTAAAAAAATTAAATCAAGTCCCCCAAATTAAAAAAAAAAACTATTTTATACGACTGTTTTGCGACAGTTTAGTATTTCTCAATGATCACGGGGTAAACGATGTCCGATGGACCTGAAATTTTAATCATAGTAAACAACTTGCAAGTCTCGAATCTTCCCAAAGGAATTTCTAATCCAAGTTCTAGATTGTGAGATATGAATTTTTTAACCTCTTGGCCGAAATGGATAAAGAAAACCCTAGAAAACACTAATACTCCCTAAGTTTTGTTCTATCCTCTTAATCACAAGTCCTCGAACTCTATTCTTATGTTTCATGGACCTAAACTTCATAAAGATTAAGGTATTAAACTGGCCGAATTTTAGCATGTAAGCATCATCACGAAAATCATACAAGAAATTCACGTTTAGCGCATAAACACGTATAAATTCGTAAGAGATCATGCAATCACGTAAAATTCATGGATTTAAAACTTGTTTACGTGTGTAGGTGATCTTCACCTACCTTAAATTCCGGAGATAGCTACGTAACGGGTTGTTTCGGCGTGATCCCGACACTAGAGTTTCGATCCCGATCTCCCAAGGTTTTTCTCCTCCTCTCTTTTCTCCTCTCTTCTTTCTCCCTTTTTCCTTTCTTTTTCTTTCTCTCCTTTCTTCCTTCACTCTCTCACTCTCACGCCTCTCCTCTCCTCTCTTTCTATTCTTTTTAGCTTATTTATTCTTATTTGTCTTCTTGTAATATTAGTTGATTAGGTGTATTAGGTGGTATTAGTTAGGTTATTTTGTCCTCTTTCCATTATAGAGATGCATGGAGGTGGCTTGATTGTTAGATCTTGTCTCCATACTCACATGGAGATGGATGGAGGTGCATTTATTAAGTAAAAGATCTTGTTTTATTTACCATACTCACATGGAGGTGAATTGGAATTATTTTATATTTTTCCCTTACTTAATTTCAGCCATAATAATTTAATTATTATTATTGTTATTATTATTATTATTATTATTTATATTATTGGGCCAAAATTCCTAACCTCTAATCTATCTCTCTCACATTTGGGCCATTATTCTCCATTTGGCCCATAAGTATTTCGGCCCCTTTTAAATTCCTCGGATCCAATTCAAAATTCTTGGCTCGGCACAGAAAGAAATCGGTGTATGTTCGAAATCGACTTCACACATTCCGAATATAATTAAAATAATCCCGTATAAATTTTACGGGCATTACAGCTTCAAAACTTCCTCCAACTCCAAGAAGTCCGCACCCCCGGTATGATGGACCACAAGGACTTGTTGTGTAGTCTCGTTCGCCGAATCCATGTGTCCCAAATCGAAGTACCATCGTCCGTTAGGATATTCCAAAGTAGTCGCATGAGGAGCGCCTTGTTGTCCGTCTCGATGGACCGTAAGCCGAGCCCTCCTTCATCCTTAGGCACACGGATATCGGCCCACGCAACCTTAGCACTCGTGCCCCTCCACAGGAAGGCTCTCAGCCACGTCTCGATGCTTCGGATAACGACCTTAGGGAGGGGGAAAATGCCAGCCCAATACGTATGCAATCCAAGCGGGACAGACTTGATCAATTGAACCCACCCAACGTAAGACAGTGATAGGTTTGTCCATGATCCCAGACGTCTGTCCACACTAGAGAGGAGCGGATTGCAATCAGCGATCGTGAGTCTCGAGGTAATTAGGGTTACGCCTAGGTAGCGTACAGGTAGGGATCCATGTGTGAATCCCATGATGTCTTGGAATGCTCCCTTCAGCAGTTCGGCGTGCTTGGACACAAACATCTCACTTTTGCTAATGTTGGCCTTTAATCCCGAGAGGGAGGCGAAGAGGTCGAGACTCCGTTTGAAGACCCCAACAGACTCGACATCCGCATGAGAAAACAGGAGAAGATCATCCGCGAACGTGAGCATGAAAAGTGAAGTTGCCTCACAATTCCAATGGAAGCAAAAATTACCGCTGATTCTAATACCGTCCTCAATGATGCCATGCAAGACCTCCATAACCAAAGTAAATAAGTAAGGTGAGATTGGATCACCTTGCCGAAGACCCCTACGCCCTTTGAAGTAGCCCGCCGGTGTACCATTGATGTTAATCGAGAAGAAAAGGGTAGTCAAACAAGCCCGAATCCAGCCAACGAAGGTCGGGTGGAAGTTAAGTGCGTCAAGGGTAGCCAAGATGAAGTCCCATTCCACCATGTCATACGCTTTCGCAATGTCGACCTTTAGCGCCACCCGCTCAGGCAGCCCCCTACTGTTGTACCCGTGACAAATTTCCTGCGCTAAGAGGATATTGTCCGATATACGGTGGTCGGGGATGAACGCGTTGGGTTTGGTGGACAAGCTTCGCAAGGCTGTTCAAACGATTGGCGATTATCTTTGAAATAATTTTGTAGAGTACATTGCAGCAAGATATCGGCCTGTAGTCCTTAGCCATCCGTGGGTTAGCGCTCTTAGGGATAAGAGTAATGAGCGTGGAGTTCAGCTCCCCCAAGAGAAAACCCGTTTTGAAGAAATCCTTGATTGCGTGGATGATTTTCGGCCCAATAGTATCCCAATCGTCCTTGAAGAAAGCAGCAGAAAAACCATCAGGTCCGGGCGATTTGTTATCCCCAATGGAAAGCATTGCCTTCTGTAGACCTTTTTGGTCCAAATGATTATGAAAGTTTTGATTATTCCAAGTAATTATGTAAATTGGGGGGTACATATTAGAAAACTCGATATGCATGTTAAGTGATGTTTAAGTATGTGAAAATATTCGATTAAGCGCTTGAATATAGTTTAAATGTTAAGAAAATCGAATTTGAGTGATCTTATGCTTAACTGGAATATTGATGTGATCACCTGGTTTTGAACGTTCTCATTTGGATGGAATATCACTGTGTGCTATATATGGAAAATATGTTCCGATAAGTGGTATATGGATTGTACGCATGATTGAGTTATATAGGGAAAGATTATCGTCTGAGATCACGCTGATATGATTAAGCTATATATGGAAGATATATTGTATTAAGTGATATATGAGCTGTACACGAGATTGGGTTATTTTAGGAAAGAATATCACTGTGATCACCCGGATATGAATGACTGTGCTATATATGGAAAATATTCTGATTAAGTGCATGTGATTGATCTATTTTAGGAAAGAATATCAATGATATATCCATTGAGTGCGATATTAAGTGACTCTTAAATCAGTGAATCATGATCTATCTTTCCTTATGCGACTTAGGACTTATATTATGGAAAGTGATTAATTGATTGGGTTTATATGTGGTAAGATGCTGATTGAGTCTATTTATGGAATGTGCTGAAATCGGATGAGATCACCATACATGGAAAATATACTTTACATTATACTCAGTAGATCAAATCTTTCTCTGTGCGAATTAGCTATCATATTTTGGGAAAGAAATCAGTTGATTGAGCTTACCGTTGATAATATGCTGAGTGGAATTATATATGGAATATGCTAACTAACGGATGAGATTACAGTGGAATGGAAGTTAATCTGTGGTATTTATGGTAAGTGATCATGCATGACCGTTGAGCTTAATTGGTTTATTCTTGGCATGATTGTTTGAGTTAATGCACGTGATATTTGAGCTGTCTCTGGCATATTTGTCGTGCTTAACTTTCCTTGTGAAGTGTAGAAGCGATAATTGGTTTTATATAGAAGAGAACACTTCACGATTGAAGGGTAGACAACGAACACACAAGCTAGCGAATCCCTTAGAGTTCTTGAGCGAAATTTGCAATTCATTCGTAGTTTGTGTTGAGCCTTTATTTACGAAATCTGTACCCTTTGAGCGATCTTTAGTATCTTCAAATCCTAAAAACCTTGTCTTCGGACGTGTTGTGTCTGCGGGCACGTTGGGCGCACAAAGGAGCACGAGTGGAGTCTTACGCACGTGGAGGGACGAATTTTGTTGATTTGGTGGCCCTTCGGTAGCAAGCTGCATCCAGTCGGGGAATAGGTTTCCTGGGTAAACGACGTGGATCGAAACTTGGAGTGCGTCAGCCCAGAGCGAGGTCTAGTATCCATAGTGTTCGGTTGTGTACGGGTCAATCATAGTGTAACCGGTAATACGTAGTGATTGATTGGAACTCTTGGGAGATCACATCCCAAGGACAGGATTAAACCCCAGTTGGGGATATAACCTGTATAAAAATCCCGTCTCACTTTACTTTCTGCTATTTACTTTTCTGTGAGACAAACCGGGGACGACAGCAAATAACTAGGTGATATCGTTTATACTAGTTCTGAAAATAACGTGTTTTTTATTAAACAGGATTAGGGAGATAACTTGGATACTCGTACTGCTTTCTGGGAAATAACACACTCTGCAGATATCTTCTTAAAGAAAAGTATTTTTCAAAGAAGAAAAAGCCAAAATTTTTATAGCCTAATTCACCCCCCTCTTAGGCATATTTTACACTTCATTGGTATCAGAGCTGGTTACTCGACGAAAGGCCTAACACGCCTGAGTTAAGATCTAATGGCTTTTTCGAGTGTTGATGTATTTGCAGAGGGTCAATTCCACTCCAGGCCGCCTCTCTTTGATGGAACGAACTACGCAGTGTGGAAGAACCGTATGATCGAGTTTCTGATCGCTGTCGACTACGAGCTTTGGGAGACAATCATCAATGGACCATATACGGCCAACAAAACTGATGGAACACCAAAGGATGCTAAAGACTACAGTGCTGATGACAAAAAGGGAATCACGCGAAATGCAAAGGCGAAAAACATGCTCGCATGCGCACTCACACGGGAAGAATACATTCGGGTTAGCTCCTGCTCATCGGCAGAGGCCATGTGGGATATGCTCCAGGTTACTCATGAAGGAACTCAACGAGTTGTGCAAGAAAGACTGGCTCTGCTCACTCATCAGTACGAACTATTCTCAATGGAATCTGACGATAATATAAGCCAGATGTACGCCAGATTCATGGGAATCATCAACCAAATGTTCTCTCTCGGCAAGAAAGTTCCCGACAGTGAACAAGTAAGAAAGATACTGAGATCACTGCCACGAGAATGGAATGCCAAGGTTACTGCCATCTACGAAGCAAAGGATCTAGAAGCACTTAGCATCTCCGAGCTGATTGGATCTCTTATATCCTATGAGATGATTCAAACATCAATGAATGAGAAGTCTCAGAATAAAAATCAGAAGTCCATTGCATTCAAATCCAACCAAGAAGAATCTGATTCTGACGACGAAGAAAAGGACCTGATGAACGATTTGGCCATGCTTACAAAAGAATTGAAAGGTTCCAGCAGAAAAAGAAATTCAAAGGGAACTTCAACAAATTCCAGAACAAGACCAAGGGAATATCCACGTCTGGGAAGAAAGTTCAGAAGTGTTTCCGATGCAACAAACCAGGCCACTATGCACATGAATGCCCCGCAACTAGCAATGAGAAACCAAGGAAGCAGAAGGCTATGGTGATGGAATCAAATGACTCTGAACTAGAACAAAGTGAGGAAGAGGATCACGCTTACATGGCTGACGAGGATCAGGTATCCCGCTCTTCCTCTATTGAGAAAATTCATATCCTAAACAGCTTATATAACAATGATTGTGAAAGTGACTCATATGTTTCTGATATAGAAGAAAGTAAGAAGAATTGTGTGATTTACTTCAGAAAGCTGAGAGAAAGATTAAGTCACTAAATTCCTTGAATAAGGAACTAATAAAACAGCGAGATCACCTAGCTAAGGAAAAACATGAGGCTGATCTAGAGATCTTACGTTTGAAAGGAGAGTTAGTTACTGCTAACAAAGAGGGAATTCCTTGTGACTGTGAGAAAACAGAAAAGAAAAACAGTGACTTATCCAGAGATATTGTAGAACTTAGGAACTCCTCAGAGAAAGAAAAATAGACAGTCGAGCTCAAATAGGAAAGATGACTAGATAATCCTTAGTATCTCCTTGATCTTATCCTTCGGGATTTCCTCCATTTTATTCCTTGATTCTATTCCGTAATTCGATTTTTTCTTATCTATTAAGATCTTTTCCATCCATGGGGAGATTATTTTTAGATTTTTCGACATTTATGTCAAAATCTATTTTCAGCTAATATTTTCCTTGAGCTCTGATCTTTACTTATTTCCTTTCTTAATTCCCGCGAGATATCTTCTTAATTTTAGTTAATTCCATTTAACGGGCAGTTTCCTTAACCACTAAGTATTCCTTTTAAAATTCAAATTTTGAAATCCCTTCATTATCTGACACACGTCTTGTCAAGATCACATCTCTCTTTAACTTCCTTCCATCCTTATCCAAAAGGACTAAGCCTTTTTATAAACCGTCCCTTCTTTGTTTTTTCATTCAATTCAAACCCTAATCTCTTCACTTCATCCTTTCATCCTTCAACTCTTCGACATCAACCATGGTGAAAACTAAAGGTGCCGGATCTAAATCCGACAAAAAACAAAAGGCTGCCCTAGTCGAAACTCCACCCTCTTCAAAAGTTACACGTTCCAAGTCAAAGAGTAGTCCCAAATCCACGAAATCCCCAACGAAACCTAAGAAGAAAAGGCTAAGATCGATAAAATTCCTATTCCAACCCCTACTCCTTCTCCTGCCTCCTCTGATAATCAGTCTGCATCTTCGAAGAAATCTGCCCCACTTGAGAAATCTGCCTCTCCAGAAAAATCTGTCTCTGCTCAGATCGAGACTCCTCCTCGAGACAAAACTCCCTCCTTGGAACAGCCTGAGAAGGTCATGTTCAATCCTGAAAATCCTGAGGAGATCACCGACGAGATCAAATTTCTGACTGAGAGCGCCAAGGAACTACATGAGAAACTCCAGAAGCGGCGAGTTGCACGAGGAAGAAGTGTCAACTTTGACCAACTGGCTGAGAGCCAAGTGGCGACATGGCTGACGGAGTACGGCTGGGAAAACTTTCTGAGAATAGACAAGTCGGTGTATGTTGAGGCTGTGAAGCTTTTCTACGCCAATCTCACTTTCATTGAAGACGAAACGGAGATTACAGTGAAATCTTATGTGCTTGGGACGAACCTAGAACGGAATAGAGTGAAGGTGAACGAGATCTTGGGTGTTGAGAACGAAGGGTTATGCTACTTCGATTTCGTCCACTGGTGTACGTCTGAGGTATCCCTGCGTGACTGTGTGAAAGCCCTATGGAATTTCCTCTATAAGCCCAAGTTCTCTGAAGGAGAAGTGCTGAACAAACTTCCTATCGATCTATTCTTCCTTTACAAAGTTCTGCACTTTACCCTCTGGAGCGCCCGAGTTGGCAGTGGCGGCCATTCCACCACTATGAACAACATGAGCATGTTGACTCTCTATCTGGTATCCCAAAATGCAATCTAGGGTACTTCGTTCTTATGTTCATGGTCCATGCCATTAAGAGCTCCGATAAGGAACTTCCATATGGAATGCTGCTTACGCACATGCTTGAATTCGAGGGAATCACTCTGCCCAAGGCTTGGGAAGATAGCGCAAAGCATGCAGTGGATATGGTCACACTCAAGCGTGTTGGTATACACTTCGATGAGCGGAAAGGATGGTTCAAGACAAGGGATTTGAAGACTCCGTCAAAGAGTCCGATCAGGAAGAAAAAGGATCTAGAGAGCGACGACGAGCAGGGAACAATAGCTGATCTGAAAAGAAGCTTCAAGGGGCTTAAGGATGAAAACCGTCAGAAGTTCAAAAAGATCTCACGGAACTTCAAAAAGCTTAACAAGTATCTGAAGGAGATCTCTGCGGCTCTTAATATCGCTGAATCCTCATCTGCCTCATCCGATAGCGATTCCAGCCCTTAGATCTTATTCCTTAGAAATTCCCTAGCTCTGATATGATTAGTTCTAGTTTGTTTCTTTGTTGGTTATTGGGTTTGAGGGTCGAGGTTGGATGCAGGTTTAGGTACATTGTGGTGTTGGTCCCTCCTTTTTAATGATGAAGGGGGAGAAGTCTAGGCAATGAATGCCTTATTTTGTTATTTTGGAATGATATAATATAATCAGCTTGCTTGCTTTTATATGCTTATGTCTTAATCCTCTGTGCTTAAGTTTTGATGATTTGTTAAGGATTAGGAATTCCGTACATAGGCCGGGGGAGCAAACTAATGTGACATAATAACTTGCGACATTCCGTGGTAAATTGTGACATTCCATGTGATATGACCTGGTAATTGCTAAACCTTTGCTTCTGTACTTTAGATAGGAATATTAGCAATTAGACAGGGGGAGCATGCTTCGAAATCTGATAAATTTATTTGCTCTGATCATCACATGCTTTGATACTTAAACATGCTACGTGCTTAAATGGTTTCATATCGAGTGTACGCATATGCTTAAGATAGGCATTAATTACTTGTCATCATCAAAAGGGGGAGATTGTAGACCTTTTTGGTCCAAATGATTATGAAAGTTTTGATTATTCCAAGTAATTATGTAAATTGGGGGGTACAAATTAGAAAACTCGATATGGATGTTAAGTGATGTTTAAGTATGTGAAAATATTCGATTAGGCGCTTGAATATGGTTTAAACGTTAAGAAAATCGAATTTGAGTGATCTTATGCTTAACTGGAATATTGATGTGATCACCTGGTTTTGAACGTTCTCATTTGGATGGAAGATCACTGTGTGCCATATATGGAAAATATTAAGTGGTATATGGATTGTACGCATGATTGAGTTATATAGGGAAAGATTATCGTCTGAGATCACGCTGATATGATTAAGCTATATATGGAAGATATATTGTATTAAGTGATATATGAGATGTACACGAGATTGGGTTATTTTTGGAAAGAATATCACTGTGATCACCCGGATATGAATGAATGCGCTATATATGGAAAAGATATTCTGATTGAGTGCTTACATGTGATTGATCTATTTTAGGAAAGAATATCAATGATATATCCGTTGAGTGCGATATTAAGTGACTCTTAAATCAGTGAATCATGATCTATCTTTCCTTATGCGACTTAGGACTTATATTATGGAAAGTGATTAAGTGATTGGGCTTATATGTGGTAAGATGCTGATTGAGTCTATTTATGGAATGTGCTGAAATCGGATGAGATCACCATACATGGAAAATATACTTTGCATTATACTCAGTAGATCAAATCTCTCTATGCGAATTAGCTATCATATTTTGGGAAAGAAATCAGTTGATTGAGCTTACCGTTGATAATATGCTGAGTGGAATTATATATGGAATATGCTGACTAACGGATGAGATTACGGTGGAATGAAAGTTAATCTGTGGTATTTATGGTAAGTGATCATGCATGACCGTTGAGCTTAATTGGTTTATTCTTGGCATGATTGTTTGAGTTAGTGCACGTGATTATTGAGCTTCTCTGGCATATTTGTCGTGCTTAACTTTCCTTGTGAAGTGTAGAAGCGAGAATTGGTTCTATATAGAAGAGAACACTTCACGGTTGAAGGGTAGACAACGAACACACAAGCTAGCGAATCCCTTAGAGTTCTTGAGCGAAATTTGCAATTCATTCGTAGTTTGTGTTGAGCCTTCATTTGCGAAATATGTACCCTTTGAGCGATCTTTAGTATCTCCAAATCCTAAAAACCTTGTCTTCGGACGTGTTGTGTCTGCGGGCACGTTGGGCGCACAAAGGAGCACGAGTGGAGTCTTACGCACGTGGAGGGACGAATTTTGTTGATTCGGTGGCCCTTCGGTAGCAAGCTGCATCCAGTCGGGGAATAGGTTTCCTGGGTAAACGACGTGGATCGAAACTTGGTGTGCGTCAACCTAGAGCGAGGTCTAGTATCCATAGTGCTTCGGTTGTGTACGGGTCAATCATAGTGTAACCGGTAATACGTAGTGATTGATTGGAACTCTTGGGAGATCACATCCCAAGGAAAGGATTAAACCCCAGTTGGGGATATAACCTGTATAAAAATCCCTTCTCACTTTACTTTCTGCTATTTACTTTTATGTGAGACAAACCAGGGACGACAGCAAATAACTAGGTGATATCGTTTATACTAATTCTGAAAATAACGTGATTTTTATTAAGGATTAGGGAGATAACTTGGATACTCGTACTGCTTTCTGGGAAATAACACATTCTGCAGATATCTTCTTAAAGAAAAGTATTTTTCAAAGAAGAACAAGCCAAAATTTTTATAGCCTAATTCATCCCCCCCCTCTTAGGCATATTTTACACTTCACCTTCTTTATTTCCTCATCCGTGATTGGTAGGGTCATCGTCTCAGCATCCGTCTCACTCAACTTACGCACCAAATAAGGTGTGGCCGTACCACCATGCAAAGGTGACGTCAGGGTAGACTGTCCGAGAAGCACCATGTAGTAACGATGAGTTCAACTCTAACTGGGCCATCTCCCTCGAGTGTGTCCCCCTCCTCATTTTCCAGCATATAAATCCGATTGCTAGCACGTCGCATGGCCACCTTCTTGAAGAAGAAAGCAGTGCACTGGTCCCCGTCCTTCAACCAAGCCACTTTAGCACGTTGCGTGAGCACCGAGTGTTCCATATCAACTGCTTTAGCATAGGCATAGCGACGCCGTTTTTCCAAGATCAGAAGTTGCGGCTCCTAAGGGTGCTGAATGGCAAGGTCTTGGACAGTCTCCAGAAATCCGCGAGCCTCAATAAAGTTGCGATTGAGATCGCCCTTACGCGTCGCAAGCACTTCAGCTGTTGTTTAATAATCTTAAGTTTTTTCATGACAGCGAACATGGGATAGCCACCAACATTCTGATTCCAGGCGGCCTTGAACAAAGGAAGGAACCGAGGGTCCCTGATCAAGAAATTGTCGAATCGAAAGGCTTTACTTGTTTCCCGTGGCTGAGGTGTGTCCTCCAAGATCAGAGGAGAGTGATCAGATGTAGATGGGAGTCCACACCGATAAGCAAGATCCCCGAAGCGAGCAAACCACGAGGGGTTACCAACCATGCGGTCGAGGCATCGCCAAACTCCAGCCATACCACTTTGTTGGTTGTACCAAGTGAACACTGAACCAATGCGAGGTAGGCCACTAAGATCCGAAGTAGTGAAACATTCAGCCATCTCAGAACAGCCTCCACCTGGTGAACCGCCCCTAGCCTCCGAGTTGTCTAGGATTGCAGTAAAGTCCCCCATAACAACCCAAGGGTTGTTAACCCGCATGCCAGAAGTCGCAAGAATATCAGTCCACAGAGCCCGTCTTTCAGTACATTGATTGTGACCATACACGAAGGTGATAAATAAGTCCGTTCGTTCAGCTGTGATATGGATCTTGCAATGGACAGCCTGTGGGGTGGCAGCCTCGATTGTCACATTCACATGGTTAGCGTCCCATCCAACCCATATACGGGACGCCGGGCCATTGGCATAGTCGTAGAACCAATCCCAACCCCTGATAGAGTTAGCCAGTGTGGCGGCATTCTGTTCTGCTACCCTTGTTTCGACCAGCCCAATTATCTTCAGTCTATATTTTGTTATCAACTCCCCCACCGCCCATCTGTGGTCTAACCTGTTTAGACCACGTGTATTCCAAACGGCCGCAGGGATCATGAGACACCCTTTGGAAGGGCTTCTGTAGGACCCTCGTTTGTGATGTTTTCCCATTCGAGTTCAGCGAGTACCGCAAATGGATTGTGGTCAGGTGTAGGTATGCTAGTTGAAGCTGTACTCGTCGAGCATTCCTCAGTAGGTGGTCGTGGCCTCCTTGTGTGTTCTTGAGTAGCGTGACTGCCCCCAGCTCTTTTCTCTACGTAAGTAGCGAGCGCGGTGGTCTCCTGAGCGGCCAACTTACCCTTATCCTTATTAGTCGCGGTCCTCCATTCGCTTCGTGCGGGCATTCTTTGGGGGGTTGGCTGTTCGGCCTTTGGTTATGTTGAATAACCTCTGATTATACTTGCAGCCTCGTCTGCTCTTTTGGCCGTGGGTACGGGCCAGATGTGGGTGTTTGCAGCCGAGCTGGTCAGGGCTGATTCCTAGGGCAAGTTTTTTCTCCGTGATTCCAAGAATTGCAAGTCGCGCACTTCTTGGGCTTCCATTCGTAATCTACCTTGATTGGTACCACGTTCACTTGTTCCCCCTCCTTAGTAGGTATCCTAATATTGAATTGTTCAGCGAATGGTTCCCCCAGTGATTTCTCGACACAGACTCTTGCATACTCAAGCCTCTCAGCACTAGATGTCATAGCGTCCGCAAATAGGGGTATTCCAACGACGCTTGCAACAATTCCCAGGCGTTCTTGGGTCCATAATTCCATTGGGACGTATACGCATCTTGATCCATAATGGGACAGCCACGTGTTGTTTTTTCTCAAACGACATACCAACCCGCCATACTTCGAGAAATAGAGGCTGCCCCTGCATGATCCATGGACCGCCTTCCAAGACCACGGCTAAGGCTTCGGCCGACGCGAATCTGAACTTGAAAAACCCATTAATCGTAGCTCTAACCTCGACAATATCAGTCCATATAGCACGGGCGAAACGTTCAACATGGGGAAAGTATGGTCGTTTTCCCAAAAAAGTATCCAACAAGGGTGTGGTCCCATCTAGCCGTCCCCTTCTAAACCACTTCCCAGGGCAGGTAAGCCTCAGCTTTACCGTTGATTATGGACGGAGCCATGTAGGATAAGGTAAGGCACTTCACGGGGGGATGTCGTGGTCGGTTCCGGTTGGTGATGGCACCTTGAACAACAGCTGCAAAGGATGTGTTATTAGTCACAGGCACAGCCTCAAATGAGGGTAGAGGTTTGTCGGAGCAGCTGTTTGCCCGTTATGAGTGGTGCCCTTCATATAAACCCCATCCGGTCGCTCCATTGTAGATGTTTCCTCAGCCCCTTTACGAAGCGGCTCTTCGATGCTAGAGGCGTTAGCCATGATCGGCCCTAAATCCATAGTCGAAGGAGACATGGCATGGTGGTTAGGGAGACGGCGATCATTAGTGTCATTTAGGGGCAGTTCATCGTCCGACGCATCCTCAATAATTGGTTGTAGTGCCGTAGCCTCAGCTGTTGGTCGAGCTCCACTGGGTGAAGCCCCAGGGCCAATTCCATTAGGTGATGAGGCAGCCGGCATAGCCCTGGGGCTGCTAGTAGTTCGCATAGAAATAGAGCCAGTGATGGGTGGTGACTTTGCAGCAGTAGCGCCTTCCATGGTCGTGTTCGAGCGAGATGGTGGCGGTGGCATACCCCTATGCATTGGGCCATGAGAGTCCAGTCGCTGATCACGATGCGGCATGATAGTGGACGTATGTCGTCGTTTGCGGCGTGGATGTATCCCGGGCTGAGCGGGGTTAAGTACCGGGCCATGTTGATGGCGTTTGGGGGTAGACCCGTAGTGCGGGGACTCTGACCGAACGGGTGTGGCTAGTGGTTGCACCGGCGGTTGCTGGCGGCCGGGATTAGAACCATTCCGCTCCATTCCAATGAACCGGATGATAGACTCCTCGACGACCTGCGTGCAACGAGAGGCAGCCCCATTAAATGGTTGTTCAGGCAGATTTGAAGCGGGCGGGGGCTGCATTAGCGGCGGCTGGGGGTCGACGGCCGTGCCGTTCACGTAATCCGTAAACGCCTCAAATGCGACGACATCAAACCGGTCTTCAAAGTTGGTGATAGCATTCCTAAGTATCCCGTAGTCCGGCATAGGTTCAAGATTGTTCAGATTATTCATCTCAACCATCTCCATGAGGATCAAGGAGAAGGCGTCACAAGGAATAGTAAAGGTCACGTTGGTTTTGGGTAGAAGGTGGCGGGAAGTTGAACAGTCACGGCCCTCCCAACGCCGTCTGGACCCGGCGGTGGAGGGTGGGGCTTGGGCTGGGTGCCCCGGCTTGTTGTAGGTGGTCGAAGTAGGTGGTGGGGCGTTGGGATATGGGGTCAAAGTTTGGGGAATGCGAAAGGACACAAGACGAAACGGACGTGAAGGCTCAAAGACCTTCCATCGCCGTCTGATCCCAGTGATGGAGGGTGGCGAGGGAGGTTCCGGTGGATGGCAGCAAGGCGGTTTGGGTGCCGATGGCCGTGTGGTGGTGGGCGGAGACGATGGAGTGTAGATGACGTTGATTAGGGCTTGATCTCTCTTACTGTGTGAAAATCGCACACACTGGAGGTGTAAATTCGAATTTTTGTACATACCCCCTATTGTTAAGAAAATAGAGGGAATAAGAGCTTTTTTAGAAAAAGAAAGAGAGGATTTTGAAGCGGAAAAGAGAAGGTTCTTAAAGAGATGGAAAGTCTCAAAGTTTCCTCCGTCTCCCAAACCATTCCACACGCATCCCTCTTAAAAGATTAAGTCAATATGAAAAGCATGAAGAAAGAAAAACCGCCTTCCAAAAAACGAAAAACTAATAATAATGTTCTTAAAATATTATCTCTAACCCTGTTTCCGCTGCGTCTACAGGTAGCTTAGTCAAGGAGCTAGAGAAACCAAAGGCGGGAGTGTCTAGCTTAGAAATAAAAGAAGTCTCTAGATGTCAAAATTCCAAATTTATTACCTCCTTCTGTAAAAATAAAGGACACTCGTAGAAACAAAAGAGTCGTTTCTTATCTCAAAATAATTGTTTCTACTTGCTCATTAAAGTCTACCAACTTTAGAAGCACTAACTTTGAAATAGGCTCTTCATCAACGATAACAAACATTCATTCTAAGACAAATGCATCTAGGAGGACTCGTAGGAAACAAGATCCAGCCATTAAGAAAGCGTATGGCGCCATTCATTCCTGTTCTCATCTAAGGTATTCTGTGAAGATCCAATCCCCCAAGCACCTTAGGATATTATCAAGTGAAAAGATATTTTCCACGTTAAAGTCTACTCAAGCATTTGCCCGTGTTGAAAGTCAACTTCCCTGCAAGGTTCAAGCCAAATAGATTCCTAAATCTCCGCCTATGAAGACGAAAGACAAAAAGGCCAAGTCCTCTACAAAGAGTGACCCAAATCAACTTCTTCGAAAGTGACTTGGGTTGGTGTAGTTCCAATTCGTTTTTGCAGATCCATCATGTGTGGTACCTCGATTCCGATTGCTCCACACATATTGTAACGACCCGTCCCATGCCGAGGTGTCACTGTAGCATCGGTCCCTATCAGGACCAATGGGATTGGGCCCACCACACTCCACTGATAGTCTGGCCCCACTGTATCACCATTTAACCTTTCAGCGTGCTTCGTCCTCTCTCACACGCACCCTGGGCAAACTTCCCAGGGGGTCACCCATCGCCTTTGTCTCATATTCAGTTCCTTCTGGCTCGACAAATATTTCAGACTTTTATGATCCATAAATATCTGAAATGTTGCTCCGTATAAATAGTGTCGCCATATCCTTAGTGCGAACACCACAGCCGCTAGCTCTAAGTCATGAGTTGGGTAGGATGTTTCGTATGTCTTCAGTTGTCGAGATGCATACGCCACTACTTTTTCGTGTTGCATTAGTACGCATCCTAGTCCTTGGTAGTACGCATCACTATAGATCGCAAAATCTTCTGTTCCTGATGGGATAGTTAGTACAGGGGCGGTCGTTAGTCGTTCTTTTAATTCCTCAAAACTCCTTTGGCATTCATCATTCCACTTAAATACAACTCCCTTACGTAATAACTTCGTCATTGGGGTAGCTATCAGTGAGAAATTTTCGACGAACCGTCGATAATATCCAGCCAATCCCAGAAAACTACGAACTTCTGCTACGTTTTTAGGACTTCCCCACTTGATTACCGCTTCGATTTTACTGGGATCGACTTGAATACCTTTACCAGAGACTACGTGCCCCAGAAATACTACTTGATCTAACCAAAATTCACATTTCGAGAGCTTCACATATAACTTCTTTTCCCGTAAGGTCTGAAGTATAACTCTTAAATGTTGTTCGTGCTCCTCTTTTGACTTGTAATATATTAGAATATCATCAATAAAGACGATTACGAATTGGTCTAAGTAGGGTCGGAAGACATCATTCTTAAACTCACAACTCGACATTCTATCTAAATAAATTCCTAGATCTCGACATCATAACTCGAAATCCTAACTCGATATCCTATCTAAATAAATTTATAAATCTCGATATCATAGCTCGAGATGTACCTAATTCATTTCGATATTTTCCTAATGAATCTCGAAACACATCTCGACATTTTCCTAACCGAACTTCTGAATTTCGAATTCATGTCTCGAGATCAACCTTTCGAGTTAATGTTCAAATTCCTTAATCTCGAGATCATTCTTTCTAAATGTCGAAGTCATATCTCGAAATCTACACCTATGGAAACTTAGTGGCATATGTCGAGACTTCAATATGACATCGAGATCTTTAAACAATAATTGCTTTCTTCGACATCCTATGTAATACCCGTATATTTAATACGGATTTTTATATAAGTTACGGTGTAAATTTGTGAGTTAATATTTTTGGTAAAACAATTCTAGGTCTTGGAACAAAAGCAACCATTTTAACAATTTCGAAATTATTAAAAATTAGCTTAAGAAC
Source organism: Craterostigma plantagineum (assembly GCA_027422505.1). Classification (NCBI taxonomy): domain Eukaryota; kingdom Viridiplantae; phylum Streptophyta; class Magnoliopsida; order Lamiales; family Linderniaceae; genus Craterostigma; species Craterostigma plantagineum. The sequence goes on along the minus strand of JAPQWV010000186.1, from coordinate 617,932 downwards.
ATTCAAAAGCCATATGTTATGGGGATTTATTGAATAATATTTAATATTCAAATATGGTGTAAGGAATTAATGGGCTATACTTAATACCTAAACAAAGCCCAATAAATTACCAAGGCATGGATAAGCTCAATGTGAGAAATACGTTACTTAGACAATAGGGTAAAACTTTTCCATACATGATCGTCAATTCACACGCTATTCTAGGTGTTAGTATATATCCATTTCCTTAAACCCTTATAAGTTAACAAGAGAAACCTTTAACAAACAAGTAAGACGTCGAGCTGAAGGTGTGGAAGCCAAAATTAAGAATTCAACAACTTAGAAGAATTAGTGGGTCAAGGAACTGAAGCTTCGAAGAGAGGTATAAGAATAAACTTTCATGTTAATATGCTTAATTTACTTTTGATAACTCAGTATATGGATGCGTGAGGCATATGATAATACTAGGGATATGTCGAAGATTAACATGTTAGAGAAACCCTAGTTAATAAATTCGAGTAGGTCAAGGAGTGTTCGAAGCTTATTAATTCGAAGGAAGCTGAAATTTACAATATTCTGCCTACTGTTTTTAGGGTTTTGGGGAGAAGTACTGTGTTAGAAGTTCTCGGCATCTATTATAGAAGAATTTCGAGAGGCAATATACAAAGATGTCGAGGTGTTTTAATGATAGTAGGGTCTCGACATTTTATAAGGACTTCAACATTTTCAAGGAATAAATCTCGACAAGATCAGTAAAGAACTCTATAGATAGATGTCGAAGTGCTTGATAAATATCGAGATGTATGTAGGAAAAATGTCGAATGAAATCTCGATATTAGTAATAGGTATTAGTTGTTTAATAAGATGTCGAGTTTTATAAGAGAAAGATTTCGATATCATAATAAGAGTCGACATGTATACCTCGACATTTCATCTTCAACCAAGGTATCGACATTATCCATTAAAGATCTCGATATTTGTATGTCATTATAATCTCGACATTGTGTGAAGAATTCGACATTTACAAGACTCGAGATTATTTGTTGAGTTCGACATTTATTCCCAACAAAGGACTCGACTTTTATTAATAATCTCGACATTTGATCTAAAATATTTCGACATCTTCCACGAAACTGTTCGGCATTTAATTCCTTAACAAATCTCGATATTATATGTGTGTATATAATGGTCTCGACATTTTGAGGGATAAGATGTCGACATTTGTGAGATTTCGACATTGTGTTTTAATTAATAAATTTTTGGTATTTTAGAATTTTTGCTATATCTAGGGTTTTCAATATTTTAGGGTTTATTTATTTTAGGAATATCATTATTTTTAGGTTTTTATAAATTTTAGGGTTTTCGAGAACTAGCACATATACTAATAATATTTAATTATTTAGAGGTTCTACATTTACGGATTCCACCAGATCTCTTGACTGACAATAGCAGGAGGGCAGGTAGGTGGATTATCCATCTACAATACGTAAACACATTTATGTGTTTTCATGCGATTATGTGATTTACGTGACTTACATGATTTATGTGCTTTATCTGTTCTACATACGTTTAATATAAATCATGTTATATGAGATTTCATGTATATGCATAGCACATGCATACCACGTTAGGGAGAGAGATGATTGTACCGTATTGGGACGGTAGTGATATGAGATATTGACGTACGGGATAGAATGAGATGCTTGTGATTGGTGACTCTTAGAGGAGTCGAGGTTGGGCTCATTGGGCACCTGGCGGAGACAGGCGTGATCGATCTGTCTACTCGGGCGTGATCGTCCCGAGGTGCATACCGCCGAGATATTGATTTGACCTGATAGGAGGCCATTGGCGTGATCGTCCAGTGCACTATCAGTGTATACTATTGGTGCAGAGCGACCCGGTAGGAGGCCATTGGCGTGATCGTCCAGTGCACTACCAGGGTAGGCTGCCGCGAGACTTGGGGGTGGCCTCCCAGTAGTCTTTGCGCGCGAGGGTGTCGAGCCTAACCTAGGGCCCTGTATTGAGTGAAATAGGAATGTGGGAAAAGAAGAGTGTGCATTATATTATGTTGTGAGATATTGGGTTTGGGATGAGTGCACACTTGCATACATGCATTTTATTCACCTACTGGGCAAAGTGCTCAGTGTTTACGTGTTGTAGGTACTGAGTCCGACGCAGATACGCGTCGTGACTGAGGCGGCTGGTGGCGGTGCTCCACGGACTTTTGAGGGCAGGACGGTACATGGATGAAGACCTGTGGAGCGGCGTTAGCGCTTTTTGTTCTTTTGATATTTTTGGGGCTTCGGCCCATGTACATGGATGACAATGTAGACGCATGTATTTAGTAATATATTATTTTAGGAAAAACTTTTAATTAGACGGGCCTTCCGCGGCTTACGTTGCGGAAATCCGCTACTAATCCTAGTTAGAGAAGTAGGGTCGCCACATGTGGTATCAGAGCTTCGGTTTCAGATTCTGAAGACTGTCCATGTACTGCCGCTCGAAAGTCTGGAGAACCAGCCTCGCCTGTAAGTTTACGTCTTGAGTATGTGATTACGTGTTATTTGATACATGTGCTCTCTATGACTAATTGTAGAACTAGTTGAAAATGCCAAGGACACGTAGAGAAGTTGGCGAAACTAGTCGTAGGGCGGGTTCCGAATCCCCACCGAATGAGGACCGCTCTACCATTCATCAGTTAACTGATCTGATTTGGCGGCAGTCCGATCAGATTAACGATCTCATTCATCGCCAAAATTCCTCGGAACGTCACTCATCCCCTGGCCTAGAACGTGTAGAGGCTACCGGGGAAAGGTTCCGACGGTTAAACCCCCTTCGTTCGAGGAGGCAGTCGATCCTACCTTTGCAGAGGATTGGCTCAGAACAATAGAAAATATGTTCCGAGTTAGCCACCTGCCTGATACTGAAAAGGTGACGTGTGCCACCTTTATGTTACGTGGGAACGCGGGCTACTGGTGGGACACCATTCGGGTGCTCGAGGATCGCAATATGATGACCTGGAAGAGGTTTAAGACACTCTTCCGAGGAAAATATTTCACGGTGCCAGACCGAGCGCAGAAGCTAAACGAGTTTATCAATCTGAAACAAGAAGGAATGTCTGTAGCAGACTACATTCGCAAATTTGAGCAACTCTCTAGGTTTGCGCAACATATCGTGGCCACCGACGAGCTGAAGATAGAACGTTTTCTGGAAGGTCTCAAGCCCGAGATCTTCCGGACCGTAAGTATGTACGATACGGAAGGGAAGACTTATGCCCGTATCGCTGAACGAGCAATCCTAGCTGAGCAGGCGGAGAGCAGAGTTACAAAGGCGCAGGATGCTAAGTGGAGAACAGAAGGACAACAAGGAGGAGGGAACCAGAAACGCCAATTTTTCGGCAAGGGACCAAATTATCGCGGTAATCAACTGGGCCAGCAGAACTGGAGACCAAGACCGAACCAAGGGCCATTTAACGCTCCGAACCGGCCCTCAGGTGCTGCAACGCAATTTCGACAGTGTGGGTGTTTCCATTCTGGTCCGTGCTACGGACCAAGACCAAACCCGACCCACAATGCTTCCGATGTGGGAAAATAGGACACTACGCTAGGAACTGCAACGAAAATATGCCTCAAGTCCCAAACCGACCGTTGATTCGACCCCCTCCAGTGCCAGCACGAGTCTTTACTCTAACGAATGAGGAGGCCGAAGCAAATCCTTCCGTAGTAACGGGTACGTTAACTATCTATGACGTGCCCACTTCGGTGTTAATGACTATGGGGCTACACATTCATTTGTGTCGGCCAAATATGTGGAAAAGGTGGGAGTCTCTCCTACCTTATCTGAATGCAATTACATTGTTACCCTACCACACGGTGATCCGACACGCACTAACCAAGTGCTGGAAGGATGTTCTGTGAACATTGAGGGTAGAGATCTGAGTGTCGACCTGATTGTGATCCCAATGAATGACTATGATGTTATTTTTGCGATGGATTGGCTTTCGAAATACGGAGCCATCATAGATTGCAACAAGAAGGTCGTAAAATTTCAACTGCCCGAAGAAGAAGTGTTCACTTTTTCGGGAAAAACTACTTCGAATCGTATTTCGCAGATCTCTGCGCTGAAGGCTCAACGACTATTGAGATCTGGTTGTGAGTCTTATTTAGTATATGCGGTGAAGGCAGAGGAGTTACCTCAGCCAGAACTGAAGGATGTACCGATAGTTAATGAGTATATTGATGTATTTCCCGATGATCTCCCGGGGTTACCCCCTGATCGAGAAATACCGTTTACGATACATCTGATGCCGGGGTCCGCCCCAATTTCTAAAGCTCCTTATCGCCTAGCGCCGAATGAACTGAAGGAGTTGAAAGAACAGCTAGAGGACTTGTTGCACAAAGGGTTTATTCAACCCAGTTTTTCACCATGGGGAGCGCCGGTTTTATTCGTATGGAAGAAAGACGGGTCGATGCGACTGTGTATCGACTATCGGGAGTTAAATAAGATCACGATCAAAAATAAATACCCGTTGCCGAGGATCGATGATCTGTTCGATCAACTACAGGGCGCCACGATATTCTCGAAAATTGACCTCCTTTCGGGATACCATCAGTTAAAGATCAGGGAGGTAGATGTTCCTAAAACCACATTCAGTATGAGGTACGGCCATTACGAGTTTTTGGTCATGCCATTCGGACTGACTAATGCCCCAGCTGCGTTTATGGATCTTATGAATCGTGTCTTTAAGAACTATCTCGTCCGTTTCGTAATCGTCTTTATTGACGATATTCTGATCTATTCTAAGACGAGGGAGGAACACGGGAATCATTTACGAATCGTCTTAGGAATCCTGCGAGAGAAACAGCTTTTCGCCAAATTCAAGAAATGCGAATTTTGGCTTGAGCAAGTAGCCTTCTTGGGACACGTGATTTCCGGGAATGGAATCTCTGTGGACCCGAGTAAGATTGAGGCCGTGAACAATTGGCCACGACCAACTACTCCGACCGAGGTCCGAAGTTTTCTAGGACTTGCGGGATATTACCGTAAGTTCATAGCTGACTTCTCTAGCATTGCCTCGACTCTGACGAACTTGACCAGAAAGAACGTACCTTTCAAGTGGTCTGAAGCTTGCGAACAAAGTTTTCAGGAGCTGAAAAAAACGACTCACTTCTGCTCCTATTCTGACTATACCCTCGGGAACTGAAGGATTCTCAGTCTATAGTGATGCCTCGAAAAACGGACTGGGATGCGTATTCATGCAGAATGGTAAAGTAATCGCGTATGCCTCCAGACAACTAAAGGAGTACGAGAAGAATTATCCTACCCATGATCTAGAACTAGCAGCAGTGGTCTTTGCCTTAAAGATTTGGAGACACTACCTTTACGGAGAACGGTGCGAAATCTTTACAGACCATAAGAGTCTGAAATATTTCTTCACCCAGATAGAGCTAAATATTAGGCAGTCGCAGATGCGCTTAGTCGAAAGACTACGACTGCGTTATCAATTATCATCCGGGCAAAAGCGAACGTAGTCGCAGATGCGCTTAGTCGAAAGGCGATGAGTACGGAATTGCACAGGCTTGGAGTGGAAATAGTTAATTTGGGCGAAGTCGAAACGAAACTAGCAACGCTGACTCTTCAGCCGACATTGCTAGAATAAATTCAAAGAGCACAAGAAGAGGATGAATTCTACCTTAAGGCGAAGGATACACTACCCGAAGACTTCGAAATCCAGGCAGATGGAACCTTATTATACAAGAATCGGCTATACGTGCCCAACAACGAGGAGTTACGACGAACGATAATGACAGAAGCCCACACAACAACATACTCTGTACATCCGGGAGCTACAAAGATGTACCAAGATTTGCGGATGATATATTGGTGGCCGGGAATGAAGAAGGATATCGCCACATTCGTAAGTAGATGTATGACGTGCCAACTGATCAAAGCGGAACACCAGCGACCAGCTGGAACTCTGCAGCCTTTACCGATTCCTGAATGGAAATGGGACCATATCACGATGGACTTCGTCGTTGGTTTGCCTAAAACGACGAAAGGCCACGATGCTATTTGGGTGATTGTTGATCGCCTAACCAAATCAGCCCATTTCATTCCTATCAGCTCTACTTTTTCTATGGAACGATATGCCGAATTGTACATTCAGGAAATTGTTCGACTCCATGGAATTCCAATCACTATTGTCTCGGATCGAGATTCGAGATTCCTATCCAACTTTTGGCAGAGCTTACAGAAAGCGATGGGAACTAAGCTCTCGTTCAGTACTGCATATCACCCTCAGACCGATGGGCAGTCTGAGCGAACAATCCAAACCCTTGAGGATATGTTACGAGCGTGCGTGCTAGACTTCAAGGGAAATTGGAGCAAATATTTGCCGCTGATCGAATTTTCTTACAACAATAGTTTCCATGCTACGATCGGAATGGCACCGTACGAGGCATTGTACGGGCGCAAATGCCGATCCCCTATTCATTGGGACGAAATCGGCAAACGAGCGTTATTAGGACCCGATATGATTCGAGAAACAACAGAAGCAGTGACCAAAATTTGAGAACGAATGCGAACTGCTCAAAGTCGACAGAAGAACTATGCAGATCATCGACGACGACCCTTGGAGTTCGCAGAAGACGATCAAGTATTTCTAAAGATTTCCCCAATGAAAGGAGTAAAGCGTTTTGGAAAGAAGGGCAAGCTAAGTCCCAGATACATAGGCCCGTTCAAGATAGTCAAACGAGTCGGCGAGGTTGCATAGTTAGAATTGCCGACTTCCCTGTCACAAGTTCACGACGTATTTCACGTATCGACATTACGAAAATACGTCGCGGACCTGAGTCATGTCATTCAGAACGAGCTTCTCTATCAACAGCTCAAGCCTGACTTGAGTTACGAAGAGAAGCCTGTAGAGATTTTGATGTACGAGTCGAAACGACTACGGAATAAGACTATTCCGTTAGTTAAGGTTTTGTGGCGGAATCAATCAGTTGGGGAAGCCACTTGGGAGCGTGAGGATGATATGAGAGTTCGTTATCCCGAATTATTCCAGTCGGCGTCGACATTTAATTCCTTAACAAATCTCGATATTATATGTGTGTATATAATGGTCTCGACATTTTGAGGGATAAGATGTCGACATTTGTGAGATTTCGACATTGTGTTTTAATTAATAAATTTTCGGTCTTTTAGAATTTTTGCTATATCTAGGGTTATCAATATTTTAGGGTTTATTTATTTTAGGAATATCATTATTTTTAGGTTTTTATAAATTTTAGGGTTTTCGAGAACTAGCACATATACTAATAATATTTATTTATTTAGAGGTTCGACATTTACGGATTCCACCAGATCTCTTGACTGACAATAGCAGGAGGGCAGGTAGGTGGATTATCCATCTACAATACGTAAACACATTTATGTGTTTTCATGCGATTATGTGATTTATGTGACTTACATGATTTATGTGCTTTATCTGTTCTACATACGTTTAATATAAATTCTGTTATATGAGATTTCATGTATATGCGTAGCACATGCATACCACGTTAGGGAGAGAGATGATTGTACCGTATTGAGACGGTAGTGATATGAGATATTGACGTACGGGGTAGAATGAGATGCTTGTGATTGGTGACTCTTAGAGGGGTCGAGGTTGGGCTCATTGGGCACCTGATGGAGACAGGCGTGATCGATCTGTCTACTCGGGCGTGACCGTCCCGAGGTGCATACCGCCGAGATATTGATTTGACCTGATAGGAGGCCATTGGCGTGATCGTCCAGTGCACTATCAGTGTATACTATTAGTGCGGAGCGACCCGGTAGGAGGCCATTGGCGTGATCGTCTAGTGCACTACCAGGGTAGGCTGCCGCGAGACTTGGGGGTGGCCTCCCAGTAGTCTTTGCGCGCGAGGGTGGCGAGCCTAACCTAGGGCCCTGTATTGTGTGAAATAGGAATGTGGGAAAAGAAGAATGTGCATTATATTATGTTGTGAGATATTGGATTTGGGATGAGTGTACACTTGCATATATGCATTTTATTCACCTACTGGGCAAAGTGCTCAGTGTTTACGTGTTGTAGGTACTGAGTCCGACGCAGATACGCGTCGTGACTGAGGCGGCTGGTGGCGGTGCTCCACGGACTTTTGAGGGCAGGGCGGTACATGGATGAAGACCTGTGGAGTGGCGTTAGCGCTTTTTGTTCTTTTGATATTTTTGGGGCTTCGGCCCATGTACATGGATGACAATGTAGACGCATGTATTTAGTAATATATATTATTTTAGGAAAAAGTTTTAATTAGACGGACCTTCCGCGGCTTACGTTGCGGAAATCCGCCACTAATCCTAGTTAGAGAAGTAGGGTCGCCACATCCTATAACTGCAATACCCTTAAAAGTTAAAACACATTTTCCTTTCGAAATTCTCCAAAATTCGATCAAATCTTAGCATCCTTAAGAACATAAGTATATCGAAAATTTCAAACTATCTCATTACTAAGGATGTTCATATATCGAAATTTATTTATTCTAACGAAGATACTTAATACTGTTAGAATACTCATTAAAGATTCAAACAATTAAAATATTAACAAGTTCTAATATTGGAATCATCCAACAAGCATAGATGAAATTGTTTCAGAAAAATTTAAGAAACCCTAATATATATAAGGTTACGAAATCTTCTAAGTACGCTTGCTTATCGTTTATTAATCCTATACCTATATGTATATATGGAATATCAAAAACGATTCTTACCCTTCCTTCGCTGGTTTAATCCCGGTGCGAGTTTGCTTCTTAGTTAGCTTCGTAAGTTCTTAATGATATGAATCTTGTTTTCCTCTCCTTTATCATATTTTCGTTTGTTGATATAATGAGATATTTTCTTCATTCTCTTTCGTTCTTATCTAATGGTTAAGTGTAACAATAAATGACATCAACACTATACTAATACTTATCATAAGTTCCCCTCACATACATTATAATATTATTATTATAAGGTTTCCTTTACAACTAGGTTTTCGATATCTGTTTCTAAAAATTGTTTAAATTGTCGCATGTTATATATATATATATATATATATATATATATATATATCGAGAACTCAAGGAATCTCGTGATCTTATGTTAATAAATCTCGAGTTCATGATGAAGAATTTCGAGGTCTTCATTAAATCAATCTCGACATCTTTGAGGGAAACATTCGAGGTCCTTATTAAATGGATCTCGAGATCCTAAAAAATTTCGAGATTATACTTGGAGGTTTTCGAAACTCTTCTTTAACCATAATTTAATATTCTTCTCAACTTATTTAATCATTTTAATTACACATGAAATTTTTCAAAGCCTGAGAAAACCCTAGAAAATTTTATACTTAGAAAAATTCTAGTTCCTTTAACATTCACTTCTTCACTAGTCATCTCTTTGAGAACCTAGAACTATAATACTTTAAATATCTTATTCGATCTATACCTCTATTTTAAAATAACTTATATGAATGCATGAATTTAATTAAATGCATGAAATCATAATATGAAGTTTCGGTTCCTGACAATTCTCTCCCCCTTTTAAAATTTCGACCTCGAAATTTCGTACCTATTTCGGCTAATAACCATGGGTACTGGGTCCTTATACTTTCTATTGTTTCCCACGTAGCTTCACGAGCTGAATGATTTTTCCATCTCACTTTTACCATCGGAATCGTTTTACTTCTTAATTGCTTGCCAGCATATTCTAAGACTTCTGCCGGTTCTTCTACATAATAAAGATCCTCAGAAACATTTATCGGTTCGTCACGCAGAACATGAGTAGGATCTGATCTGTATCGCCGCAACATACTAACGTGGAACACGTCGTGTATCAAATTCTTTCAAGTATCTCATAAGGCCCAATGTAACGTGGGCTCAACTTTCCTTTCTCTCCAAATCGCAGATACCCTCTCCACGGGGATACTCGCAAAAATACTTTTTCTCCAACTTCATATTCCATTTCTCGTCGATGTTGGTCTATATAACTCTTCTGTCTATCCTGGGTTGCTTTGAGTCGACTTTTGACGACCTTAATCCTTTCCATCGTATCCTGAATTAAGTTTGGCCCTTCCAATATTTGTTCTCCTTCCATATCCCAACAGATTGGGTTACGACATTTCCGACCGTATAAGGCTTCGTACGGTGCCATTCCGATACTCGAATGGTACTGATTATTATAAGAAAATTCCATTAGCGCTATATAATCATCCCATGAGCCTTTGAACTCGATTACGCATGCTCGAAGCATATCTTCCAATGTCTGTATCGTTCTTTCTGACAGACCGTCTGTTTGTGGATGAAACGTCGTACTAAAATGTAATTTAGTTCCGAGCGCTTTCTGTAAACTTCCCCAAAATCTAGAAGTAAATCGGGGATCACGATCAGATACGATAGAGATGGGTACCCCATGTAGCCGAACTATCTCATTAATGTATCTGTTCGCCAAATATTCCAACGTAGAACCCCATCTAAATGGCAGAAAATGAGCTGACTTTGTAAGCCTGACGACTATTACCCAAATGGCATCATTTTTCTTGGCCGTAGGAGGAAGACAGTATAGAAATCCTTCGTGATACGCTCCCATTTCCAAATTGGTATGGGTAAAGGATGTAATTTACCCACTGGCGCTTGGTGTTTAGCTTTGATTTGCTGACACGTTAAACATTTTAGCACATATTCAGCCACGTACTTCTTCATTCTTGGCCACCAATAGTGAGATTAAGCGTCCGATACATCTTCGTACTGCCCGGATGCATGGCATAAGGAGCGGTATGTGCCTCTTCCATTATTTTTTGTCGAAGATTATCAATATCAGGAACACATGTGCGACCATTTATCATCAAAGTTCCATTATCGCCTATTATAAAAGACTTCCCTAGCCCTTGTTTCACTTTAGCAGCAATCTTAGCCAGCTTTTCATCTTTAAACTGTACTTGTCTAATTCGATCTATCATAATAGGTCGAACTATCATCGAGGCGTAGATAGCACTAGTATCGTCTACTTTCATCTCCGTATTCATTTTCCTAAGATCAATCAAACTTGAAAAAGAGCAAGTCGATAAATAAGACACGAAACTGTACGATTTCCGACTTAAGGCGTCAGCAACGACGTTAGCCTTTCCAGGATGATACTCTATAGTACAGTCGTAATCCTTTAACAGCTCGATCCATCCGCGATTTTCAGTTGATGGTACCCTGATCTCAAATCAATTTTCTAAAAGACCCTAGAACCTTACAATTGATCAAATAGATCATCGATCTGAGGCAACGGATATTTATTTTTCACCTTTACCTTATTCAACTGTCTATAATCAATACACAGTCTAAGAGTTCCATCATTCTTTTTAACGAAAAGAACAGGCGCTCCCCAAGGTGATACACTCGATCTTATATAGCCCTTATCTAATAATTCCTTTAACTGTACTTTCAATTCATTCAATTCGATTGGAGCCATCCGGGTGGAATAGAAATTGGTGCCGTGCCTGGTTGAAGCTCAATAGTGAACTTTGTATCTCGATCGGGAGATAATCCTGGTAACTCTTCGGGAAAGACATCAAGTTATTCACTGACTATCGAAATATCTTCTACTTTCATTCCACTTAATTGGGCTTCTAGAACGTAAGCTATAATATGAAGTTTCGGTTCCTGACACATATGAAGGGAAATCAAGAGCTGTTGAGCAACTATCAAGCCCGATTAAACGGCAAAGTCAGATTTGGGAAAATGGCTCGGCTCCTTACTAGGATTCGATATCATTCTGGATAATCTCACTATCAAGGATGTCTCCTACGTCGAAGGCCTCCGCCATAACTTGTCCAGCATAGGTTAGTTATGTGATAAAGGATTTCAGGTGGTCTTCCTTGCTGACAGGTGCAGAATTTTGGACAGTCAGAAAAAAGAACTCCTTCAAGGAATTTGGAAGTCAAATCTATACACGATCAATCTAACGTCCGTGCGGCCCTCGATAGTTGTCTGCCTCATCTCTCAGACTGCATTTCAGAGTAACAGTCTATGGCATTAGCGCATGCTCATCTCAACATCAAAGCTCTTCAACCGTTTTTCAATGAAAAAGTTAGTTCACGGTCTTCCAACTATAGTATTACAGAAAGAGCATCAGTATTCGGCGTGTCAGCTCGGCAAAATGAAGCGAGTTTCGCATCATGTTAAGCTAGTAGCCTCTACTTCATGTCCTCTGGAACTACTTCACATGGACCTCTGTGGACCTATGCAAACACAGAGTATCAACGGACGTAAGTACGTGCTAGTCATTGTTGACGATTTTCTCGCTACATGGACGAAGTTCCTCCGAACCAAGGATGAGACAGGGGACATGATTGCAAATTTTGTGAATTCAACTTAAAATCTAATGCAGCAAACTATCCAAGTCATTAGAACGGACAATGGAACTGAGTTCAAGAACAAATTTCTCAGCGACTTCTATCAGAAACTTGGGAGTATTCAAGCAATTTTCACCCACAAAGACACCTCAATAGAATGGGGTCATCGAAAGGAAGAACAGAACTCTAGTGGAAGTTGCGCGTACGATGCTGATCCACTCCGGCCTCCCACACTTTCTTTAGGCTGAAGTAGTAAATACCGCATGTTTCACTCAAAACAGGACGATAGTTCACAAGCGCTTCGAAAAGACTCTGTACGAGATCACTAACAAGGGGGTACCCAATATTTCCTTCTTCAGGGTCTTTGGGTGCAGGTGCTTTGTACAAACAATAGTATCCCACCAGTAGCCCGCGTTCCCACGCAACATGAAGGTTGCACAACTTCTCTGTATCAGGCAGATGGCTAACGCCAAACATACTTTCGATAGTTCTGAGCCAATCCTCTGCGTCAGTAGGATCGGCAGCCTCCTCGAAGGCAGGGGGATTTAGTCTGCGGAACCTCTCCCCGACAGCTTCTACACGTTCTAGTCTCGGGATGCATGACGTTCCGAAGAGCTCTGACGGTGAATGAGATCATTGATCTGATCTGACTGTCGCCGGATCAGATCGGTCAACTGATGGATGGTAGAATTGTCGTTAGGTGGGGATTCAGATCCCGCCCTATGACTAGAACTGCCTACCTCTCTACGTCCCTTCGGCATTTTTAACTAATTCTACAGTCATTCATATAAAACACGATTAAAATAACACGTAATCACATAATCAATCATTGAACTTACAGGCCAGGCTGGTTCTCCACGCTTTTGAGCGGCAGTGAATGGAGAGTCTGCAGAATCTAAAGCCGAAGCTCTGATACCACCTGTAGCGACCCTACTTTTCTAATTAAGGTTAGTGGCGGATTTCCGCAACGTAAGCCGCGGAAGGCCCGTCTAATTAAAACTTTTTCCTAAAATAATATATCTTACTATAAATATACGTCTACATTGTCATCTCTGTACATGGGCCGAAGCCCGAAAAATATCAAAAGAACAAAAAGTCCTACCGCCTCTCCGCAGGTCTTCATCCATGTACCGCTCTGCCCTCAAAAGTCCGTGGAGCACCGCCACCAGCCGCCTCAGTCACGACGCGTATCAGCGTCGGAGTCAGTACATACAACACGTAAACACTGAGCAATTTACCCAGTAGGTGAATAAAATGCATATATGCAAGTGTGCACTCAATCCCAATCCCAATATCTCACATGCCATGCACACTCTTTCTTTTCCCACATTCCTATCACACATCACAATATGGGGCCCATGGTTAGGCTCACGCGCGCAATAAATATCATGGATGGTCACGTGAATCCACCCGTAATCAGCGGTAAGCTACACCGGTAGTGCACTGATTGATCACGTCAATGGCTACCTACCAGGTCGTCTCCTCCACAATAAATCATGGGCAATGACGCCCGTATCCGTATATATATATATATATATATATATATATATAATCATCTGGCGTTTTGCACCTCGAACCGACCACATCCGAGTAGACAGATCGATCACGTCTGTCTCGGCCAAGTAATCTGTGAGCCTAACAAGTCGTCACAATAATCTCAAATCTACCCCGCTTAACAATACCTCGAATCATCACCGTCTCAATACGGTGGAAACCATCTCTCGCCCTCACGTGATATGCACGTGCCATGCATATATATATGGTACATAGAAAAACGTGGTTTCACATAAAACATATAAAAATCAGGTAAATCACGGAAGTCACAGAAATCATCGAATCACGTAAAGCACATAAATCACACATGTGTTTACGCATTGTAGATGGATGATCCACCTACCTGTCCTCCCGCTACAATCAAATAGGAAATCCGGTGTAGTCCCTATATATCGATCCTCTGAATATTGAAAATATTTTCACATTAATAAATTTACTAAGTCATATAAGTTTTGAAATGCTAAAATTATTAACACCCTAAAATATTGAAAATTATTAACTGAAATACAATGTCGATCTATACAAACATAATTAATGTCGAGATCTATAACATGTCGACATCTTTTCTCTTGATGATGTCGAGATACTTATAAGACCTATGAATATATTTCGAAATCTTTGTTAACATGAAATGTCGAGATCCTAACTTGAAAAGAATTGTCGAAATATTCTTGGAATGTCGAGAACTCTTCTACCCATTGAACAAGATAAATCTCGAGACCGTCCAACCTTACGAATGTCAAGGCTTATAAATATCGAGACTTTATAGATGTCGACGTCTTTTCCATAAAATGTCGAGACCTCCATATGTAATATACAAACAATATCGAGATCTTACTAGCTCTATAAGGTGTCGAAATTTTACAAATAAATAATGTTGAGATCATTTGTTTTGCAAACTATTTCGAGATTTTACAATATCGAGATCCTAATAATGTCGATTACTTTAATGATGTCGAAATACTCATACAAATGTCGAGGTCTTTACCAATATAAATGTCGAGGTTTTCTTACTATACACTTCGATATCTTTTGTGCCAAAATACCATGCCGAGGACTTCTAACAACGTGATTCTCCCCAGAAACCCTAAGCTGAATATATCGACACATCATATATTTTATCCAACAAACATATATCAAGGTCATATATAAATATTGAAAATATTTTAACCATCGAAACTATCATGGTTATGTCATCAATAATCACACCTAAATATAAATTATAATTTGAAACCCTAAGCTTTCTTAATATACCTGTTTCGACAATCTTCCTAGAATTATTATGTAATCACGCAAGGCATATATAAGTATAGTGAGCATATCATGAATATATCGAGTATGAAGACTTAAGAATACCTTAGTTGGAGTTTTAAATTTTCGTTGCTTGGAGTGCTCAAGATCGGGTTTCAGTGTTTGTCTTCATAAGAGTTGTTCAACTTTTTAAGGTTTAAAGAGGTGACGTGATTTACTTTTAGTTTAAGCAAATTTTCATTAGTCACTTCTTACAATAATTGTAAGGCTTCTTCTCAACTTTTGATTTGATGAGTAACTAATATTATATCTAAGAGATTATATTGTAAAAATTCTATGTGGGTTTGTACGAAAACTTTGTTTTCAAAGGTGGGTGTTTGACGAAAACGTTCTACTTAACCAATTACATAGTTAATCAAAATCCCGTATTAAATTTACGGGTATTACATCCTTCCCCCTTTAAAAGAATTTCGTCCCCGAAATTCAGTGGTGGAGGACTCACGTTCGGTTCTACAACTAACCTTTATTCGTGTATTCCCCATACCCTCTAAGGGTACTTATTTCTATTTCCATCACGCTTCCGCTGCGCATTCTAGGCGATAAGGAGTTTTAGATATAGGGGCAAACCGTGGAATCAGATCTATCCTGAACCGTCTCGATTAAGGGGTAACTCCCGGAGATCATTGGGAAATACATCACCATACTAATTAACTATCGGGATGCTTTTCAGTTCTGGCTGAGGTAATTCCTCCGCCTTCACCGTATATACAGGAAAGGCTCACAACCTGATCTCAATAGTCGTCGAGCCTTCAAAGCGGATATTCGCGGAATACTTATTATTATTCGCCTTACCCGAAAAAGTGAATACCTCTTCTTCGGACAAGTGAGATTTTACGACCTTCTTGTTACAGTCTATAATGGCTCCATATCTCGAAAGCCAATCCATCCCAAAGATGACATCGTAGTCATTCATTGGAATCACAATTAGGTCGACGCTCAATTTTCTATCCTCAACGTTCACGGAGTATCATTTTAGCACTTGGTTAGTGTGCGTTGGGTTACCGTGTGGCAAGGTAACCACGTAATTGTACTCGGATAAGGTAGGAGAGACTCCCACCTTTTCCACATACTTGACCAACACGAACGAATGTATGGCCCCAGAGTCATTTAGCACAGAAGTAGGCATGCTATAGATGGTTAACGTACCCATTACTAAGGAGGGACCCGCTTCAGCCTCCTCGTTTGTTAATGTAAAAACTCGTGCTGGCACTAGAGGAGGTCGGATCAGGGGTTGATTCGGAACTTGTGGCACATTCACGTGACACGTCTAGCAAAATGCCCAACCTTTCCGCATCGAAAACACTGTGGAGTCAGATTTGGTCCTGTTCTCTGACATACGCCGTAGTGGTGACGTCCGCACTGCTTACACTGCGGTACGATGTTTGGGGTCGGTTTGGAACGTTAACCGGTCCATGGTTCGGCCTCGCTCGCCAATTCTGTTGACCCTGCTGATCTCCGTGATAGTTTGGTGCCTTGCCAAAGGACTGGCATTTCTGGTTTCCTTCTCCTTGTTGTCCTTCTGCTTTCGCTTTGTGTCCTGCGCCATTGCAATCCTGCTCTCCGCCTGCTCGGCAAGGATTGCTCGCTCAGCGATGCGTGCGTATGTCTTCCCCTCTGTGTCATACATACTTACATTTCGGAAGATCTCGGGTTTGAGACCTTCCAGAAAATGCTCGATCTTCAGCTCGTCAGTAGCTACTATATATGGCGCAAACCTCGAGAGTTGCTCGAACTTATGGTTATAATCCGCCACCGACATTCCTCCTTGTTTGAGATTGATAAATTCGTTCAGCTTCCGCGTCCTATCCGGTGCCGTAAAATACTTTCCTCTGAAGAGTGTTTTGAACCTCTCCCAGGTCATCGTAGCGGGATCCTCGAGTACCTGAATAGTATCCCACCAGTAGCCCGCGTTCCCACGCAACATGAAGATTGCACGTCACCTTCTCTGTATCAGGCAGATGGCTAACGCGAAACATACTTTCGATAGTTCTGAGCCAATCCTCTGCGTCAGTAGGATCGGCAGCCTCCTCGAAGGCAGGGGATTTAGTCTGCGGAACCTCTCCCCGGCCGCTTCTACATGTTCTAGTCCCGGGGATGCATGACGTTTCGAAGAGTTCTGACGGTGAATGAGATCATTGATCTGATCTGACTGTCGCCGGATCAAATCGGTCAACTGATGGATGGTAGAATTGTCGTTAGGTGGGGACTCAGATCCAGCCCTACGACTAGAAATGCCTACCTCTCTACGTCCCTTCGGCATTTTTAACTAATTCTACAGTCATTCATATAAAACACGATTAAAATAACACGTAATCACATAATCAATCATTGAACTTACAGGCCAGGCTGGTTCTCCAGGCTTTTGAGCGGCAGTGCATGGACAGTCTGCAGAATCTAAAGCCGAAGCTCTGATACCACCTGTAGCGACCCTACTTTTCTAATTACGGTTAGTGTCGGATTTCCGCAACGTAAGCCGCAGAAGGCCCATCTAATTAAAACTTTTTCCTAAAATAATATATCTTACAATAAATATACGTCTACATTGTCATCTCTGTACACGGGCCGAAGCCCCAAAAATATCAAAAGAACAAAAACTCCTACCGCCGCTCCACAGGTCTTCATCCATGTACCGCTCTGCCCTCAAAAGTCCGTGGAGCACCTCCACCAGCCGCCTCAGTCACGACGCGTATCAGCGTCGGACTCAATACCTACAAC